>VXAD01003104.1:91079-256212 GCA_013399195.1 Dicrurus megarhynchus
GTTGGCGGGGGTGTGGGGGGGGGGGGGGGGGGGGGGGGGTGTCCTTTCCTTTTCTGAAGTGTATTGTGCTTTTTAAATTTTAAATAAATAAATACATTTCTTTATTTCTTTAGCTGTTTCTTAGGAATATCAACATTAGCATGTGACTTTTGTCCTTGTTTCCCCCCTCCCCCCAGAGACAGTGGTGGGAGATGGGCACTTCAGACTTGGGGTGTGCAGGGGATTTTGAGGAAGGGCTGATAGTCTAAAGTGTGTTTATCAGTAGTAGTGTTTTGAAAGTTTTTGGCTAGCATGAGGGCAAGAGCTTTTGCCTTCATGCCCTATGGTTCCTGTGTGTTACTTCCCGCTTTACCCCAGATCCCTCTTCAACTCAGAAAGGTGACTTAAAATTATAGGTGCCTTGGTGTAATTTTAACCTTAATTTTATCCTAACTGCCTGTGGTGTTTGGAATTTTTAAACTACATATATGTTTGTTTGTTTTTACTCCAAGCCATAGAATTGAAATAAGGAGAAGTTATTGTGATGTAGCATGGTGTGAAAGCTTAGCTGAAGCCCCGTCAGTTGTTGTGTTCGTTTCCCTCAGTGAAACCTTGCACTTTTTATGTAAGTAACTGCTTATCCCCAGAGCAGAAGGGACATGTTAAGTTTTCCAGTGTCCTTCCATAAAGACACCTTCACTAAAGGCATCTCTCTGGTTTTAAGTGGGCTTTTTATTATTTTCCCCCTGAAAAAAAATACATATGGAAATTGATCAAAACAGTTCCCATTTTCTTCCTTAGAAAGTGAACAGGAAAGCCAAATGCAAAAATGAACAGTTAGTGAACTCTGAGAAACTTGGTGTGGCTGTCGAGAAATTAGGAAAAATATTCTGTGATTGTTTGTTGGAGGCAAATGCTGTACACAGGTAAGTATATTCCATGTTATTTGGAATTATTTGACAATTGATAATTTTAGGTATGTATGTTTTGAACATATTGTTTATGTATTTGACTTCCTGGTCTCCAACCTATATTAACATGAGTTACTATACATCTTTTCATAAAGGATCAATTTAAATGACTGAAAGATGGTTATCTATTTATCTTAAACCTAGCATTGTATTTTAATTTCCAGTTAATTACCTTGGCATATCCTTCTTCAGCTGTGCTCTGAGATGTCATAAGATTTATACTTTTTTTTTTTTTAATAGAAATAAAACAATGTGCATGCTTTAGAGAACAGAAATTACAAACTCCATGCCCTTAGAAATTAAATGAAATTAAAATATTCACAGAGTATATATGTTTTGCTTGTGAATTGCATTGGGCTAAAATGTCAAGCCATTTTCAGCCTTTTTTATGAAGTGGCTAACAGGAAAATGCTGAGAAGATTATTACGGATGTGCATTGTCTGAGAGATAGCAAATATACTTACTGCAGCATCAGCTTTCCAGTGCCTGAGTAATGCCATTGAGAATGATGCCAGATCTTTTGAAGGGATGCCTCCAGTGTCCCTGATTTAAAAGTGCGAAAATTTCTCCTAATCAAGACAACTTACTCTGACATCTGCAGTTTCTAGACGGATTACCTTAAATTTGTTATGCCATGTTAAAAGATGTGTTTTACGAGGCTGGCCTCAGCTCCTGGCGTTAGTGTCAAGAACCCTGCTATGTGATGCAACGCATCTTGTTAGGTTTAATTGACCAAAGCTGATTTGTTAAAACAATTCATTTGTGCTGTAACTCATGCCCAGGCCAACTTGCTACCTGAATCCCTTGACCTTGGTTTGTCTGGGTCATGAAATGGCTGTGAACTGCTTGACCTCTCCATTGTTCAGTGGCCATGCCACTTCCTCCACTTCTTTGTGGTAGCTGCTGACAAGAAGACCTCGGCCCCGAATTTACACCCCAGTGGGTTTTGCAGTGTCCCTCCAGAGCCTCTGTATCCTCCTTTGGAAGTGCTCCTGGTGTTACCGCCTATTGTCTGCTGACAGGGAGGGGGACAAATTGACAGCCCTTCATAGTAGAAGAGGTGGTGAGGGAATTTGTGGGAGCTGGAGGAAAACTCCATCGTCTCTCAGGCTGCTGTGCATTTCTGTTATGTTGGTGTGCACGGGGTCACTACTTTTTTTCAAGGGCAAACACCATCAGTCTTAGTCAATCTCATTTCACTGTGGGCTTTGTTTGAGTTGGATGTGCTGGGAAGAAGGTTCTGCTTGGAAATATTTTGTAATGAAAATCTAATGAGTATGCACACCACGTCAATTTTTAGGCCACAGGAGTGATCGAAATAATTTCTTGGCGTGAAATGGAGGAGTGTTTCCTGTCAGTGTCATAAGTGGCTCTTGATTTCTTTAGTACCATAACATCGATTTCTAAAGACCTAGCTTGTATTCAAGAGCAGTCATGGTTTCTAAGCAAAGGAGTTTAAACCCTATGCTCGATGCAGTATCTAAACTTAGTAAAAGGGAGAAAGAGCAATCTTTATATTACTTCTTTAAAAAAAAAAAAAAAAAGGGTGAAATGCATTATTTCTAGGGAAAGCTACTTGTCCTTAGGAATTATTCTTGGTGGGGGGCAGTCACTGGCCCCTTACCCTGACAGACTGCCTGCTGTCAGTATCTCAGATGCTAATGTCATCTTCTTGATGTGGACTTTTTGCTTCCCATAACTACCAAAAATTTGACTGTTGGGACAGTTTATTTTATTGAAATGGGTATTACACCTAATCATATGCTGCATTGTGACATGGTTTTAGGATGTAGAACCTTTCAAAATCAGTGACTGCTCTGTTGAAAAACTGGCTAGGTTAAGGTAGCTTATAGGCTAGTACTGGTAACATTATAAAACAAGTAAATTTGTATTCCTGTGATTATCAGATAATTGGTCTGTTCTTATTTTAAGTCCTTAGCCATAGACTTTGCTCACATGAGTGGATTTATTCAATTACATTGACATAGTTTAAACCCCATATTCTTTCACAGCACTATGCACTGACTTTTGTAGCATATGAGCAGGTTTGTATCTCTGCAGTACACCTGATTTCTTTGTAAACTTATTCTTTTTCGTCTCTTGAAAAAGAAAAAAAAAATTAGACAGTACATTTACAGACAGCATTCCTGTGCACTTGTATATGATGAAGTCTTCCTTCTGTGTGAAACTCTGCAAGCTAGGTGTGATTTCTAATTGCTGTTGCCTAGTTCCTCTGAAGGAAGAGGGTGGGAATGCTGGTGCAAGGAACTTGAATGCTATCACTGTGATGACAATGTAAAGTATGACTCAATGTTTAGTTGCAAGGACTTCAAAATCCTTGTCCCCGGTCCCCAGCCCTCCCATGTCTCCCTGGGTGACTGCAGGCAAGTTAATTAATATCTCTGAGTCTCTGGTCCCAGGGAGAGACACCACCACTTGCTTCAGTGCTGCCCCAGCAAGGGTTGTGATAAATACTGAGATAATGTACTGGCTAAAAAGTTCCTGTATTCCACTACAGCAAGCAAAACCCACGCGCTGGTGCCCAGCCCCCAAGAGGGCTCTGAATCCTAAAGAAATGTTGTACCCGGTTTTCTCATGCCCAGACAGAAGAAACTTGCCCAAGCAGGGAGGGCCGGCACAAAGCATTCCTTGCCTGCAAGCCCTGCGGTGGTACTGCTCCGTGGGAGACGGTGTCAGAGCGAAACCGCGCCGCAGGGCCGGCCCGGCGCCGGGCCCCGGGGCTGTGCGCCCACCGCTCCTCGGGTCACCCCTGCTCCGTGCGGCAGCAGCTCGGGGCACGGCTGGCCCGTGGGCATGGGACACGGCACCGAGAGCTCTCTGAGTTTCCTCCTCCTGTGACAGTGAAGCGAAAATAGACTGCAGACGGAAAGATAAACACCCATTATGGGGCAATTGTATGGATGTTCATCAGCGTTCAACCACAAAGGAGGCATCTGCAGTGCCTGCAGGGGTGGCCTGTGAGCTCAGTCTGGTTCCCCATCCTTCTGTCTGCTATTATCACAGGTTTTCAGTCAAGTGGGCCAGTAGCTCAGAACACACTGAAGTTCCTGCACCGTGGTCACATGCACAGGATGGATTGTCAGGAATTTGGTGAGGTGTGAGATGAAACCCAAGCTAATGTAGCTGTGCCTGGAATATGCTGGCCATCCTGTTTCATCTCCCAGACTTGTACAAATTCAGTCTGTGAGGCAGCTGATGGGCAGACCATTGGTTTGTATGGGCTTAGTCCAGGACTGTGTCTTAGAGGGCCTAGCTTTGCCTGAAGCCCCAAATGATTGTAGTGAAATGCTCCTAAATATTTAGTAACCTGTTCCTTTTGGATCCAGTATGCCATATACTTCTACTCCTTAAGTCACTGCTTTCCTCATTCCTTCCTCTGTGATGATATTTCAGGGTTGATTATGAGCTATCCATACCAACACCTACAAAATTACTGTGTCTGCTTCTCAGAGTGGGAAGGTGGCAATAATTTACAAAAATGAAATCTCTCAATGCATTTTTTCCACTGATACTGAAACAGTACAGTTTACAGCAGAACAAGGGTTAACATCAAAACTTATTCTATTGTTTAACTTCCAGTTAAAGAATAACCAGCTTGTGCAGAAAAGAGAATTGAAAAAATTGATTGGACTTTTGTATTCAGACATAAAATTTAAATGATATCAGGTTTTGATTTTACCATATATGCATTCATAGGTGAGTCTACTGCCTGCGGTTCAGTCATTTGTAGAGGCTTATGTTGTAGGAGTCACAGACTTAGTTGGTTTTATTAAACCAAAGGGAATTTGTTTTAAAGCTATGTGTAATTACTTTAACTGGCTTAATTGCTGCCATTTTTTTTTTTAGTTAAGAAAACATATCACATTGTTACTTAGAGCATAAGAATTGTTTTTTGCACTTTATAGTGAGGAGTTCTGATGTGTTTTAAAGTGTGTGCTGATCTTGCATTGTCATATACAAATGCAGTGTGTCTATGTAGTCTTTCTTGGCCTTTCACGTATTTTTTTCACTATGGATATGTGGATATATATGTGGATATAACTTGAATATTCCGGGACAAGAATTATAGTTGTCCTGTAATGATTTCTGTTCTATTTACAACCTCCAAATAAAGGAAAAGCTGCTTATAGTAAAATGAGGATCACTGGTCTTTCAGTAATTAAATAGACTTGTTATACTGCATTAATCCTTTTTGGAACATTTGGAATGACTTCTTAGCACTCACAAACACAGCATTAGGGCCAGCAATTAATCTGTTGTTTGTCCTTCGATATTTGTTGATGTAAAGAATGTGCTTTCAAAGATGTCATTCATGTTCAGGCCTAGGATCATCATAGAGTCAAGTACTTACATTGGTCATTCAGTGGCATGAACCAAGGCCTAGAATGAAGTTGCAACAGTTGTTGGAAGGACTCGCACACTACTAATTGCATCCAACTGACAGAGCTAGTAATGGTTTTCAATGATGTCTAGTTTTGGTTGCTCTATGTACATGAGGAAAAAAGTGTGAATTATTTGGAGACAGCCAGGAAGTTTCTGATTTTCTGATTAGCCTTCTTTATAGGTAGGTCGAGAAGTAAAGACTCAAAATTTCATCAGTTAAGAATATGTGCAAGGAAAAAATTCAGTGTCTTTCTACTGATGAGGACAGTGTTATTTTTATCAAGGACAGGCTTAGGGAACATCTACCAAGATGTCACACCTAAGCTTGATCAAGTTGTCTAGCAGGGAAGTGGTTCAGGTGATCACTTGGTATTATTTCTAATTTCAGGGCTCAGTGATGCTAATGCAGTAGTCAATTTTTTTCCTTTTCTGAGCTTTGACTTCACAAACAATGAGCAACTAAAATCACACAAAATTTCTCTCAGATTTTTGCAGTTTCTTAATTGCTTTTCTGGACATAGTCTGCTTAGTCTTTGATCAGAAGACCACACTAACTCACTTGGTGCTGTATTAGAGTCCTGTGCTGTTCTTCTGCATTGTTCAGCTGTAATTAACTTGAAGCATGGTACAGAGCATAAGCTTCTGAACCTAGGTTAAATCAGCAGAAGAGTCTTATGTTCCTGTGGTATATAGTCTTAAAACACATTATCCTATTGCAGTAAGATAAAAGTGTTTTAAATATAGTCCAGCCAGTCTGACCTTGTCAGAATTCAAGTCATATTATTGGTAACTTGGGCTTGCTGACGTGTTTCACAGTAGGATGAGCATTAACACAGAACTCCCTATTCCATCTGGTGAGGAACCTACAGAGAGGGCTAAACATAGATTTTTCCTTAAATTCCATGTTATGGTATAATGAGATTCTGCCTTCTCTGTGCTCAGGACACTTCTCTTGCCATTGATAGGCACCTGTGTCAGAGACCAAAAAGTGCAGTTGAGACACTATAAAGCAGCAATATTAGATCATGTAGATGTGACTGCTGAATAGTAATAGTTATGGGTTGTATTTTTGGAAAAAGTGATTAGTGACAGCTTTAGCAAATGTTTTATGAAGTCTTTGGCTTTCTTGGTAAATGCCCTGGAAACAGGTGTCAAATGAACAGAAGATAATTTAATGATTAATCTACACATGGCACAAAAGTTGCAAAAAGGCTCTACAATTTTTAAATTTGATTCTGCCGAAATTTGCCTACATGTTATAACACCACAGTGATAACCAGAGACATCGTGGTGGGGTCTGAGGAAGCTCATGTGGGTCCTGAAAGCAGCAAAATCACATTCATATGGCATCTCCTGCGCTTTCATGTACACTGCTCCTTTGGGTTCCCTACAGGATGATGTCAATCTACTCTGGAAAAATATGCCCATTGGAGTAACCATAACAGATTAATTTGAACTTGTCTCTGTTATATGTGTGTTTTATTTTCCACTAATAATATGTGCGTATGAGTCTGACTCTGTCATGAGGTGTTTGATATGTAGCTGCCAGTCTGAGTGCATGGTGTTTGGTACTCATCCTAGTTATATATCTTATTGACAAAGGTGCCTTTGGTTTTCGTTGCTGCTTTCTCTATCACTGGTAACGCATGACCTCTTCGAAAGCAGCATGTGGAATCCTAGAGTCACTTAAGTTGAAAAAGACCTCTAAAATCATCAAATCCAACCAGTAGCCTAGCACCACCAAGTTCACCACTAATCCCTAAGTACCACATCTAGACCTCTTTTAAATGCCTCCGGGGATAGCAGCTCAACCACTTCTCTGGGCAGCCTGTTCCAATGCTTGACACCTCTCATGGTAATCAATTTATTTCCTAACAACCAATATAAGCCTCCCCTGGTGCAACCTGAGGCTGTTTCCTCTTGCCTTGTCTCCTGTAACTTGGGAGAGGAGGCTGACAACCACCTGGCAACAACCTCCTTTCAGATAGTTGTGGAGAGCACTAAGGTCTCCTCTCAGCCTCCTTCTTACATCCGGAGTAAAGAACATCTCTCACAACTGCTTCTCACAGAAGTTTTTCTCTAGACCTTTCACCATCTCTTTTGCCCTTTCCCTGGACTTGCTTCAGCACCTTAAAGTATTTGCTGTAGTAGCCCAAAACTGAACACAGGATTCAAGGTGAGGCCCCCCCCAACTGCCATGCTAACATATTTCTCATTATCTGAGGGGCAGACAGCTGAGGGCAGAGTAACTGCTTCTTTGGACATCACCAGTGATGAATACATGTCCAGCATTTCCTACCTTCACACAGTGTTTTCACAGAGACAGTTCACACTCATCAGCTTTTTTAGATTCTGCCACAATTCGAGTGCCAGGTGGCTCTGGGCTGTGCCTCCTTGCTAATGAAAACTGCAGCAGTAACCCAACTCCTGCCACAGCTTGTTCAGGTGTGGGCAATGGGTGAGGTGAGGGGAGAAAGAGGATATGGGGCTGGGGAGGAGTGGGCAGGGGCTGTGTGAGGAGAACCCAAGAGTGGGTGTGAGTAGGGGGTGGTGGAGGATGCCATCTCTATTGCCAATAGCACTGGTTTTGAAAACCCTGCACTAGACAGGTCTGTTGATTTCTGAATAGTAATCTCTCTTCTTCTGTCTCCATGGTAACCCAAAGTTACTGTATACAGAATGTTTGTAGCTCTGGGTTTTGGTGCTGAAAGAAGAAAATATGCATGTAGAATGTAGTGCTCCATTTAGGAACAATGAGAAAGACAAAGGAGAAAAGAATCTCTAATTTATTTTCCTCCCCTTCCCCAGGTTTGTAAATGTGAGGGACATTCTTATATTTTGTAGGTTAATATGGATCTCATCTGATCTCTTTGAATCTCATTTGGCTCAGGAGGGGTTATTTTGCAGTAATTCAAAGTCCTAATGCTGAATTCATGTTGCAAGGACTGTGTTCAGATTCATACTGCTTCTGTAAAGGATGTTCTGTAAAGGCCTGTTCAGAAGTTATTCTGGTGTATTGAGTTCCCAGGCAACAAAACTAGAACACGTATGACTGAAGTACTGCAGACTCCCTAGACTGTAAACCTAATCCTGAAAATCCCTATTTACATAAATCCCACTGATTTCAAAGGGCCTGCACATGAGAAAGCAGGTTTTACAGGATCAGGCCATTCTTCCTAGGGACCAACATCTGTTGCACCAACTGTGATAATCTCATGAGTGTTACAGAAAACTCTGAGGAAACATTTTATCTGGGCTAAAAGAAAACAGCAAAACAGTAACACTGTTATCTGTTGCTATAAAGTGGATTATTACCAAAAGCAACTCTCTTTATATGCTGTGTCCCTCTTCCCTTCCTGCATATTTTTATTTACTCTAGGGAAAATGCTGTATATAACTATGTATGGTTGCTGCTGTTCTACACCCATGTTGTATAAAGTCTGTGAACTGCAGATGTTGAGATATGCTTAGATACTGAAAGAAGCTTTTGACATATAGGTTAAAGACTATCATTGTCTTTTGGAGTTTTTGGAAATAGAGCAAGTAATGTCTTCAGTAAAATTTTAAGGTGTTTTGGGTCTTGCAGTTCAAGTCTATGCTGCTTTGGCTGAATTAACTGAAGTTCTACAGTCAAAGAGTCCACTTGGCATTCACTGTGGAAGCATCGATGGTCAATTGGTAATACTGCAAGCAACTAAAAAGGAACAGCAAAAGCAGATGGTGGTTATGTTGGGAAGAATAAAGTCCAGTTCCTTTGCTTTCCTTTAGGAACAGAGAACACTTGCATAGCTATGGTAGCAGTTGCTGCAGCTGGAGCTTAGTAGCTTTTGTGACGTGTACATAGAGATCTGGAAAGGGACAATAGACTGCTATGTTACCTTGGTTGACTCCCAGTTTCTGTAGGCCTGGTTTCGTAACACACAGGAGTGTGTGGATTCATAGTGGTGGGGTCATTTGGTGTGTAGTTCCTGTATACTTGCTGCATTCCTTGGTCCGTGCAGCTGAAGATAGAGATGAAGTGTCATTCATTATGCCTTGTAGCACAGAAGTTATAATAAAATAGCTGTAGAAAAGAAAAGCAAAAGATCCATGCAGCTCAGCTGGGCCGTTAATGTGTTGGGGGTAAAGATCTCTCTAAAGTCCAAAACCAAAGGGAGTCTGTATCAATAATGAAGTGCATGCACAGTAGTTCTAGCACTTCATCCATGCTTTGGATTCCCTGCACTTAAAATTTACAAGCAGCCTGAACATGACAAGGACAATAGCCTAGGATTTCCATGAGCCATGTAATGGACAATAAGCTACTGGTACTCATGTCATCAGATCAATGGGAAAAAAGGAGTAAGATTTCAAATTTGCCTATAGCACTAGCTTGCTGTCAGCAGCTGCAGGGTTGGTGGACCAGAGGCATTATTCCTCTAGATGGTTGTATACTGTAAAATTTCCTGCTAATTTTGAGTAATTCTAATGATTACTCTTTCACCTCTGTGAAATGAATAGTGTTCAAAGCCTAATAGGCAAGGCTTGAGGGACCTGTATTTAACAGATATGCAAAAGCTAGAATATAAATAAAGCTTCTGTGCAGTTACTTGAGAAAGTAACATGTTCAAAGGCTGTGCTTTTATTAACAAGCTTGAGAAAGTAACATGTTCAAAGGTGGTGCTTTTATTCACAAGCTGTAACTTTACAGCATCGTTTTGTCTCCCTATCTTTTCTGATTATTATGAGTCAAGTTTCCATAAATGTGCAAGAATCATAATTAAGCATACTGTTCATTAGGGAAAAGAGTGTTTACTATAGGTTTTTCTACTATGTCACCTGTATCTCTGCACTGAGGTTATCACAATTCCTCCTTCCCTGTCATAGGCCCACATTTTCCCTCATGCTTTTAGGAAATAATTAGGAATTATACTCTTAATGATTTTTTAATGAGAGTTTAAATGTACCAGTTTACTTAGAAATAATTGCTTTTGAGAAGCAAACAATATGCTTTAGGGAATATTTTCTAGATTTTATTTTGAGCTCTGTGCAAGATCACACCTATGCTAAATATGCAACATAAATCTATTATACTATGCTTAAAAAAAGCAGAATGGAGATGAACATCAACTGAAATTACAAAATATACACTGCCAGGGAACAGGTCTTGAGACTGAGAGCAAAATAATTTACACATTTGTTTTCATATATGCTAATATGAAGGGTTTTAGAAAAAAAAGTCATGCAAAATCTCTAGAAAGTTTATAATAAGAAAATATCAAGTGAGCACTTGTACTCATTTTCTATATTGAGATATTGTCATCTTCATTTGCTAGCAGTAATTAGTTCAGTCAGTATAATTTTTTATTTATTTATTTATTTATTCTCTTTTGGAACTATGCAGAATTAGTGTTTTCAAAACAGGAAGTGTATAAGATCAAGCTTGCTGAAATGTAACTGTACACACTATTTCATTTGCCTCCCCTGTCTCAAATCCCAAGAAATATTGTAAGTTCTTTAAGGTCTGAATTTGTCTTTTGTTTGTGTTAGGTTAAGTCCAAATAATGTAACAAACATCTGTGGTCCTTTTAAATTTTACTGGACCTTGTTCTGGTTTGAGATATTTCCTGATATTTTAAATCAATCCTTGCCAGAATTTGGAAGTGCATTACAGAACATTGTGACAGCATGGGAAGGAAGTAGAACTGATTCTGAACAAGAAAGAAACCAATCAGTTAGTTTTGAAGAATAGTTCATTTTTTATTTCCAGAAGACTACTTGCAACAAGTGATTCCTTGTGTCATTCTCCATAGTTTTTGATATTGCTCTCATGCATCTCAGGAGAAGTAACATTCTTCTTCATCAGAACCAATGTACCCTGTTAAGTCATTAAGATAACAGGATCTCCTGTCATTCTGCTATGTTATGGGGCTCTTGCAGAAGGTGAACACCTTTGGAATGCAAAAAGTTTTGCATTATTTCCCTTTTGAAATGCCATCTCCTGACGACCTAAGTGAAGTGACAATTGTTCATATAAACACGCTACATTTTCTTGCTGCCTCTAGAAATGCTTTACACAGATTTGCAGCTGAATGTCTGAATGGAGAAGGAATGCAGGTGTTTGAGATCCACATGCTTCTGTGCCTCAGTTCAGCACCAAGCCCAGCAGGATCTTCAGTCCTGTTGAGGTTGTGGTGCACAGTGGTATTTGAAATGCTTAGTGTGGAATCTTGTGCTAAAGCAGTACTCAGCATGGTATAGCTGCATTCCAACCTGCAGGCTGTGATTCTTAGCACTTTCTTATTGCTAGATAAAGCAAATCATTAGACTGATTTGGTTTGTTAATTTCTGATATTGTTCCTTGCAATAGTGTATTCTGAAATTAAATTCTCTGAATAAGAAAATAGTTTTTCATAAGCATAAAGAGACAAATATGTTCTACATCAGGTTCTTTACAACAACTATTGTGTTTGCATATCTTATCTCTGACAATAAAATCTAAAGTTGGTGGAGAAATAGTGCTCTCATGCTTATAAATGCTTAGATTTTAAACTTTTTTTCCCTATGATAGTTGTTGAAATGCCTATCAGTGGAAGACACTCTGGAAAGAAGCTAAAATTTTATTTTAGAAAAACAGTTTTCAATTAGTTATAGTGAAAATATATTTCCTAATCTTTATAGCTGTTACAAAAGCTCAATATACCAAACCAAATAGGACACATTGTAGATAAACACAGTTATGCTTTAAACTTTGCTAAGAAATAGATGAAATAGCTTTTGCTGAAATTTTACTATTCAAAAGAAAATAAACAAACTAAAACATACATACGAACTTAAAGAATGAGTTCATCTTACTGGATTGTTCTGGGGTTGCCTCGTACTCTCTGAGAGTTCAGTAGCTGATGCTTCTTGTGATGCTGTCATTGCTATTGATGCAAATAGGATAATTTATAAAAGTCTCTAACCCTAAGAAAATTTAGGACCATGGCATATGCTGCTATGCCTTCTCTTTGGATCAATCATTCATTTAAATTTTATACATAAATACATAGTGCTTTTAAAAATGACAATATTTCTTTCTCTAAATTTGATTGTCAGAATTCTTCAGACACAGCTAATAGTTTTTGGTTTTGGCTGTTGACAAGCATAAATGCATAGGCTTCAGAAGGAGTGTGTTTCACTCTGTAGTGTACAGATTACTCATTTAAGTAATCTGCTCCCTGTCTACAGAATCATACTGAAAAATAGGCTTTTAAATTAAATGTTTAGTGTCAAAAGTTTATGGTAGTTTATAAGAAATGGTGAAGATTATTAGTGTAGTCTTCACTGATAAAAAGTGTTTAGGTAGCATGGGCAGTTCTTTTGCAGACAGATCAAACTCTCTGTAGAAGACGTGAAAAAAAATTACACAATTCAATAACATATTTCTATCTGAACATTTAGAATGTTCATCTTGGAAACCACAAAATTGTGACTCTGGCATAGCATTCATCCAGATAACAGTATCAAAATAAGTGCCTTATGGACTTTATGAGTTGAAGAAATTCTTTTCCTACACAAAGTAAATATTTGGGAGGCAGGTAGTGTTCTCACACATTAGTTGAAAAGTGAGAAATCTGAGGCATCTAAGCAAGTCCAGATTATTGAGAAGCCTCTGCTTTAAAATATGAATGCATTTGTTCATGTGAATGGAATGAACCTTTGGCCTGCAGCAAATTAGTATGCGCCATAAGTGACCTTGACGTGCTTTCTGCCATGATCTTTGCTATTGCTGTCATTGGCTTTCCTTCTGGTGTTTTTCAGGTTTTTTTATCCTTTACCTATATTGTCAAAACATGATTATTTGTAGTGTGTATGTTCAGTAACAGTTTTTCTCTCCATGGTTTACAGAGAGAGTTAGAAGCCAACAACTGTAATTACTTCCATGTTCATAGCTTAGCAGTAAACTAGGAAAGTGAAGTTAAGGTACGCCATTGATGCAGTACATCAAGAAAGAATTACAGGGTAAAATCATTGCTATACATTCTTTTGGTTTAATGATGACTGTTACTTAAATTTGGTTTTGGGGGAATTTACCACTGTCTGTTATGTTTATGTGACCACATAAAGAGAGTTTAAGTTACATGTTTTGTGAATATCTTCTTGTTGTAATTGCTTGCCACTTTTTCCTTTTGAGTCAGCAAAACTGTAAATTCCTGATAATGACTTTCTACAGTAACCTGTGCAGTTTTTACCCTTAGTGGTGGATATATGTAAGCAAGGTTAGAACATGTACATCATACACAACTGTGAAGTGTCATAGCCACTATTCTCTACTGGCTTGCTCGCATTTGTTAAACATATTTAAATGAGGCAGCTGCCTGTAAGGTGGAAAGGAGTGTAGTTGAGACTAATATGCAACAGGTATTCTGTAATAATGGAAGTTTTAGCATCTAAGGATACAACTCATTTGCACAGTTGTATTTACATGTATAATTATTTTTTGATACTTGGCAGTTAATTTGAATACTCTGTATGTAGAATACAGTTTATTTGTTGTGGGTCATGTTTTTTTTTTTTCTTCCTGCCATAATCATGCATATATTTAAATATTATTTTCTTACCGAGGCAAACTTGAATTCATCACAAGAAATATTTAATTTCCTGAACATCACCAGCATCACCATGTGAAAAGATGCAAATCTTTCATAATCTATATGATGAAAAATGTTTAGCCAAATATGGAACACGAGAGATAGATATAAGTGACCTGAAGCTACTGAAGGGTCTAACCGAATATGACAGATAGCAAGAGATCTGTAGTTAATATAAAGTTTCTTCATTTTGTGCATTAAGCAACCTTGCTTAGGCCAAACAAAAAATATATGCCAAGTTGAAAAGGAAATTCTAATCTCCAGTGTCTGGTCCCTGCGCCCATTCAAATGGTCCATCTGACCTGGTTCTCAGCTGTTGAAAATTACTGCTGGTTTCCTACCCGCATTTATGAGTTTCCTCTTGCTTCCCTGAGACTCCACTAAACTTCCTCTTGCATTGGTCTTGTGTGGTACCATCACACTGGCATCCAGTTTTAGAAGGGAGAGCACATTATATTTTTAAGGATAGTGCCGGGCACTGCTGCAAAGCGTGTGATAGCAGGACATTTTTGTCACAACCTTTTACACAGAGAAGTCTGAGCTCACCATCTAGGGAAGTGCTTTGTGCTAAAGTTGTTTAGCCAGTAGTTAAGAAAATTGAAGCAAGATTAGGACATACTTATACGGCATTTTGTGAGCAGACCTAACAAACTTTCTCTACACTGTTGAGCCGGCCAGGCACATTGCAGCAGCTACATGGCACTCAGTTCTGGCCAGCTGGCTCATGGCACAGTCAAGGCTTGCATACCACTGCCTACAAATATACTCCCATACTTGTAATAGCAATGTGAACAGGGGAGTGGTCACGCTGCCCTCACAAACAGCTCCCTTCTAGCTCAAGTGACAGACATGAGGGAGGCCATGTGTCCGCAGAGGGGGATGGTGAGGCCAGTTGCTTTTCAGATGCAGCTACTGTCTTCTAGAGGCTCCCTTTGAAGTACCCAGCTGCCGCTTAGCAAGGCAGCGCACCCTTGTAACATGACCTAGCACAGCAGCAGCGGCAGGAGTGGCTCCAGCTAAATGTCTTCCCTCTTTGGAAGGCCAGGTTGCCTATTTGCAGTTTGCACAGAGGGACGGAGGGGTAGGCTTGCTGCAGGCCTTGTTCTCTCTGATTCCTAGTCGAAGAGCTTCCTCATTTATTTCAATCTCCAGTCCCCCTGGTTTTTTTGGAGTCTGTAGAAAAGCAAAATAAATCTTAAGTTCACATTAGTTTCAGAACACTATTTTTACTGAGTTATGAACGCTTTGGATTTAAAAGGTCCTTGTTTCTGCTGGCAGTGACCGCAACGTTACTTTTTTGTTTTGTTTCAAAACAGTCCTTGAAAACTTAGATTTGAAGACCCAGAGGAGAAATTACTAGGATTTAACCTTCACTTTCTTTCTGTTCCTACCTCTGTGCTCTCCACTTAGTTTTCATTTGATGGAAGATTGCCTAAAAATGCCTATTATCATAATAAAATAAGAACAGTCTGAAATAGTTGAATTCCCCAGGAAATAACAGTGATTTTTTCTAAATTAATATTTGTCATAGGGTTTAGTGTGGTCATTCTTTTTTAAGGACTGAAAGGAGATGCACAGATTTAACATGTGTACCTTGTTAGCAATGTTTTGACAAAGAGCAGCAGCTGTATAAACTAATCTTCCTGTAGCTTTCACACATGGGACTCAATTAACAATGAGCCACTTTCAGTATCTAATCCTTTCTATCATTTAAAAAAAAGTTTCCTGGTTTCTGTACATTTTTCCATGTCTAACTCTAACCTATAAACTGAGGCAAGTGGCTGACTGTAAACGGACTGACCTTGCACGACATTTTATATGTGATTTATAGAAGACAATGGCACTTGTGTTTATATTCCTGGTAAACTCAGATTAAAGTGAAGATTAAAGTCTGTTATTTGCAGAACGTTGTAATGATTGCAGGATCTAGAAGAAAGCTTTGTTTGAAATTCCGGTGTTTCAAGCTCTGAAGTGTAGAGAATCAAGAAGTATTGCCCCAGGTATGTCATTCAACCTCATTGTGGTAAGTGCTCTGGAGGAAGGAGGAAGGAAGAGCTCTGTGGTTATTAAGCCTGTGAACCCATGGTATGTATTGTAAGAAAGTCTGTATTTACCTATGGCACGGTCAGGTCACAAGACTGGATAATTGGGCCTTTAACTAATTTCCAGGTGGATCTGTGGCCAGAAATTGAAGTATTAGTTACTTTCACAGTGACACTTAGAGAAATTTTGAGCGGTTTTAGAATAACAGCAAATTAATAAAAGCTTCATTTTAATTGCATTTGATATTTCAACTTTTAATTTGAAATTCCTGCATTAGAATGATCTAAAGAGGACATTCTGGAATTACAGGGGCTTCTTGTCTTTTGCAAGTGAGCAGGACGGTGGCAAAGGGACATAAAGGCAGAGCCCAAACAATATATCATTAATTTTTTTTCTTTCACCTAGTAAAACTTCAGTAAAGCTTGAATTGCTAAATTCGGACTAGGCTATTGTCACTACTTGCCAAATCGTACATGCTTGCGCATCTGTCTAATCCATATATGAAAGCCACAAACAGAAGCACATAATTTGGCACAGCACCAGAAGCATGCCTCGGCACACTTCTGGAGTTTCTTCCAAATGACTTACTGATTCAAAAATTCTATAAGGTTTGCCTGTGTGCACGCACTGAGTGTCTGGAGGAGTTAACCATGAACTCCGCCAGAAAGCTAAGTGTTATATTTGAATTTGGGATATGATGATTATGATGATTATGTATCCCTGCTAATTTACCAGGAGTTCTAGATGGCTTTTTATTTTTGTTGTTGTTGGGGTTTTTTTTGTTAGTCAGTTTGTCTCTTTGTCTGTGTGTGTAGAATGGTGGATAAAATTCACAGAGGCAGTGTACATAAAATGGACAGGTATTAAGGAATATTTCTTAGTCAGGATTGCTTTTTTTTTTCTGCTGGTTACTTTGTTTTCTGCTATTTCTTCCCTCTCTTTCTGTCAAATTTTTTAAAATTGGGTATGACTACTGCTTAGAGACTTCAAAACTAGAGTAGAAACCCTGTCCATAAAGTAAGTTCTCTAGTCAGGAAATCAGTCTTTTTCTTCCTATAGTAACCATTGTTCCTTATATGAATGCCTTTAGGCTCTTCTCAGGCACATCTTTTATTTCACAGTAAAGTGTTTCAAATATGCAGATAAATTTAAGGGTACAACTCCATGAAACAGCTGAGATGACTTTATGGATAACCTCTGCAAAAAAGGTGCTATTGCCCTCTGGCCGTCTCCATAGAGCTTCCCACAGAAGCCTTTTCTTGCCCTGAAACTGCTGGTTGTTTGTCTCGTATCTTTGCTGATTTCTATTTCATGCTGACAGGAAGTCTTTAGGTGATCAGAGGATGAACTTAGTCTGGAAACTCATCTGTTTAAAATACTGTATTTAGAAAAAACAGATGTAATGATTTGATGCTGTGAAATACAGTGCAATGAAACAGCATAAGAATAAGCAGCCATTCTGGTTTTTGAAGATGTATGAGTTTTCCCCTTAGCTTTAAAACAGTAATCTCATTTCTGTCATGCTTCTTTGCCACTCTAGATGTAAAAATACAAAATTTTAAGTAATGTATTCTGTCAGAGCTGTTGCACTATAAATTACTGTTTTAGCTGCAGGTGTTTAGAAATGAAAAAAGATGCTTTAGAAGAGGAAAAGATTCTTTAATTCCAAGGCAAGTTTTCAAAAGCAGTATTGTATTGTACCAGAATAGCTGTCCTGGTAACTCTGCTGTTTTGGACAAATCTTTTGTGGCCAAATCTTTTTTTTGATTGCACACTGTATGTGCAAAAAAGTGAGGTAGATCCATACGTACTCTGGTTCATACTTGTGTCCATCATTCAGCAGAACAATGACTGACATTGTATAAAAACCAAGAGAAATATGAATTTTCTTAGGTTTTAAAACCTTAGATATGGAAATATTGTCACCTGACAGTAGAAAGTGTAAAAATACCTCTTCTTTTTTTTTTTTTTTTAATGATCAATAGAGTATCCTGAAAGGTGAGAGTGGTGAAAGACAACTTATGTAATAAATTGAGATTCTGGCTTTTAGTCTGGACACTACTTCTAGAAGAGAGAGGCAAGCACAGCATATTCTGTCACAACAAGAAAAAGACAAAGCATGTTTTGTCTTTTTTTACTGTGGTAGGTTGACCTTGGCTGGCTGCCAGATGCCCACCCAGCTGCTGTCTCACTCTGCCTGCTCAGCAGAACAGGGGAGAAAATGAGGACAGAAAGCTGGTGGGTTGAGATAAAGACAGGCAGGTCACTTACATATTACCCTCACTGGTAAACATACTCACTTTGGGGAAAACTGATCTAATTTATTGTCAACTAAAATAGAGTTAGGTGGTGAGAAACACAGAAAAAACTAAGCCACCTTCCTCTCACCTCCTGCCTTTTTACAGGCTCAACTTCACACCTTCATTTCTGCCTCTTCTACCACCCTCTGTCCTGGGCCTTAGTGGTGCAAGAGGATGAGGAACTGGGGTTCTGGTCAGTTCAGAACAGCTCCTTTCTGCACCTCCTTCCTCCTTTTCCTGTGTTCTAGCATGCATCTTCTCCATGGAGAATAGTCCTTTAGGAAGTATTAGCCTGCTCCAGTGTGGAGTCCTCCACCAGCTGCAGTGTGGTCATCTGAATATGTAGAGAAACTTTACTGTGTGGGTGAACAGGTTTCCCAAAAATGTTGTGGAGTCTCCCTCACCCAGAGATACCCAAAAGCTGACTGGACACAGGTCTGAGTTACATACTCTAGGGGACCCTGCTTGAGCAGGGGGGTTGGACCACATTACCTCCAGGGATCCCTTCCAAACTTACCCATTCTGTGATTCTGGTATGGTCCCCTCCACAGGCTGCAGGGAAATACCTGCTCCACCATGGTGCTGGAGCCTCTCCTCCATATCGTTCTTCTGTGAACTCAGTGTTTGCAGGGCTGTTTATGACACTTTTTTTTCCTCAGCCCTCATTGTTTTGCACTTTCTTACACACATTTTCCTATAGGTGCCTCCACCTTGGCTGAGGGTCCCAGCTCTGCCCTGTGGTAGCCCTGTTGGAGCCTGCTGGGGCCAGGGCAGGCTCTGTCTCTTCCACAGAGGCCACCCCTGCAGCCCCCAGTGCCAACACCCAGTACACTCAGCATTAAAGGATGTTTCCTCTTGGAAGAAGACTGCATTCATTGCCTATGCCATGGGGCTTTAAGCCTCTCCTTAATAGGTAACAAAGAAGGAAGTGAGACTCCTGTTCTTCCTTCATACTTCAAACTTACTGCATTATGCTAAGTGTGTACCAGATATGCAAAGCATCAAAGATGTATTCTGCGTTACATTTTTCAAAGACTTGGTATGGAAAAAAAAGACTAACAATTGTACTCACTGCTTTGAAGGCAGTTTTCAAACACATCTCTACTTGTAAGAAGGATGAGACCTGTCAGCAGTTGTTTCGACTGAGGTTTTGGGTGAGCTTAAATCAGGAGGTGTGAGGAAAATTTGAGTTAGTGTAGGTAAACAGTTTTTCGGCTTCTATAAGGGAAACTGTGGTTTAGTAGTACAGGACCAATTTATTAATTTCAAAACTTTTGACAAAAAACTTTGCATTTGTCTACTTTCTTGTTGTGGTTGGAGGCTCCAACCTAAATGCCACTATTATTCATTCTTCTCTTCCGCCCCTTCGCCTCCTCCAAACAATGGAGAAATTTTAGGACAGTAGTGTGGTATATTAAATATTCTTCAAATGGGTTTAGGGTTTTCTCTCTGTATGGAAAGCCATTTTAAAGTAAGCTAAATAAGCACAGCTGCAAACTCAGCTACTCTCTTCCGCACTCCAGTGAAAGCTTTGTACCAGCTCTTAGTGTGAACATTCTCAGCTTGTGCTGAGTGCCTTTGTGCAGGAAAATTTATTGCATTGGCAGAGTTCAGAAATATGATGGCATTGCTAACTCTGGACAACGCTGCAGTGATTGCCCAATGTAGACAGACTGTTAAATGAAATACATCTTGGAAGCTACCATATTTTCCTGTGCAACTGGTGTGGATGGGCTGCTGAAGAGAGAATTCATGATATATAGTTCATATTTAGAACTTCTTAGAAGAATTAGGAAAACTGATTTACTTGCTCTAAAAGCCCATTGATAATGCCAAGAATAAAACTTAGCAATTTTTTTTCTTGTAACTTTTAATAGAAAAAAATGTTCCTGTAATTACTTTTGTGAGGCTAACAATTAGTCATCATTAGAATTGTGATTAAAAGTTTGGGGGGAAAAGTACATGAAAAATAACATGAACATCACAAGTAATGCTATTCTGGAGTTGTAGGACCACAAAATGCATCCAATATAATGAATACTATTTTCATATGTATCCCTAGCATTAAACCAGGGAAATTAATTTCCTGTAAAGTTTCTATTAAAATGATAGAGAAGATTAGATCTTGACTTAACTAAAGTTTTCCAGTTCACACTCATGTGTTTGGACCTGCTTATAGATTTGTCAAAAATTTCAAAGATCTATTTTCATTTTGTATGCACCCATTCAGATTGTAAACTGTCTTAGCCCCTGTCAGTCAATGGCCAGGAATGTGGATTCTCTCGGAATTTAGATCAAGTTCTTCAGTTTCGTTAGTGAGCTTCTCATTGATTCCTGTCTGAATGGAGCTCAGAGGCAAAACTCCTTTGCACATTACTAGGTGCTTCAGCTTCTCAACTCTTAGACTGAAACTCTTAACATGTTCTCTTATCTCCCAGTCACAGTAAGGCTTAACCATATTTGTAGACACTTCGAAGCACTTGGATGAAAAGCAGTGCAGTGGTTATCAGTATAAAATCAGCCATTCTCCGTGGTTATTGCATTGTGCTGTCTTGGAGACTGCTGTATTACCTTGTTTCTAAAATAGGAAATGACTGTGGTGTTTCAGAGGTTGTGGTTTTGAAACTGTTGATAAATCCTGATAAGGAGTATATATAAGAATCCAAAGTCTCTGGACCAGGTTTTTGAGTGTTCTGTGTTCTGTTTTGGCTTGGTGACCGGAGGCAAGTTTTTCAAATTTTAGCCTTACAATATTAATTTTATACTGATGGAAAAAAATACATTTTTTCTGGTGTCTGTAAAATTAAAATGAAAAATTGGGCACTCTGGTAGATCCACGAAAGTGATGAAGTTGTGTTCTCATATGAAATAACAAAATCTTTATTTTTAGGAGCTTCATTGTCAAAATATAAGTCCAGTTTTATAACTGTAATTTTGTGTCCTCAATTATGTCTAAAATCTCGTACGTACATTGTCAGCTGGGGGAGACTAGGGGGGAAAAAAGGCTTCTCTTGTGTCCAAAAATGAGTTTGCATTTCTGAGTAAAGCTCTGATGTGTCACTCTGGGAGAACAGAGTCCAGCAACTTTATTTCACAGATAGAGAGGAAGAATGATCCCACAATGGGTGGTATAGTCTAACAGTAGACAACTGTTGGCAGTAGTACCACATCTGGCACTGATGAGAGTTTTGGTTTGGCTTAATCACAGTGAGCTACACTGCTTTTTAAAATAATTTTGGCAGCCAGTACCAGAAACATGTACCCTATTGGTATAATCTGTAATTGAGTGTGATTTAGAACAGAAACACAAAGTGTAGTTCAAGGCAGGACAACACATTTGGGCACTCCTTATCTAGCAGTGGTGGAATGTCTCCTTGTCTTTGTTGTATCAAAGGAAAAATATGTGAAAATATGAACAAAACCCTCCCAACAAACCTAAATTTCAACAATCAAACCCCCCATACCTATTTTTTTTCCACTTTTTAGTCTGTGCTGGTGCTGGATGTCCCCTTGTTTGCTCTCCTGCTGTTCAGAGGAGGTCTGTGGTGGCGTTGTCTGCTGCAGTGTCCTTTCCAGGCACTACTGTGGTTGGAGCACACACTAGTTGATGATGTTGAGCATGGACATATTTCAGTCTGAAAATGGTAAAAACTGCACTCAGGAGACTAGGAGCTGCTACTGTGATTAATCAGTAAAAGTTGGGAATAAAAGTGTCAGAAGTACCTGCTGAAGAATGTGGTCTTACTCGCATAAAAGACTGAGGATTTAGTCTGGTTTCTGGTGAACTGATGTCTGTTTCATAGAAAAGCATCATTGAAATGGTTGGTGATCTCAGCAGAGAAACCCGAGAATGAATAGGCATGGTTTACTGAGCAATTGCTCTCTTTGATGTGGTTGCTCTAGAAAATCATTAAGGCACATTGATAGATCAGTGAGAGGAAACTACTGTCCCTGTTTATATGTGGTTTGCACTGCAGTTGGGGGATTTAAGCCATTAGCAGGCCAGTTTTATGTGCTACTTTTACTTGTGTTTTACACCCCTTCTCCCCCTCCAAACCTGAACAAGTGAAGCACATAGTGCATTTTGTCCTTCCTTAAAAAATCAAAACTGTTGCAGGAGCCCTAAAGTATTGGAATATCTATGTACAGGTTCCATGATGAACAGCTGCAGAGAACTAAAAGTTTGCAGTACCATCTCTGATTCTTCACTTTCAAAGTTACTTACAGTGCAGGAGTGGAAGATGGATGGAAAAACAAAATAAAATCATTTAGTATTCACACAAGTAGTGTTAGTTATAAAAGGCTGGAGAATGAATCCTTTCAGGCTAAACCATTTTGCATACCCAAAGTGGCACACTCAGAAAAAATGTATCCACATGAAAGAGGAGAAGAGCATTTATAAAATCAGGAGAAATAATGCAGAACAACTTTACCAAGACAAATTTGATGAGGAAGAAATAATCTGAGGACTCTTTTCTTAGTTGTGTGGGTTTTTTTTCCTCCCTTGACTGCGTGTTAATAACTGCTGCTGCTACATACACCTAGTTTTGAGCAGATTTGTGCTGCTGTGATTATTTTTCTTATTTTCTTTCTTTTCCAGGTTTTTTTTTTTCTGGTTGGTTTTGTTTTGTTTTGTTTCTGTATCCTGCTTGTTGCACAAAATGTCACTCCTTGTCCATATAAGCACTTTCTTGATCAGACATCTTTGTGCCTTCAGATATGATCTGGAATTCATTGTCTTATCTCGTTAATGCCATTGGAGGTGAAAAAAAGGCTGTTTCCCTCTTACTAATTATGGTGAAGTGACATGTTATTTTGTATTGTAGTTAACAACTTCAGGGGCGCCGAGAACCTTTAGTTTTGCCCCTGGGGAGTGTGACTTTTCCTCTTTCACTCAGTTCCAGGAAACTTGAACATTTGTATTTTCAAGACCACGTACCATTGGGAAGGAAGCAGGGGTGGAGATGTGTGCAGAGATTAAGTGGATATGAGAAGCAGTATGCTTTGTAAAGATCTAGGAATGGCAGAATTTAGAGAAATATGCACTCTATCTGCGGTGTCCTTTGGCATTTTTAGGAGTTCAGTGACAATGTTGCTAAACCTAGTGACCTGTCAGAAAATTCTGTGTAGAGCTGTTTTGCATATGTGGTTATCACAGATCACGCTTTTTTGCATAAAGTTCCCTTCATGCACTTTAGCATACATAATGTGGATGCAGTACATGTGTCTGTGTGTGGGTGCACAAGCTTTCATGCTCTAGCTGCATTTTTCTGGAATACATATTTATCATTCATCATGGTAAAGGAATTCTGTAACTGTGGGAACTAGTTATGAAAAAATAACTTTAAAAATATTTAGACGAGTTTAGCATAAACTCTTTCCATTTGGATATTGCATTTGTAAACAGTAGTCTGGATTTAAATTTAGACTCATGAATTCTATGTCTCTACTTACTTTAATTTCTGATGAGATGATATTTTGGGAAAAATACATAGAGCCTTCAGATGAAATTTAGATTTCCTAGGTATTTAGTAAATTGATGGTACCACTCAAACTTTGGTCATGTGCATTGCTGTAAATTCAGTTAACAGTGTACCAGCTGAGAAAAAAATTTCCTTTTCTTTCCTGTTAGAACTCCCTAAACATATTAGCTCAAGGCCAGATTCAGTGTGGTTTATAGCTACGCTTAAGTGCTTCTGCAGGGCAACATGTCCTAGAGCAATATATAATTTGTGTGTTCTTACAGTAAGAACAGAAGCAGTACATTCCTGCAAATTGAATTACCCATGCTTTTATCAGTGAATAAAAACTGTATATCCTTTTTATCAAATAATCCATTAAAATAAAATCAGTGAGAATCCTGAATGCACCATGTTCTTCCTTGCTTTATTTCTTCACTGTTTTCCCGGGTTTTTTTTTGTGATGTGAAGGAGCAATATGTGCCTATGGATCAGGCAAGGCAGGATCAGGTTGCAGGGAAAGCTCTGCAAACAGTTCTGTGGCAGGGAGTATGAGTGTAGCAGGGAGTAGCATGGTAATTTTTCTGCCTACAGACCTAATCATACTGTGGAGGAAGCCATAGGCTTCAATATCAACATATCAAGTCCCCTTTGAAGAGAATTTCTCCAAAGTAGAGCTTTTGAGAAGAGAGAATGTGAGGCTCATCCTAGCAGGCATAAAAATTGGTGCAGAAAAGCCTGTCTATGTGATTAATATATTTCCTGTTTCTTCTTTTTTCTGGTTCTACAGTACTGACACATTCAAGTGATAGTAATTTATTTTCTGGGATACGTAGCAGTCTTACTTGGCCAAAGCAAAGCTGGGACTTCCTTTTTAGTATTTACTTTCTTTTTATGCCTCTCAACTTTGGGCTAAACGAAATAGTTGAATAAATCAACCAAAATTTTCCTTTGAGTAGGAAAAATAATTGAAGTAAAACCAAATAAAAATGAGTAGTTAAAATGAGGTTTCAACATGGTTTTCCCAGTAATTTGCATACATATTGCTTGAAAAATATGAAGAGGCCAGACAACCAGTATCATCTTGTCTGAAAGCTAATTCTACAACGTTTTTTCACCAGAAGTAATGCTGGAGGTCTTTACTTGCAAAGGGTGGTATTTGCTACTAACACAGTGAAAAATCTGCTCTAATGGGAGAAATGGTGTAGATGAAGATGATCTGTAGCAAGTAATTTCCTATCTACTTTTCAGTTTGTGTTTTGTGACTGACTGAGAAAATGTTTTTTATTTCTGTAACTGATTAAAAAACCCTGCCTGTGATACAGACATTTCTTGAAGGTGAGTTTTTTGTAACAGAGAAGTTACTCAGCAACCCTGTGTCCTGTTCTGGAGGAAGCGCTGTTGACAATGATTCAGTTGGGACTAATGGAAGACAAAACACTTTTCCAACTTTTATGTATTTAGTGCCCAACATATTTTTATTCACTGAACTTAAACACAATATATATGCACTTATTAATGGTTTCTTTTACCTAGCACATGATTTTGGTAAGAATTACTTAAAATGAATTAGCCATCAGTTGCACTTTGCATTTAAGAACCCCTTTTGAGACTGAAGTACAGGGTGAGGTGCAGGGCTGTATCTTTTACAGTGAAAAATTGTTATGATTTCCAGAAAAGTGTTGCAAAGTACAGGAAATGCATACCTTTTCTGTGAATGCCAGAGACATTTACAAGTGTGACAAGTGAATGTATGGTTTAACAATTTTAGTTGAATTCATACCTGTGTTTGAAAGAAAGAAACTTATTATCTATGTGAATTCTGGCAAAGTGATCCAATAGCTTTAGTAATCAAATTATTAGGCAACATATGCATATGAAGTGTGGCAGTGCTTTATCCTTTACAGTCTGAACTCAGTGAAATCTGACTTGCAGATATTTTACTTTTTGAGTATTTTATTTCTTTTGCTATTTTCTAAATAGTTAAAGTTTTTCTGAGATATTAGACTTTTCTTTCCCCCACAGAATTTTCCTTACTTTAGTTCCCATTAAGTCTGAAAATATCTTTACTTAAGATATGTGTGTTACATTTGGAGTAACTGCATTGGGGAGGGAAAGATGAGGTGAGAATTACCAAGTTACTATGGAATCTTATGGAAACAAGATTTCACACAAAACATGCAGATTTACAATCCTTCTGTGAAGATCAATCTGTTAATATGTTTTTCTTCTTTTCTTGATAAAGCCCACACAGAGGGGTAGAGATGTGTTCTGCAGGAAAGTTCTAGCCACTCCTATCCTCTCTCCTTTAGTTTGTGCCTTTGGGCAGTTAGTAAAGCACGTTTTTAATAACTGAANAATGTGGAGTGTTTTCATTTCTACGTGTGACAAGTCTGCAGTTATGTGTTCTTTCTGAGTTATAATGACTCAGATGTCATAATTAATTTGATGAGCAGGTGGGGGTTATTAGCCTTGTGCTTCACTTGCTAATAGCTGCACAGCTTTTCTAAAGTACTCTTTCAACTAAGGAGGCATTTCTTCACATAGAATAAACAGTGCAGCACAAAAGCCTCAGTTAGATAACTATCCATGGGTTTGAAAAGCTGCCAAGCAGATGTTGTTATTGGAGCGGGCCCAGACGAGATTGGGCAAGGCAGATGCGAGATGGGGGAGGAGGTTACACACAACCCAGGCGCTTTCGCTGCGGTGGCTGCAGAATGGGAGGCTGGGAGGTGTCTTCCCATAAACCAAATCCATTCTTCACTGGCTTCATGCTCATTCCTCAAGACCCACCCTTTAACTGTAAATAAATGAGGAGGAAGCCCCCTCCCCCTGCTTTGTCTTAATATCCATGTGGGAATGAAACCGAATGTTCATCCAGCAGTCAGTGACTTCTGGTTTGCATTAAATCGGCTGTGTGCAATTTTTGAAGGGCCTACAGAGACTTTGCTTCATACCTATCAACATATGTAATGAACATGACTGCACTGACATTTACCAGAACTCGTAGGTTCTCCTTTATTACTATAAATTAGGTTGTGCAAATTTAAGACAAAATGCTGTTTTGCTTCCTGTCACCTCTTGGTTATTTTTTTCCTAGTGAGTTTTCTTTTTTCCTTCTTTATTAAAAAATAACAAATATCAAATATTAGTCCATTTTTATTCTTTTGAAAGAAAAAAAACAAAACACTTAGAAAATCAGAGGATTTGCATGTGAGAGACAAGTAGGTTGGGTTGAAAACAGAGCTGATCTGTCTTTTACCCTCTCTGGATTTTTTCCCCCTCTGTGATCCTAGGCTTTTTAGAACACATTTCTTTGTCCCTCTCTCTCAATAAAATTGTATAATCCCATTTTTCATTGACTTGATCTCAAGCCAGTGGTCTGGGCTTTTATTGCCAAGGGATAATTTTTGATAATGGGCTATTAAAACACTTGGAGCTTCCATCCTATCTTTCAAATCTGTATAAGCATAGATTGTATTTCTGTGGAGAAAGAAAATCCCTTTTTTGGCAGAAATCAATAGATTGTATGTTTGTGTTTAAATGACTTAAAAGAAATAGATGCTTATTAAACTAAACACAACATAAAAATATCACAAGATCCAGGTGACTATACTTTATAAAAGATGATGTTCTGAGTCATTTGCCTCTATTTTTTATTTGTTATCTGCTATGATAGCTTGCTGCCTCTTTTGCAGACAGGTATGGTGTGTACAGGGAAGTTGTCCTGCAGTCTTTGACCAAGGAAATTTACTGGTACATGACAAGTTGTACAAGATATTTGTTCTTTCATTGCCATTTAAACTGTAGTTAATACTGGTTTTAAAAGGACAGAGAGCCTAAAGCACATCCGTATATTCTACACAAATATGTACAATTAAGTATTTGATATGTTTGACTTGTAGACTTTGTTAGTCTTCTTCAGTTAAGTACTGCAAGAGTCATAAAAGCTCAAACTAAGATTTTATTTACCACAGTGTTCTTTTTACTAGCTCAGTTTTGATTTTTCCAGTCTGCACACAGTATGTTTACTTGCTTCACAAGACATCAAAATGGTAATGACTTCCCGAATTCAAGGATTCATTTTTTTCTTTCATGAATGAATGAAACTCCTTGATACATTTGTCTAAGAACTTTTTTTCCTTAATCTTAACAGTGTTATTTTTCATGGTGGTCCTTCAACAAGTCCATGGACTCTTGCTGACCTGCTGACCTTATCCTTTTAGGATTTCTATAGCTAGGGTCTGGTATAATACAGTTAAAAAAGAAGAGAAAATGAAACAAAACCCAGGCAATTAAATTGTTTTAGAGGAGAACAGCAAAGCACAACTTCTCTACATCTTCATATGGTGGACAGACTGACCTGGAAACCTTCGTTTTTCTACTTTTTCATGTTGCTCCAGGAAGCTGATGTTGTGGGTCTCTCCATATATTATTCCTTACCTTCAGGCATTAGTTCTATTTTGTCCCTATTTTTTCTCACTTGATTGACCAGTATCAGATTGATTGACCAGTAAATATTAAGATGTTGGTCCTTAACTCTTCTCCAAAATGGCGCTATTTTAATATCTTATTCAGATGCATGGGTGGGATTAAGATTTGTCTTCTTAATCAAAAGAAGAAAATACAAACCACCCTCAAAATCATATATCTAGCAATAGGAAAAAAAGGAAAAAAAAACCCCAAATCTGCTAGGGCACAAAGAACATCAGCCTGCTAAGGATATATACTAAAAACTTTGCTTCTACGGGCCTCATACAATTTCATTCTGACCTTTTATTTATATGACCTGTTTTGAAGTTGGTGACAATTTTGTCTGAAAAGAAATCAAATGAAAATTAAAAAAAAAAAAAGACATATTTGCTTACTTTGGTTTACTCTTTCTAAACCGCTGAATGTTTAGCTATGTATTTGCAGAATGCTTTGTCGTTTTCCTGATGTTCTTTCAATTCCTCAACTTCACCATATATCATATTCATGGAAAAGAAGTTAAAAGAGGTTTAAATACATCAAAATAAGTTGAACAGTCTCTAGGGCACCCATCTAATGCCTCAGCACACTTGTAAGGAAAAAAACCCACGAGAGGTTAAAGTGAATGTGAAATGAAAAGTCGCTTCACATGTAAAAGTCCAACTTCTTTTCATTAAATTTTATTATAATTATTCAAGATGGCTGTGGTCATCCCAGTAAGAGATATGAACAATGAAAATAATAGCATACGGAATTGGTAGTCAATGGAGACACTTCTCTGATGTTATTATCTTTTTTTCTATGGTAAGAGTTTCTGACATGTTTCACACAAGGCCTAAAAGTTTCTTCAGTGACAAAAATTGCAGATACAATGGAAAAGATGAAATGCCATAGCAAAAAGTCACTGACATGGCAGTCAGTACCATTTAGTTCAGGACTGTCCAAAAATAAAGTTCCATGGAGCAAAGAATAATAATCACAAAAACATGAGAAACAGTAACCTTGGAGAGTAACTGATAATATAGAACAGTCAATAAGATGAATGTGGCAACAAGTGTGAATCACTTATATGTAAACAGGAAAATCCTAAGCAAATGACTGGCGTAATATTGGCAGAAGTAGTTAGTGATACTAGGCGCTGCTCTAACAAATGAGCTTCAAGAAGAACAATTTCTAATGAATGTTTTCATTAATACTGCTTGAAGTACTGTCTAGCAGCTAGTTAAAGCCAACCATGAATCAGATCTATTTTCAAGGCAGCAAAAGAGTTAACTAGGTTTTCACTAACATTTTTCTGGAATTATTCTTCAGTTCATCTGGGATCAGAAATGCTGAAATACTGCAAGTCTGTAAATTTTTACTCTATTTCTGGTCCAGTTGGAGAAAGAAATTATTGGCTTGATCTCATAAGATTCTTAGTCCAACATTTTGTGAAATATCTTCTTATGAGGCAAGGGCCAGATATAAAACCAAAGCTTCTACCACTTGAACAATGCTGGCTAGAGGCTGTGAGATTTTTCAGTAGAACTGTAGCCTGTGCTCAATTCAGCTGCAGAAACATTTGTGTTGGAGTCGTCTGTTGTTCTGTGGCATTTCCCTAGGTTAGTAAGTCAGTAAGTCCAGAGAATCGAGTACTTTGTTCCATGATTTTACTTTTTTTTTAGCAAAAAAAAGTTGATATGCAATCAACTGAATTAGTTGCTGCAAAAGAATACAGAATATAATGACTGAAACACTGGCAATTCGTGATAGCCACAAAATATTGTATAATCATAAGAATCATTTATCAGTTTTATTTCAAATGAGTGAACAGTTAACTTGTGTATATGTGTATATTATTGGCTTCTGTGATTTAGCAAGTTTTTACTGTACATTGTTCCCTTACACCTATTTTTTATCATGTAGTTGTCTCCTTACCAGCGTTTCCAAAAGCACATTTACTGAGGCAAATCACCTATGGAAGAGTCAAGTGTGCTCCATGTTTCTGAAGACTTGATGGGCAATATGAGAACAAGATTTCTGTGTGGTCTTCTTACTTGGAATGACGCTGAGTAGAGTTTATTGGAGGAAGGTGATTTCCTAATCACAGCAGTGGAAGGAGTCAAATAGGAGCCTGCCTTCTAAAGGGGCAGAGGGCATTGTGTGTTTCTCTACTGCAGAGCTTTTTACAGTGTATCTAAGCTGGGAAGCAAAGCCTCCATTCATCATGGAAATCTTGAAAATCTGACCTAGTCCTCTCCATATTGGTGTGGAGAAGGTAGGCAGAGAGACAGATGCAACCATATGTCAGCTGAGCACTGTTCTGAACCCCAAATGTTCCTTAAAACCAGTGAATATGCAGCGTCTCATGGGCTAAGAAGGGTAGCTTAGACTTCTGCTTAAAGCATCTGGATAGAAAATGAGACTGGTCAACATCTTTTGGACAGAGAATTTTATCATCCAGAATATTTTCAAAGAAAAATCCCTGATGAGGCTAAATGCTGTCACTGTACCCCATGAAGATCCATATTCTGTGTCAAGCTTGGCTAGTATTCATTGTCTGTTTCGCAGCAATCTGGAAAGATATTTTCAGCTCTTTTCCCAAACAGAGGCTTTTCCTATATTCATGTATTACAGTTCTAAAATGTCTGCATTACAAGTGCAATTGTTTACTTTTTCTTTTTTCTTAAAAAGTTCATTATTTCTTTTTATTCTAAATGGGACTGGTAACACTGTTGAGAGTTGAGGTAGCCAGGATCTTCCCATTACAGGTGTGCTTCCCTTTGCTTATAAATCGGGCAAGCTTCACTTCTTTAAACTTTGACTTTGACATGCAGGATGTCACCTGGGACTGAACTTTATTACAAAGTTTCAGCAAAATTGGGCTAGACATTTCTAAAAATGTCATTAACAAAAAATGTATTTGATTATAATAAATGTGTCTTACAGCTGTTTTGTTGACAAGCTTTGGGTTCTCCGTGCTGTTGAGCAAAGTCTTGAAATTTGGCATAGAGGTCATTGTGGTGTAAGGGTATTCCTCTTGCTGTTCTTCTGAAAAAAAGACCTGGATGTGGCCAAGTTATAAGCCTTTGCAAAGATTCAGCTTGCATGTTAGCTTGCAGTCACATCAGAATTTGGCAGACAAATTCATCTGAGAGTGCTGAGTGCTTTGAGCACTTCCAGTCCGGGAACAGTGCTGCACTTTCTGCAGCTTTTGCTACCAGCTCTTGAGGTCCTCTTTGGAGTTAAGTAGAGGAATATATTCCCTATTCTTGTCTCAATTCGTCATCAAACAGGCAAGTGAGGAGAAAATCTGTTGGTTTTTGATATAGTGGGAACAAGGAGTTTCTTCAGAGAAGTAAAAGAATGGTAAAAAGCTAGGATAAAGAAGAACACATTACTTGTAAATATTATACTGTTAAAAATATAATGTAATGATATTTGATTTATTAATGGAAATGATACGGCTTTAAAAAATGTGTCTTTTTAGGATCATTTCAAGTAAGGAACAAGAATTAATTTTTGGCTTGCTGAAATGGCTGTAGTGAATGGAGGGAATGAACAAACCTCAGCTATTTCTCCTTGCCTCTTTGGCATTATTTATTTCTTCTTGGAAATACAAATGGTTTTGAAACCATGAAGCCACAGAGCTATGAAGCATTTTTCAGATCTGATACTGGTGTGGTCAGCAGCCATTAGTCGTTAGACAGTCAGAAGTTGCTGGTTCTTTTCTGTGGCAAGGGCCTTTCAATGGCAAAGAAATGAAGAAAAACAAGCTACTTAGTAGCACAAAATCAGACCCTAATTTCTTCAAAGTGTTTTGATCACATCATAGAAGTTGAGTTAGTTTAGGTTTCCTTGGAGGCTTGCTGTGAATGGTGGTATTAATTGGTGTACAGAGCTTGGTATGACAGTGTGCTGGAATGCTAAATATTAGTTAGTCTGAGAAAGGAGAGTTCTCTGTGTCTGAGCAACACAGTGTAAATTATCTTTGTTTTCTATCCTATCAACTTGCAAACTTACCCAGAGTTGGTTATAGCTGCATGGGGCTTGTTCCTTCTCATGTGAATAATATTCTACAGGCCAAATTATATCCTCAATTGCACTTTTGCCTTGAGTCAATCTGTACAGGTGTGCAACTTTAATAAACAAATGTAGCTCTAATAGAAGTCTAGAATTTATTTCTCATGCTCTCTTAACTATATAAGCTCTTCAAAGTCAATCAAAGTAAAAGTCTTCTTTAGTTTCCAAAATGAGTAGGTTGGCTCTGGATAAACATGTTGCTGGTATTTTAATAATGAAACTATCATTTGTTTTTACAGATTTTCATATTAGTGTTTTCCAACTTTTTTTTTATAGCTTACTTTTTTGGCCCTTTTGAAGGTGAAGTCCCCACTCCAGAGTCCATCACTCTCCAATTAATTTAATGAAACCTTTTTTAACAGACTAAGAAAATATTTTTTTATATTACTAAATATATGTATTTTCATAATTTTTTGAAGTTATTAGTATTTCTTCAGATTATCACTCAGTATTTTATATTTGGATTGCACAAGAAAACCTTTCTGGTCAATTCTTGTATTTATAGAAGAAAGTGCTTTTATTAACACTCTGAATGAAGAAGAATGACAGATTTGGACCTTTGACCTTCTTGCAGTTAATCATTATGTAGCATACATAAACCTACAATAGTTTATCCCCACAGATATAGTATGTCCTCAAAAGTTATTTTACGTAGCTCACTGAGATCTTAAATATTGGTTGAACATTAGTCTGATTGACTAATTGAGTATTGTTAGTTAGTATGCAATTAGCATATAAAGAAGATACTTAACAAAAATAAATAAGATTTTTCTCCTACGTTTTCTTCTTCTAACACTAAAAAAAATAATTTTCCAATAAGCTTGCCAGATGTTTAAATAATATAGCCAAATTCCTATGTACAGTAGTCCTGAAGGAACATGTCAAAAAACTTCACTTGAATCCCTACTGTGTTACAGTTTGAGATCCTTTTCCTAGCGACATCTTTAATGGATATTTTCTCTGAGATTTCCACATTGACGTTGTAGTATCTTCAAAATGACTATGAATGAAATGTTTTTGAAAATGTTGGACAGCTGTTTTAGGAAGTTTTTCTTTTATACTTTCCTAGACAGTGACCAGTTAAAGGGTGTAAGGGTGAAATTACAGCTTCAGATGTGCTTTTAACTATGCTTGAGGAAATTCACTGCTGCCTGTGGCACATAATATGTGAGGGGCTTGCCTTTGCTAACTCTCAGTTGTAGGTAACTGTCTTGGTTTTTCTTGCATGGCAGCTTGAGCCTGTTTGCACAGGTTGTGCAGCAGAGTACACAGAGAGTGTGTGCTTGCACCAAACAGGCATTACCCTTTGAGTGTTTGAGGTCATTTTACACTGTGCTATTCTGAGCCCTGATATTCCCCCAGCCCTGTCCTGGCCCCTGTCCTCCACTCTCTCCTTACCATCTTTGATTCTGGCAACAAAAGTTCATTCCATAGCTCAGGTCAGACAGAAATGATGCATTGCATCACAGCTGCTTTTATGAAAGTGTTTATTTCATATCTGAAATGTTTTTATATACATTTGCTCTGCTATGACTTGCAGGAGGAGAAAGAAAGCAGTTTTACTGGAGGCAAAACAGCCACCTGTGAAAACTAATTGCGTAGGTTGTGTTGTACTGATATCTCTGGGAATGATCCATCAGGAAGAAAGTAAATATCCTTAATCTGTTAGGAGATCACCTATATGCCAAAATGATCTCCTTTATCAAAGTGGTGATTGAAATATCCCTTCAGATTTGCAGTGGTATGTGTAAGGGGGGGAAGGAAGGGAAGGAAGCATAACTCCTGTAGAGGCAGGTGCCTCATCCCAGAAAAGCGTATAGACAAATGAAAAATTATGAGCTTGAGAGGCTCTGACTAAATTGTCTCATTAAAGACTGTAATTCAATATGCTTGGAATCCAGTTACTTTCAAAGAAGAATTTCAAGAGACTAGGCTGCTCTTCAGCTTTGTCTTTTTTTTCCCGCCTCAGTAAGATGAGGATTGCAGTGTCAAAGTATGCCCCTCTCCTCACTTCTGCCCCAAAGTTCTGCTCCATCAGCTTTCCAAAAAACTCTCAGTAGACTTAAAAAGAAAAATGGGTTAAAAAATGCAGAGCTCTAAGGCAGTTCAGCTGCCTGCCACCTCTGGGCGTGTTGTTCATGCAACTGTGTGAAAGCCTGCCATGGAAAACTTAAAAAAAAATATTGGGGCATTTCTTCAAGGCATGGGCAGGAACAACTGCTTTGTTTCTACTACGTGCTGTGCTCCTCAGTTGTTGTTGAGAACTTGCTGGGAACTTCTGGGTTTCCCTCCTCCCCTGACTGCAGTGGCTTAGGAATTGTGCCCAAGTGCCCCATGCTTGGTTCTGTGTCCCTATGTTACAGGACAAGGTGGTGAGTCGTCTTGTGTCAGCCTTGTGAGGGTGTGAGGACTTGGACCCAGGATGCTGCTCGACTTACTGAAACACCGAAGGCCAGGGTGTTCACTGGACAAGATTATTTCAGTCCAGTCTGGCTGTCTCTTCATTGTATGATAAGATGACATTTTCCCTTACTTTTAAACGTTCAGTTTCACTGTACCTTAGAGACAGACCACTTCAAGAAATGACTACTTCTCTGTAAAAGCACAAAAACTGGCTACTAATGCCATTCCTGTGATTTGCGACCAGTGGGTAGAGGTTTCAGACAGCTTTTCCATCCCTAGTTTTGGGTTTTTGGGTTGTGGGGACTCCATCATGAAAATGAAAATTAACTGCTTTTTTGACCCGCTTATATGAACGAGATATTTGACTGATACTTCACTACAGCTTAATACTTGTCATATGTACTCAGTGACAGTAAAATATATTACAGCAAGTTGTAAAGATAAAATAATTTTGTAGCTGTGTTTTAAACAAAATATGAAATCATGTTTCCCTCACAATTTCCTTAATCTTAAGTTCTATTTAACAAATTTGAGGTTGGAATATGGGAGAAAAAACCCACCAGCCTATAAAGAAGAAAATGGAATCAAAGGGCTGGGCTTGTCATGTGGCATGTCTCTAGCACTTAAGGCTTGAGAATAACAAAGTATTTAGTAATAGAAGGCAGTCTCTGTATGAAATGCAAATCTTGAATACAATTCTGTTAGAATGAGTAACTAAAGGAACCAAAACTACAGTGACCTTGAAATCTGAAATTGACTCTTAGTATTATACCTCTAATTAAATAAATTTTATCTTTGGGATTGACAGAATCAGTAGTAAGACAGACATGTCAAAATGACAGGTTGTATAATATATTGAGAGATTTTGTAACTTATGGGACCAAATGAATTCATAGAACTAGTTGTTAGTGGCAGTGAAGATCACATTTCATTAAAAATGTACGTTTTTCAGAGATTAATTTGACTGCCTTGTATATTTACCAGGCTCATAGGAGGTAAACTAAGGCACAACACTTGGCTTAAATGGATTTTGAGAGAATGCCATCTCCTTGCTTTGCATCCTGGATATTCAGATTTCCAAAAGATTTGCCTGAAGTGCTTGGATTTAATTTGTGAGCCATGAGTCATGGTTTTGCTTAGCTTGTATATAGTGTAGCTACTGTACTATGCTTTTCCCAAGAATAAGTGACATTACTCTGAAAAACATGCACTGCAATTTGATCTCTGATACTGTGTGATAGGTGTATCTTCATTCCAGGATTTAGAATAATACACACTACTAGCCTAATTGCCACCAGGTGGAAGGGTACCAAACCTGAATGACAACAAAGATGCCTCTACTCCAAATCAAACAAACCATGTGTTACTTTTGTTATTCTGTCTTGAAAATTAAATGAGTGGCAGTTTTAACCTCTCTTGGTTATTGGATCACTGCTTTTCTAACTTCTGTAATTTGACAGATTATTTTTCATTTTATGGTCATAGCTGCTTCTTCAGGTTAACAGAAATGGTTGTCATTGGTGCAACCTTATATCCTTTCTGGGTAGACTAGGGACGAGACAGAAGGGCCACTTGTCACAGTCTCAGATGCTGGAGGGGAGCAGGATGTTGCTGATGCCAAAGAAATCTGAGAAACGCACACCTGTTGTTATTTCAGGGTGCCATGCTTCTGCTAATAATTGGCTGAGGTTTAAAGTTATGTGTGATTTAACTCTAATTCATAATTCCACAAGAGATAGACACTAGGGTGAACAAGGACAAGTCAAAAGCCGAGATGTTACTGACTGGTGGATTGACTTTGGAAATTGGCTGTGGTCCTCCAAATTAAAAAGGAGTCCCTGCATTTTTGCAGGCAGATATTGGCACACATCTACAGAGACAGACATTTGAGCCAAAGGGGTTTGGGACTGCATTTCAACCCCATCTGCTTTTGTCACCAGGCCATCCTGACATGCTTACTTTGTCAGCCAGAGATTTTTTTTGTTCCCAAGTCTGTGTCTGTGTTGTGAGAATTCCTGGCTTCGTCAAGTATTCTGGGCAGCTGTGTTGGGCCTGAGGCTCTAGCTCAGTGTTTAAAGCCAATTTTTCTACAATACTCTTGTTGGTTTGTATCTTGCATCATTGCTTCTTTTGGTTTAGACACAAAGATACTACCTAAAAGTGATCAAAATCAGTAGAATTTGGCTTTGTGAAAATTACTCTTAACTCCATCACTTTTTTTCTCTTGTAAGCATGCCAGAGAGCATCTCCTCCTTTCCTCATAGTTTCCATTCTTCTTACTTTTAATTCTCCATGAAGTCCAGAGGACTTTCCTAAAAATAGAGTCATAGAATGGTTGGGTTTGAAGGGGATCCTGAAGATCATTTCATTTCAAATCCCCTGCCATGACCAGGGATACCTTTGACTAGACCACGTTGCTCAGAGCGCTATCCAAGCTGGCCTTGAACACATCCAGGGATAGGGCATCCACAGACTCCTTGGGCAATCAGTGTCTCACCATCCTCACAGCAAAGAATTTGTTTCTAATGCCTAAGTTAAACATAATAGCTTTCAATTTGAACCCATTACCCCTTGTCCTGTCACTACATTCTCTTCTCCAGACTGAACAACCTTTCCCCAAACAAAAGGTGCTCCATCCCTCTGATCAACTTGCTGGCCTCCTCTGGACTCTCTTCAACAGTTCCATGTCCTTCCTGTGCTGGGGACCCCAGAGCTGGATGCAGCTCTGCAGGTGGGGTCACACCAGAGCAGAACAGAGGGGCAGAACCCCCTCCCTGGCTCTGCTGCCCTGCTTTGGATGCAGCCCAGGATAGTTTGACTTTCTGGGCTGCCAGTGCCCATGGCTGGGTCATGTCCTCATCCAGCTCATCCAGCAGCACCCCCAGGTCCTTCTCCCCAGGGCTGCTCTCCATCTGTTCATCCCCCAGTCTGTGTTGACCCAGGTGCAGCACCACTTAACACCTTTGGGATATTTGTCTGGGCTTCATACACTGATACAGGCAACAGAACCTGCAAAAGAACCCCCAGAACCCAAAAAAAACTTGGTGGGAAAGAGCTGCCTGTTTTTTTCTTCATTTGTCCAGACTCAGAGTTCAGAACCCTGACTGCACCAGTGCAGCTGCCTTGTGAGCTTGACAAACCTGCAAACTTTTGAAGTGGAGAAGAAATTCTGTTCTTTTTTTCTACCATCACTGCATTTCACTTTGCAAATGATTTGCACATTTACAGTATTATATATGCTGTTGAGTATATCAGATGAAAGTGGACAAGACTGTGTATGTGGTTCAGTGAAATTTGCAGGGAGAGAAATCTTTTATGAAAAACATAGTGCTGAGAAATCAGTTTCATATTTTTTTTCATTTTTACATTTCCTTAGATATTAAATGAATATGCATTTTCTTCTACGACATTTTAGGAGTTTCATTTCCATTCCATACATTTAGCTGTAAATATCTAGCTGGCTTCTGTTCAGCCCTACCAGACCCAACTCTCTGTTGTCATCTGGTGTTTTAAAAAATATTTAGAAACACAGTTTCCAGAGCGGTATTTGGTCAGTGCAATTACTGTAGCAGTTTTTTTTATATAGTTACTGCAGGAGGCCTGAATGGACAACACTCTGTGGCCCTCTGGATCTCAGAAACACTCTGCAGAGGTAAGGATCCGACCTGTGCCTATAACCCCTGGAAGTTAATGCAGGCGCAAGCCTTGCTGTGCTGATGACATTTGTTTGCATACCATTTGCAGCAACCTGAATGACTGGTTATTCTGGTCTGGAGAAAACAGCACTGACATCATGTGATTCTGGCAAAGTGAGCCACACTGGATCCTGGCCTTTGAATACCCAAGGGGCTGGCAGCAGTCTCAGGGGTTGGCCGGCAGCCCCATTGAGCTCGCTAGTAATCAGTTGACTGCTGGGCTGGACAAGCTGCCCTACTTTCTCTGACAAGCTCTGTCTAAGAGAATGACGGGCAGCCTGCCACTACTGCTCTTTAGTGGAGTTACTGAAGATTAACTGTTTAGCAGCTCAGCACTGACAGTGCTTCCCTTTGAAGAATGGTTGCCAGAGAGGACTTTGTTGAGGAGGGATGCCACTTCTTTTTCTCACTTGTTATATATTTTAGTCTTAAGGAGCAGGAGTTTCCTTTTCTTGTTTGATTTTTTTTCTTCCCCAATGCCTTTCTTGCCAATTTTCAGACAAATGCCGTTGGATTTGTTTTTCTTTGAAGTTTCTAAGGTTTGTTTTATTTTTAGTGAAATGTGACATTCTATTAGATATTCAGCATTGCTAAGTTCCTACACTGCAGAAATCCCTGGAGGAAAGATAGACAAAAGAAAAGTCAACCCTTTGAAAGGCCAAGAACATTTAGTATTTATTGTGACAGACATACTCATATTTATTTTTTTCAATACAAATTTTGATGTATCCAAGTGGGATATTCAGCATAGAAGGAGAGTTATATTTGTGAATAGTTTTGAAACCCTGGTTGTAATAAACTGTTTGCTATCAGAAGTGTAATGAATAAGTCATAATTATAAACAAGCAAGGTTGTATTAACAAGAAGAATGTTTATCAGGTGAGTTGGTAGAAATACAGATACAGTACTGTCCCACATAAGAGAAAGGAAGTGCTAAAATTACATCTGTAGAATAGATATTTTTTTCAGTGGGTATTTTGTGTAGTTTTTGCTTGATAGTGATATTTTTTCCAAGACACATTTGTCTTGGAGTCAATAATAATATAAAACAAACCACTGACATTTTTAAGATAAATTTCTAAAAAAGGGAGTTTCCTGTGTTACTATCATGATTCAGAGGAGTTAATCCAAATTCTTCTGAAGTCAGTGGAAATTTTTATGACATTTCCCTCTCTGACAATTATGAGAAACATAAAAGCTTATTATTTTGTCTCCTTCTATTTCATCTGTTACATGTGTAGGCAGTGTCAAATCTGTATGTAGTGTAAGCTAGGATACCTTTGCATTACTTATGGTGCAAGTTAGCTGGTTCTTCAGACTGGCTGCATTTGAAAATTATTTTCCTATCTCTTAAGAAAATGGCAGGCAGAGAAATTCAAAGATAAAATGACATTCTGAGGATATCTTTGGAAGGTTTCCATTTTAGTATTTTGGAAGATCCCATTTTTTTGCATGTTTCACTTTCCTATCCTTTGCTATGACCATAATACTTGGACTCCACTGATTCTTATAAGACATTTCTCTGAACAGTCCAGTCAGTGAGTGGCAATTTGGGAAAGGTCTCCCTACTTTTACACCCCTTAAAATGAATGTATTTTGGTGTTTCTTTCAGAAGTCTTTCTCCTCTTATTCTCTAAAACTTTAAGTAACCTTATTGTTAAGCCTCTTTGGTTTAGGTCATAATTAGTTCAAATTGTCTGCCAGACAGACAATGGCTGATCAGTGGACTGACCAGTCATTGTAAATAACTTCTATCAACTATCTGCTAAGAGATAAGATGTTCTGAAACCCAGTCATAAATGGGACCCATTGCTATTAGGAGATGCCTTAGCTCTTTCGCTTGGCAGTGTAAATTTTTATTTCACACAGCATACAAATGAGACACAGTTTCCTTGTTCATGAGTGAAAATACATCAAGAACACAAACAGCAATCTCCTCTAAAGATGCCCATATTTGTTTCTCTGGCCCTTGGAATCTTTAATTGCTCTTCTATCATGAACACCTCTTCACTTTCAATGGTCCAGGCATGGCAAAAACTTTTTAGTGACAGCATTTTTTAATTAGAGGAAGAATGCAATGCTGTTTAAATCCCATAAATATAGAAGTCAGTCTTTGTGAGTGTCATTCACTATGAATGAAAAAGCAGACTGTTCATACAGAGGTAAGATATACATGTGCACTAAAGCTTTTAATTTACTTCAATCTTAATCATATTACAGATTGCCAAGATACTTTTGATGGATATTAATAGCCAGATTTGAAAAGAGGATTTCTTACTTACTCAGATAAACTTTCCTGTGTGGTGTATCTTTATGGAGAATGATAGTAATCTGGCAACTCATGAAGACTTATCCTCCTCTAATTGATATGGTCCTATAGTGTATTTCTGCGTAATTCAAAAAGGCAAAATTGATTCCATATTGCAGCATAAGTGCTGATTTATGAAACCTATTTTAGTTACACATTTCTGATTCTCAAGACATGACTTTACTCAATTAAAGAAAGTGCCTACAAGTTGATTTCTTTGCCACTATAATTTTGAGGAATTGTCACTTGAATTCTCTCAGAACGATTTTTTGTGATTATGATGGAGGTGACAGTACATCATGGCAGAAGCATGCTGTTTATGTCTGCATTATTCAAAATCTAGTCTTAGACAAATTACAGTAGATCATTGCAGGAAGGTTTCTTCAGCCATTTAGATTGTTATATCCTTTTCTCTCTTTTCTTTTAGATTATTAAACCAGAAAAATACAGTGCTTCAGTGCACTACTACTGAGTGAATGTTCATGGGGGGACGGGGAAGAAAAAGTGGAAGAAAAGGAAGAAAATGTAAAGTGGAAATTAGATTTAATTTTGTTTATGAAAAAATAATTTTTATCAAATAAATATGTTCATACCATTGATAATGCTAAAACTTGCTACCATGGATTGTAGCTGTGTGGATACTCTACATTTTGCAGGAAGGGAAGAGTCTGTTGGACTAGTCTGAGTAGAAATCACCTGCATTAGCTAATTTTATTAAAAATTCCCTGATTTCAGATATTTGTAGATATTAGAGGTATTTCCTCAGTGTTTTGCAAAGCCTCAGTGCATTTGTAAACATGACAGTTTATAGACCTTTCAGTTGCTCCATTTCAGCACTTCAGCAGGAAAGAGTATTTCAGATATAATTTAAACATTTTCTTGAAATTTTTTTCCTCCATTTTTTATTGAACAATGAACTGTATAAAATAAATTTCCATGGAGTAAAAGTATGTTGTAAGGTCTTTGACTAATACAGAATAATTGCTTTGTTGATTGTATATCCATGCATGATAAGATATGCATAAGAAGAAATCTGGTACAGAAGTATAAATAATACTTATCTTTAAGCCAGCATCTGTCATCTGCTTCAGCAGACAGTGTTTTCTTTCATTCCTGCATAAAAAGAGCTGAGAGATTTATGGAGCAGCTTTGTTTGTGCTCTGTGATGCTTAATCAATTTTTATTAAATTCTAAATTAAAACTTGGCTTTCTTCATAGTCTTTTTATTTTTTTTTCCCTACAAGTAGACATTTCTGATGTATAGAACAGGAGAAAGGCTCATGACAGCCACAGAATTTATGTGAAGGTGGGAGGACTTCAGTCCTGAGCTCCGGAACACTTCGTTTTCAGAGGGGCTACTCTCAGTCATTTTTCAGAAGTTACGTTGATATTTCTGTGGCATTCATGAGTATGACAGAACAACCTTTAAGCTCTTAATACCTGGAGTCCCTGGTTGGTATAATTGTTACTGATCTTTGCAAGAAATCTTTGAAGGAATTTTATTTTTATTAATTTGCAGATGGTATGTATGGTTCTTTTAATCAAACTATGTTTAAAGTTGGCTTTCATCTTTATGGCAGTTTAAAACATTAGCTAATTCACATTATGCACTGTGATATGTAAATAAGTAGTGTTATCTCCATTTTTCAGATGAAGAAATTAAGGTAAAAGTGCAAAGTTACTTAGTCAGGGTCACATCTCTTGAAAGAGGCAGAATATAGGCTGCAGAAGTGCTTCAGTCCTTGGCTCAGATCATATCTCGAATTATTTTAATAAAGAATAGACACATCAAATACACAAATTTTATTTTCAAAATTCAGATACATTACATAAATGAATCATCTGAGACAAAAAAATCTTGTCTTAAAATTTGGTAGTTTGGTAGTTTGTTCTACTGCTTTGTCGTTCTTGCTGATGCTAAGTTGAGGTTGTTTACCTTCACCGTATGGTTCTTGCTGTGCCATTCATGTAAAATTGACCTCTCTTTGACCTGTAATTTTCTCTCTATGAATGTACTTACACATGCCAATTAAAAGACTTTTTTCCTTCTTTTTGAAGAAGTCTAGGATTTATTTTGTAACTTCCAAGTAAGGTTTATATCTCAATCCTTCTAAAATAAGAAGACAAAATGGTGCTTCTTCTGCTTTCCTCTTTATTATAGAGCTACATCATAATTTGTCCTAGATCATAGCTGGGAGCTTGTATTGCAGTTTCATGATTGAAGCCTTTCAGTCACAGGTTTTAGGAATATAGTTCTCCATTCTTGTTTTTCCTGTCCAAAAAACTTGTGGGAAAGAACTGAAGAGGAACTGTCTACTCAGTATACTCAAAGGGTTCTTAACAGATAATTAAAAAATTGCCTCTTTGTTGTCTTCAAGGAAGTTTGGAAAATAGAAATGTAAAAATAAATATTTTTGTTTACCTTAGCACCTCTGCTTTCAGATAGGTTGGCTTGTGTCTTCTATACAATCTCTGGTATGCACCAGTCTGTCTTTGAGATTGTTTGTTATCCTCACTCTTCTGAGCAGTGACACACTAATGACAAAGTGTGCTGAAAAGCAAATCTCTCAATCCCCAAAGCTGCTTTAAAAGACCCCTTTCAGTTTATTCATGTTCATTTCAAGAAATACAGCAGGTGGTAATGTGAATTCAGTGTGGCTGAATGCATTAATTTCCTTTGGTGAGTTTTTTTAGAGAATCTGAGAAAATAATTTTGGTGATAACTCTTAGGAAAGCAGAATACAGCCTTCAGAATTTTTGTAGCTCAGCTCCTAATCAAAGAGATGTCAGTTCTTTTTTTGGTGTCCTTTTGCCTTTTTATCCACTCAAAACACTGCTTGTTATCTGTTCTGAACACATTGGTTCTGTGTCCAGTGCAGCAGCAGCAGCATGGAAAAAAAGCATGGAGCTGAGAAACTGAAAGAACTTAGAAAGGAAGACAAATAAAGAGAAGTGTCACTGAAAATTTAAAATGAAAACAGGATGTGAACATGATGTAGAAGAGGGCTTTAATGATACAGTGCAACTGTCTTTGTAGCTGCCCAGCTAAATTCTGTATTGCTGTTTGCCAATGTTCCTTTTTTTTTTTTTTTTTGCATGAATATAACACAGATCTAGTAAGTTTGTGTCTATTTCATGTGGAGTAAATTTCGACTAGATGACCTGAGTTTTTGGAGCCACTGCCAAATGAGGTGGTGATGATGGCTAGAGAGGTTTGGAGTTTGGGAATGCTTCTGACTGGAACACAGCACATACTGCATTATGCCTTTGACCATGAAGCTTTAGACATGCTGCCAAGTGTTTCTAACAAGATAGTGCTGTTACTGTATTTTAATTTTCCTGTTGCATAGAGTACATTTCCTTTTTTGTTTTATAAACTGTGCTCCCCATGACTTTGTACCTCTGTAAACAGTTCTGACTATTTGATATGTTGGCAAAGTATGAGGGAATTTGTTGCAGATTACTCCTTGTTATATGACGTTATACACTCCATACAGTTTTGGTAGTGTGGTCAGCTTGAGTCCCTGAAGTATGCTGAAGACATGAATAGAATATTATTGTTAGATATTAGCCAAAAAATAAAACAAAACAAAGGGGGCATTACTTATATCTTTTTAATGAGCAAGAAGACAATTATCAATATGAGAGTCATAGGATATGTAATGATGTACCTTAACAGCAGTTGGACCAAGATTTTCTAAGAAAAACAAGAGTTCAGTCTTCTGCTTTGGATAGGGAGAACTGGAGTCTTCTTTTTCATAAAATGCAAAACCTCTAAAATTTAGTGAATGTCATTGAAATCTCAAAAAGTATACTATTTCAGTCTACAAACTATTCATCCATTTATAGGCTGAAATTTTATCTCTTCAACAGAAGAACAATTACATTATTTTTACATTTGGAAATGGTCATATAAAACCTCATTGAGTCTATGCTATAAGTCCTCAGGTTATAAAATATACAGTAATACCTTTCAGTAATGTTTAAAAGGGTATAATGCATTTTATTCCAACTGTTATTTTCCTCTTTTAGTCTTTTCCTTTCTCAGTTTTTAATGCTGCTCTTGTAACTGGGGTCCCCATTTGAACAATAAGTTCTGCCTGCTTGAAGGAGGTCTCTGTCCTGTATCTGATGGTGGTACCTAATGATTGTGCAGGATCTTGCCGTCACCACAGGTACCTTTGAGAAGATAAGATTGTATTAACTGTGAATATTTGTAACTGCAGAGGTCTGTCATACTCAGTTTGAGGCATTTCTGAGATACTGAGCTTCTGAAATACTGAGTATTTTTAATTTCAGGGCTAGGCCTTTGTCACTGTTCACCTTAGAGGCAGATGCATAACATAATTTCTAGTGGTATAAAAACAACAGCAAACTTTTCAATACCTGTTTTTTGTAGGAATTTTTTAAATGCTGTGGTGTGCAGCCAGTATCATACCATATCAGCATGCAGTACCACAGCTCTTGTAGCATTAATCTGGTCATCCACATCATAAACAGTTTCGTAGGCTAGTAAGAATAGCAGGGTCAATGCTGTGTGATGTGGTTTTGGCAACACCTCCGTTGTTGCTTCATGCTTATGCATTCTGTAAAAGGTGTCTGTTATCCCTGAAAAAAATATGCTAACCGGTAAGTGAAAATTTACTTCTTGTGGCTTGGCTACCTTAGTTACTATTGTGAATAACCTTCCTATGTTTGTATTTGCAAGAGTGGTTTTCCACTCAGAAGGGTTACTGAGTCACCTTCTCAGACTGTACACCTTCTGTCTTTCTCCCTGACAACATGGCTTTGACAGGTCAGTTCAGTGCTGGGCCATCATAGCAGCAGAAAAACTGTTCACCACAAGTGATTTCCTGCTGGTGAGTAAATGTTATTGCAGAGCTGGAGATTAGGAATTGAAAAGAAAAGTTAAGGACCAGGAGCTCTCTCTTGAGCAAAGCATTTATCTGAACACCCTTGCTGTTTCTGTTTATCTGCTTCTTTTCTGGCTTTTTTTGTTGGGTTTTTTTCTTTTTTTTTCTTCTTCTGGTAAAGGAGTGAAGAATAGGTACAGAGTTCCAAAGCACTGACTCATGGGACCACAATGAAGAATTAGGATACAGCCATTTCCTACCTTTGTTTGAAATCAACCGAATGGCTCTGGCGGATGCGGCCCTCGGCTGCAGGGCTTGGTGGAAGGAAATGCTTTTCATCTTTATGGAGTATGGAAAGTTGCTCAGTGATTACTTTGTGCATCACATGTGGCAAGCATGTAAAAGGCTTTGCTATGTGTTGCTATATACCTCATAGCCACCTGTGGCTCCAAGGTTATTGACTTCAGGAAAAATACTTGCCAAGTTGTTAGAAAAGTGTGGCAAGGGAGGTGAGATAATGAATTCTAAGAGCACTGTCGACTTGCACTCTTTCTGAGGCTGTTTTACAGGTGTAAGTAAAACAACACCAACTCTTCTTTGGATCTGAGAAACACTGTAACAACAAGATGATACTAAGCACAGAAAAAAAGTATTTTCTTGCCTGAAGTGATGCTAGGGATTCAATGGTTGCTCTGAAAATAGTCTGTATGACTTCTTGCTCCTATTTTTCTGCTCTGAGCACTTAACTCCACTTAAAGGGGTGTGTCTTAATCTCAGAAAAGACAGCACATTTGCATGTAGTAAGAGTAAATGCCTTAAAACCCTCCAGCTTTCAGGGTAGGTAACTCCATGAAGGACTAAAAGGAACAATGGAGGTACTAAAAGAAAAATCATGACAATTGAAAACTTAGGTGGTTGTTGTGTATTTATCTTTAGCCTTGAAATTCACTGAGACTCTTTCCAATATTTTTTTCTGGGGTCTTTTATAAATGACTCTTGTGATCTTTCATTTAACAACACTAGACATAATTTTTCAAATTCTTTTTTTTTTTTTTGGTGTTTAAACTGTGTATAATTTGTTGGTTTAGCTATTTCAATTATGTCTCAGAGGCAAAGTGTTTATTGGTGACCTATCATTCTTTCCTTAACTAGTGCCTTATTGGCATGTGCAGTTGGTGCTAGTGAACACATTTAAAGAAAAGACAAAAAAAGTATAATCTTGGAAATTCTCCAAAGAAGGGTTAGGAAACAACGTACGGACAAATGCTCCTGCTTGGAACAAAATAGAAAAGGGTCCCTGGTTCATGTATTTGTCTGTATGTGTTTCTAGTTTTTGTTAAGCCAAAATTAAACACAGTAGAGTTCACTGTTTGCTAATCACCATGTGTTTACTTTCTCTTCCAAAACCAAAGTTGCCAACCAATACATTTCCTACCCAGTGCTATGAATCTGTCCAAATAAACATGGGAAGTAGTAAAACAATGACACTGTATGAAAATACATCCTCATTCACTAAACAGAGTCCAAAATTTTTTTTGAGGTTTAGCAGGAACAGAGAAATGTGCATCATATGGGCTCTCTAGCACATGAAAAAATAATAACATAATATGAATTATGTTCTCAAGAAAAACATCCTGTGATTTACAGAGATGAACATTGATTATTTTATATCATGCTCCCTCTGTAATCCCTCTAGGCCTGTGCATTTTGTGTTTCTTGTGCTTTTATGTTAATGAGGAAGGCAAATGTCTTGCAGAGAGCAAATGATCAATTCTATCTACTGTCTCAATCACTAAAGGTTATCAATGTGTCCTTCAAAGTGAATTTTAAAAGGACTTCTGTCACAGATCACAGCAGAATCATTAGGTGCAAAATCAGAACCATAGACTCATCATGGAATATCCTGAGTTGGCAGGGACCCACAGCAATCTTTGAGTTCTGTCTGTACACAGGAAAACTCTAAGAGTCACACCATGTGCCTGACAGTATTGTCCAAATGCTTCTTGAACTCTGTCAGGCTGGTGCTGTGACCACTTCCCTGGGGAGCTTGTTCCTGTGCCCAAACACTCTTTGGCTGAGGAGCTTTTTCTAATATCCAATCTAAACCACTCTTCACACACCTTCATGCTTTTTGCTTCAGTCCTGTCACCATTCACAAGAGAGAAGAGATCAGTGCCTGCCCCTCCTCTTCCCCTCACAAGGAAGCTATCAGCTGCAATGAGGTCTCCCCTCAGTCTCCTGTTCTCCAGGCTGACAAACCAAGTGACCTGACATGGCTTACCCTCCTGACCCTTCACCATCTTTGTGGCCCTTCTTTGGATGCTCTTTAATAGTTTAATGTCGTTCTTTTATTGTGGCACCCAAAAACTTCTCCCGGCACTCAAGGTGAGGCCTCCCCAGTGCCAAGTGCAGGGGGACAATCCCTGCCCTGGTCCTGCTGGCCACACTGTTGGTGATCCAGGCCAGGATGCCATTGGCCTTCTTGGCCAGCTGGGCACAACTGGCTCATGTTCAGCTGCGGTCAATCACTATCCCCAGGTGTAATGATTTCCACAGTGCTGCTTTCTAGCCTCTCCTTCCCCAGTCTGTATACACAACCAGAGTTGCCCCATCCCAGGTGCAGAATCTGATACTTATCTTCTTTAAGCTTCATACAGTTGGTGATTGCACAGCCCTTTAATTTGTCAAGGTCTCGCTGCAGGACCCTTCTACCCCTGGGGGAGTCAATAGTTCCTCCATTGGCAAACTAACTTAGTATACCTTTGAGTCCTTAGGTAAAGTTTTTTGCTTGTATGACCAGCTAATATTGTGTGAAACAGTCTTCTATGTGTGGCAGAAAAGAAGCTGTACCATACAGCTGTCCATCTTTTCCCACCAGCCAAATTCAATTAATTCACGACATATTTGGTCTGTGGCAAAATTTGTGATGTCAGCAGGTAGTTCACAAATGAGTCAAAAGTAGCTTTTAACCACCAATTTTGTCTGTCACTGAGCTGGAGAATGGGAGATGACTTTTTTCAATACCTCATGCTGTGTTACACGTATTGGGTGGGAAATAAAAAACTGTGCAAAATGCATGGAAGCAGACCATGATACGAAACAAACCCAATTCCTCAGGAACATACTGGTACATTTTAGATCTCATCCAGAGGAGGAGACTTTAAGGAGTTCATGCCAGTGTGTGCAAAACTTAATGGGGACCTATACTTTGAAGGCCCTCTGTTCTTGATATGCAGTCCTGAAATGGCATTCTGCCCTGGGGATACTCCTTGGTTGTCCTTGGCAGCAAGTCAAGCAACGGCCTCTTTCCACCAGCAAACCACCTACTTGTTCTGTGTAGATCCAATTTTTGAACCCCATCCAATGCATGATACATTTAAGAGTTCATGCTTAAATCTTGTGACTTGCCATGCAAGGTGACAACCTGGAAATGTCTGATGTTGCACTATAACAACCACAGAATTCCCACACTTCATCTGTGGATTTTCTTTTGAAGTGCCATGGCAGCTGCAATTACTAGTTCTATTGATATTTCCTTTGTTTTTAAATTTTTTTTTGTTGGTGTTTATGAACTTGAATGCTAAGAAAAAATGTTTCTGTCACAGTTGGGAGCACATCCTTCACAGTGAGGCCCAACTGTCATGTTAGTCTGCAGTCATGCAACCTGGGATAAAACCAGCAAGAGATATGAACCTCTTACAGTACTCTGTGACTGGGAGACTCAGGCTTTAAAGCTGAGCAATTATCCCTGGGATGCCTAGGAGTCAGCCACTTCACTGTTAATCACAAAGGGCAGCAGAAATGCTTGCCCAAGCCCAGCTTAGGGCTTCTGTTCCTTCCTCTATCTGATACATTCCTCAGAAAGTGGTTTCTGGGGGACTGAGATTGAATAATCCGATGTATACACAAAATGAAGATTGCTGAATATTATTTTGATTGCTTGGATAATTTGGAAAATAAGGTATATGTAGTACTGTCGTATGGAAAGCACTAGACTTTTTCACATGGTCAAGGATATTTCATTGCTTGTGAGGCAATTTTAAGTTATTAAAAAAGGTTAGGATTTTTTTGTTGTTGTTGTTGGTTTGTTTTTCCCACATCAAGGGACACTTATATTAGCGGAAAATTTAGGAATGTGGTATTTTCATCTCTGCTGAAGGACCTGTTTGAATAGAAAATAGAAAATGCTTTTGCTGCCCTTACACCTGCAAAGGTGTGAGGGCAGCAAAAGCATGAGGACAATGCACCTGTGATTCCTCATGAATATTTAATAAGGATTTAAAAGTATTTTTATTCTTACTTTAAATCACAATTTTCTATTACATGAGGTGAAATTCTGGGGCCAAGAAATATGCGAACAAAATCTTGATGACATTTGATAAAAACAATGCTTCAAGCTCCTCCTTAGCCACCCTACTTCCTCTATATTTGAAAAATCTCTAGAAATGACAGTTGGGATCAAAATTTAATCACCCTGGGCACTGTGCAGAACCAACACAGACATAATATCTGCCCTAAGGAGTTTATGGACTATTTCAGGGCTTGATGCCAGGAGAGGGTGTAGCAAGTAGTGAGAACAAGGAAGAGGTAGTAGTTCTAGGAACTTGTGACTATCCTGTCTTGCTAGATAAACACTCTGCTCAGTGTCAGCATCATTCAATGAGGTTAAGATGCAAACAAAAACACTGGTGCATTTGGTAATCATGGCTAGTCATCTGTCTTGTGACAGGCCTCGTGAATTTATGAGCTAGAGCTACTGTCAGCTCTATTTCTCAGATTTTATTATACTCACTTTTGGGCAGGAGGCTCTGGGCCTCAGCTTATTAACTCCTTCTTTAGAGTCTGGTTTTTGATATATCTACTCCTACAGAGGAGCAGTGCTGACATACGTCTTTAGAACTTTTTTTTTCCAAAAGAAGAATATTTTCATAAACATAATAGTTGGGGGTTTTCTTCTTCCCTTGCATTTCTGATCTGATGAGAAATACTTTCCCCACATGAACATTTCAGTCAGTGGGAGTCAACTAATAAGCAAGCATACAGTATATCTAAAACAGATAAACCAATTTTTTGGATACAGGATGCTGCGTTCTTTAGCTTCTTTCACTCCCCCTTTCTTTGGCTCTTTTGGGGAAGGAGGCAGACTGCTGACAGATCATGAACCACTTCAGGAAGGCATTCTCTCTATAGAGCATCCTGAAGTATGTTCTCAGAGCTTTATGGCCCTGGGCAGGTAGGAATGGCTTGTTATCAGAGGATCCCTTAAAGAGAGGTCACAAATTCTGTGTGGAAATGTGTAAGATGCTACAATAGAGCTGTGCTATGACCACAGGGATTTTACCGTATCAGATAGGATTCAGTGGTCCAGGTCCATGTACTCAGCTCTTGGTGCAGCACTCCATGTTTGATAGCAGCTGGTGGAACATGCAAGAAACACATTAATTGGCAGTTAGAGAATAACTTGCCCATAGGGGAAGTTGCTTTCTCAGCTCAGGCAATTAGTGGTTTTCTTTTGCCTTTTAGCAGGGGTTTGCATACTTTGTCTTCAGTGAGCAAGCAGTTTAGTTTGCTGAACAAGAGCTTTCACGTGGCTCTGCGAAACTTTGTAATTGTGTTGTGCTCCTACTTTCAGAGCTGCACTGTGCTACTCATAGGTACACTTTAAATGGAAAAGCATAAGCCAAGAAAGCTCAAAGCAGAAAGGCAGGATGCATTTTAGTGAGACATAAACAGTAAAATCTATATGATTTACCCTTTTTTTGGACTGCCTTTTAAGCATTTAGGCCAAAAGGTGCTTCTTTTTATTGATGTAGTGATGTACACATTCTACTCCTTGGGACTGTGATACTAATCAGTAAATGAGACCAACGCCTTCCATACCTAACTCTCTTCTCATTGGATGTCTCACTGAAACATGCATCTCAAACGCACCTACTTCCACAAACCTAGTATAGGTTGGCAAAGGGGATGTTATGTCACTTCTTCGGGAAAACATGAACAGGGCTAAATATCCCAGGAATGTGAAAATTTTCCCCAAATTTAGACTAACTATTCAATTTTTTATTTTTCTTTTAGGCTCCCAGCTTGTTTACACTGTATTTTATGATGTGCCTTGTACTTTCACTATTTGAATGCTTCAGAACTCTGTTGACAATCATCAACTGGCCTTTGAATTCCGCAGCTGCAGTCTAGTAACTGGACCTAAAATTTTCAGATTGACTGTAATTTACATTAAAATTTATAGCTACCTCACTATTATTGCAAGATCATGTGGAAAATATATTTTCTCTTTATCCACATAATTAAAGAGGTAATATTTGTTGAGTGGTTTTGGGGCACAGTGGCAAATGCTGAGTTAAACAAATGACCAGTTTATGTTGAACTGAACATTCAGTGTTGATGGATCCTTAATCTCTAAACAGATGGTTTACCACAGTCCCATTGTAGTTCAGAAGTACCTCTTGCATGAGAAAATGCAGTCATGCAGAAACAGTACAAACACTATTGACTTGCCCACTACTTGCTGCTGCTCCTTTTCTCTCTCTTCCTCCTTTTTTTTAAACAGAAGGGAATGTTAGTTTAACTTTCATGCCCATAATGCCTTTTGGCCTTTTTACCTCGGACTTCTGTTTTGCTTCTAAATTAAATTAATATGATGGATATGATGGACCCAAAGACCTTCAGTATGAACTGATTGTGAACTCATTTTCTAATTTGACTGTTTTGTTATTATCAGAAGACACTTCTTTTGCTTCACGTAACTTCTCAAATCACGGCATTTCAAATTTCTGAAGTCCTGTAATACTATAATTTGTGAACAAGAGAGAGGAGAAAATAGAGATATTTTAGTTCCTGCTTTTGTTAACCAATTTTTGTTCTACGCATAAAAAGAAACAGGTCTCATTACTCAGATTTGAAGATCTGCCAGGTTGTAAGGTATTCCTTTTCATATGAGGAAGATTAAGTTCACATTTTATGCAAGTTCCCTAGTATGCACCTTTGTCTCTTGTCATATGGCACATAATTACTGCATTTCACCGCCAGCAATCATTCTTAAGTTAAAACCATCTATAAACCTCTCATTAGTAAAAATAAGACAATGAAAGTAGGATGTACACCTTCAAAAAGAGAACCTACTCTTAAGGGAGTTAATCTCTTCATTGCACAACAGATAAAGAATAAATAATTTTCACTTAGGGCTTTTCTTTCACATGCAATCAAAATAGTTTGTGATAACAGATCTGCTGCCAAAGGCTTCATGAACACAGAGTTTTTTGCAAATGGGTTTGATCTTATATACTGCGTTCAAACAAGGTAGTTTTTTTTAAGTCACAACAGTTGACCAGATTTTGGTGTTGCTTGTATTACAGAGGGTGGAGAGCTCCTCTGTACAGACAGGGTATTACAGGGGGTTCCCCCCCACCTATTTACAAGCTCAGCCAGGATAGAGACTGTTTTCTGGACAAGGAAAAGCCCGTGGTCAGTCCAAATTATCTATAAAAAGTTTTGTCCTGAACTGTAACTAAAGCATGGAGGCTGACATTGGCCCTGAGAATGGTTGTTGGCAAGTGTGACATTATTCTGTGCCAGGCAGAGGCTTGGTGTGTCTTCTGGTATTACCTCTTATGTAAAAACCATATTCTCTTCCAATCCAGTTCCATCAAGCCAAAAGATGAAGAGCTAGGAATTAGGTGTTTTTTTCTTGTTGTCAAAGCTTTCCAGAGTTAAGAGGGAAGCCTGAAAAAATTTCAGTGTTCCACGTTCCAGTGGGGATTTCATTCAAAATGAAAATACAGCTAAGATATCCTCCAAGTCATATCAACCTTTTAAATGTCATTTTCCTGTAGAAGGCCTACTGTGGGATCACAGGCACCTATGTTTGGTACTAGCATGTAGTGGGCTGCTATACCCGTTGAAGAATTTGCACTTTTGAAAGGGACAACAGAGAAGGCAGCAAAAAAGGGATGGAGGAAGGCAGGGAGGCTGGGAGGGAGGAAGAGGTTGCAGATCCAATACAATGAAGAATGATATGAGGACTGAACTGTGTTCAAAAGTAGTGCACCATCACGTATCATGAAGTCTATGACATCAATATTGTGCTTATAGGATCACTGCACAAGATAAATCTCCAGGAAGTATTTTATCTTGCCTTTGGAATTCACTCGATATTTGTGTTTAGTGTATGCAGAGTGAAGGAAGGTCAGCTAAGTGTCTTGGTGTCCTGGCACAGCAGTGTCACCAGGAGAAAAAAGTGAAGAATAGAGTAGAAATAAGTTCAGGTGAGACTTTCCATACTGACTATTGATTTCAACAGTAGAACTATGGGAATGCAGCCAGGTCACAAGAATGCTTTTCACAGCCCTGCTCTTGTACCAAAAGCTGGGTAGGCTAAATATACCTGAAAATTCAGGAAATAGGTTTTCTGAGTAAGACGACTCAACATTGTGCAGCTGCTTTGCAGGATTTTCATATGTGACTTACAATGGAAGCACACAACCAAACAATATTCAGGTAATTTTTCAAAACTTTTTAGCACCAGGGATAGCTTGTTCCATATAAAATCTCTGCATTTCAAAATCAAAATTAGCAGAAAAATAACATACTAAAGTAGCATACTGAAAGTTAGCCATGCCAAATTCCTCCCCTACCTCCCACAAAAACAGTTGAAAAATCTATTGAACAAGATTTTTTTCCACGTAGTGTCAAATAGGACTGAACTACAGCAAAACAAATTTCTAAGAAACCTGAAATTGTATAATATTAATTATAGTAATGATGGAAGATTCTAAATAAATTAGTTCTTCCAGAAGCCATCCATGAGAAATTACAGTGGGAGCCAAACCACAAGCACTTTTTTGCCTCTTTTAAATATTTAGATGGAATGCTTTCCAAAACAGAGATGTGCTTGAGGGGAAAAGAAGAAAAGTAATCTTGTTAACCAAAATAAGTAGAATTCAAAATTACTTTTGGAGCTTTCCCTTTCCTAGTGAGAGAAAACAATAGGAGGGGAAATGTTCTTAAACTAAAATTCAGTTCATATGTAAAATACACTTGCCATTGCAGGGTCCTCTTGCAGTTGCAGAGTGGGAATATTCTCTAAGCTCCCTAATTTTATTCTTCCAAGTAGCATGATTTGCTAATTCTACCAGAACTTTTTGTGAATAAGAGTGCACATGAAGTTGGTTCTTTCAGGGGTGTGTGGTATGTATCCTAGAGTTATGAAGCACTTTACAGCAAGAAATTTCAAATAAAACCAACTACATTGCACTAATGACTTTTCTCCAGGCTCTTTGAGTCTAATTACTGTAACCAGTAGCAAGTGCAAATATGACTTCAGTGTAATAGGTCACCTCAGGTCCAATTAGCCTACAACTTGCGCACAAATCACATAGTCAAATTGCTTGGTCACCAGTTAAGAGGCTCTCTGCTTTTCCAGGAAGTTTAAATCCCCAACTGTTACATAAGCCAGCATCAACTTGCCTGCTAAATGTGGGCACTTATATTCGGGATTCATCAAAATCTGGGAAGCAGTTATTTCTTACACCATATTTATGAATAATGACAAGACGCTGCCAGCTGGTGTGTGTAAAGTTGTCTAGACCAATCTCAGAGCAGTATGTTTTTGCATCTTTTCTTATGGCAGCTTTGAAGGCCAAGGAGGCAGACTGGATAATTTTCCAGTGACTGCTAAATGACCTCAAACTCTAGTGGAAATAATGCCTGCAAACACTACAGCTTTGGCGGCTGTGACAAAAACACCAAAAAAAAAGAAAAAATTGGAAGGGCATCAGCACTTATGCTTTAGGACAAATGCTGTCTTAGAGAAAGTTTTCTACCTAGGTCTAATACCTCATAATTTTGTAATGTAGAAATTTTGAGTTATCATCACAATTACATAGTGCTGATCACTCTTTGAAATATGATCATGAGTTAAGATTTGGAGGTGTGACCTAGTGGGGTAGGCAGTTGCATCTGCAGTGCATTCTGCAGGGTTCCCTAGTGAAAGACTGCATGAAGGAATTTAAGTTTGTTTTCCTTTTTAAACCACATTTACTGACATATTTTCACATGCATTTCTATCTTGTGTACATGTTGTATTCTAGATAGCTGTACAGTTGTGTGATGTAACTTGGGGTTTTTTTTCCCCCTGTACTTTTTTTTTACTAGAAGGGTGCAGTCCTGAAATCAACATCCAAAATTCAAGCTGTCTGTAGTAAGGGTGAAAATCCTAACCAAAAATACTGGATTCTGAAAGGGATGCTGGGTGGGGATTTAGAAAAGAAAGGAAAAACATGAGGTGAAGAAGATATGGGATGAAGCAGACTTTTATGAAAGAGAAAATTTTCTGCAAGAGAAAAGAAGAAGGCATTGGAACTGTAAAGGAAAGTTATATTATGAGAGAATGAATTTCTTCCATGAGGTGTAAATGTTTTGACATAGACATCAACTCCATCTCTAGATCAGAAGACACCAGCTGATGCCATGATTACCACAAATTGAATTCTTTAATTCTTCTTAATAAAAATTACCTATAGATTTACTGGGAAAATCCTTGTCTTTATGCATAATAAATATTCAATTCATGCTGAAAAAATAACTTAGAGCTTTTCTTTGTAGGCAGAAATATTAAATAATGATTATAAATACCTCTCATAAATCTCTAAATAACATACAGCCAGTCCCCCTGAGTGATCCCTTGAACAGTCATATATACTATTATTTTAAAAAAGATTATGTGGGTAAAAACACTAAAAGTAGCATGGACACAGTTCATGCTAATATTTTGTCACTTTGAGGACTTACCTCTCTTTTAATTTTTTATTTTACTGTGTGTTCATGTCTAACAAGTGCACATTTAAAGAAAATTCAGTTTAGCCATGCATAGTAAAAAGATATAATTCTACTGATCTGCTGAAAAAGAGAGGTAAATTTATAATTCTACAGATCTCTCGAAAGAGAAGTAAATTTGAAAACATGTTAAAGTTTCCATCTCTTGCCCCACTGTGCCACCATATTGTAGAAAAGAAAGATCAGTGAGTAAGTTTATTTATTATTTTGTTTTACACCTGGATACAATGAGTTGCTGTGGGGAAGATCATGACTCTCAGAGGCATCTAGACAAACTGTGACTCATTAGACATTCCTGAAGCGTGGTGAAATGGAAAAGTCAACGGAGTGCTGTAATATCTGGGTATAAGTTACGCAAGGACAGTTAAGAGTATAGTGTTGAGGGATTAGCATTATGTGGTACGTTTTCCATTTAATTAACTAGGTGATGCCACTCCAGCTGTAGTGGTATCTGTAGAGGAATGAATCCCATATCAATAAGTATGTTTAGAGCTCCCAAGCCAAAAGCACAGCTTACTCAGCAAAGAGAAATTGCATTTCTGTTTGGAAATGAATGGACCTATCTGTGACACTGCATAAATAGCCTTGTCATTTTTTGCAGTGAATACTTGCTCACAACTCCAGAAGATGCACTCATCCATGTTTAGGGAAAGGATGCTAAGATTCTGCATTTCTTGTTGAACCATAAGTAGGTGTTATGATAATTCTATCACTGAATAGACGGAGGGAGCAGATTCTCTTCAGTGCTGGCTGCTTTCTGTTCTATATCCCTGCCATGCCTCCTCAGCCTTGCTTAACCTCTGGTTTTTCATTGGGAACCTCAGTTTCATGACATTTTTCCCCTTATGGAGATTCCAGCTTTCTTGTCTGACCACCAGAGTGAATGGGTCTTACTGCATCTTCTTCCTGTGCTAATCAACAAAATGTCATTTTGCATTTTTGCGCTCTCTTCTCCCAGAAACAAGAGAGAGAACACCAAGTAGCTCCAAAATGAGAGAGGGATGGGAGGAAAATAGCTTCCATCAGTTTCTGCTCTCCTTTTCCTTCACTACCTACTGGGGCTGATAAGAGGCATAAAAGAATTAGGAGAGTCAGAGAAAAGGTTGATTAATTCAGCTGATAAGTGAAGGATTGGTTTGCACAGGTGTTCACATACATATTTCAGTTTGTTGTGGTTTTACTGGTGATGGTGCAAAGTTGAGTTTGCAGGGCTGGCAGTTTACAATAAGTACAACCATGTCCCATTTTGCTTCTCTGATGAGCTGCAGTCTAATGGCAGTCACGTAGGAGCTCTGCACATTGCTCTATCGTGTGATTTTAGAGAGCATCCTTAGATAAGCTGCCCTTGTGGAAGGCCTCTTCCATTGTTGGTAAATGGTACTTGAGGCTGTCAGCCAGTATTGAAGACTCTGGTTGCCCTCCTGACTGACATCAGATATGTTTTGGGCATTCAGTGTTATCGGGTACATGCCAGGAATGGCTGACAAAACTGGCAGGGACTAAGTAAATTAAATTTTAGCAAAGTATGAATTTCTGTGGTTTGTACCCAGGATGCACCTCAAGAAGTCTCAACCGTAAAAGACATTATATTTAACTAGTGAGGACTGTTGTCAAGTCATCAGAGAATTTCTTTCCATGGAGCTCATCTAAGAGAGATAAAATGAGTTAACACAATCTTTTTATAATACAAACAGCATTATAGAGACAAAATATGCATTTTTTCCTTTGTCAAGGAAACAAGTCTATACCGTTTAACACAGGAACTTTTCCTATTACTATTTTGCATAGACTGGTTGTTGTTATCCATGTTAAGACAAGAGTACCTGACCTGCTAATCATTCTCTTTTGCAACTATTCCAGCATTCCAGACTTCTGACAGCAATCACTAAATGTATAGTAATAATTTTAAAGAACCCCAAACAAAAAAACATTCAAAAAAATTGAGAAGGATCTCCTCCTTTATTTTCTGCACAGATCAAGTGCCTTCACTCTTTTTTGCCTCACACTGAAAAAGAAATCCAGGCAAATAAAAATCAAACAGCAAAAAACCCGGCTGGACTGATCTACATCCTTAGAGTAGTGTGAATGATCACTTGGAACTACGTCATACTGGGATACATGACTGCTCATACGTGTCCCTTATATTATTGTGAAGGAGACAGTACTCAGGATGTACAACCTCTCTGCTTCATTTTGGAAAACAAACTGCTTATTTAGAGTATGGAAAACTATCTAGGGTAATTCAACTTTTTGAGATTTCTATCCTCTCTTACAGGTTTGTATGCCTGCACATTTTGGGGCTGGGTATACTAGTGGGAATATGGTATGTTTGGGAAGATGAACATGTCCTGTGGTATCACATAAATTTTTCCAGAAGCTAATTGGGGTGGAATTTTCAAAAACATCTTTCACAGACAATCTTCTGCTCCCCCTCAAGGTGGATGCTGGTAGAAAAAATAAAGCAATTTGACTGTTTTTTTAAGAGCCCAAAGACTGGGAGCACTTCAGCCTAGATACATGTATCATGCCCAGCTTAAATTCTGATTCAGTTTCTCTAATATATGGTGTCTTTTTTTACAATGGCACAGTTGACAGATATGTTGTTACAATTTTCAGATTGTTTTCTGTTTGAAAGTTAACTTTTTGGAAGGCTCAGGTGGAATAACTTACTTCCTGCTTAAATTATCCCATTGGGCTCCAATATGACTACTCACAAGTTAGATGTGTATTGAACAATACAGATTTATTAGTTAGGCTTATAAACTGTGGCGTCTGTGAGTCGTGTGCAGCTTAAAAAGCATATCTCAGAGATGGCTGACATTCAGTTGTGTGTGAAATGCAATTTGTGGGCCAAATTTTGCGTTTGTCTACATAACTCTGCTTCAGTTCAAATGAAGTCTGTAGAACTATTCCTTGTTTACCCTGGAGTCACTGAGGGATGCCATTCACTTCAAAGACAAAGTACATTAACAAACATTAAGTTCTAAAAATCTTTGGAGCCACAGAATTTATTAGCCATTTTAACATCACTGTGTCTTCTCTTATTTTCCATCCCCAGCCAATGGAAAATCTTTAGATAACCAGGTTGCTGGATGTACTTTGTGTCTAAAAGGTGTGATTCTGAGTGAATATATTTCATACCGTTAAAATGGCTTAGGTATATTTCCGGGTGACCAAATGGGCTTTTGAAAACTACCTTATATGTTGAAATTGAAGTGTTAGGCTGTCTTTGATGCAGAAATATGTCACTGTTGTTTTTGGATGAAATGGTTGGTGTCCAGTGGCAGCTAAATCAAAAAGAATTTCACATAGTTGTGTCACAGTTATTTTGTAAGCTTTTGTAACCTTTTGTAGTGAGGTCTGTTGGGTTTCCCCCTTGGCCTCAAGAACCCATCTATTTCACTGCTTGGCATTCTCTGAAGATACTGCTAATTTTCACATATTTTGTGGTTTTGTAGTGTGGCAAAGTCCCACTAGGTGCTAGACAAACAACTTCCATACTTGTGATTTAAGCCACATTTGCACTGGGCTGTCAGAGGTAAAGGATTAGTATATCATTCCAGCTGATTAGTTGGTTGTCCCTCCCAAATCCTTCAGGGAGGTTTGTACACTGGAAATTTCATGTAACTTTCAAATTTTTAATTTGAAATAATCATCGAAATACCCAAAACTATTACTACAGCATCAGTGAACAGTCTGTGGCATTTTAGTTGTTTTTCTAAGGAGTGCACAGTCTTTTGTTCCACAAGTTGTTTTCCGTTTACTGTTCCTTACAAAAACCTCTTCAATATGCTGTTATTTCAGAATATGTTTTTAATCAGAAAGTACATGTTGATGTTGTACGATAAGGCAAGAGGAAAGACTGGCCACACCTTAAGGAAAATGCTCTAATCCTACAGCCTACTTGTTCCTTTGCTTGGAAAATCTTGTTGGCTCTCCGAATATTCAACACCATTCAAATTTGCCTTTTGCTCTAAAAAGGATGCAAAACACTAAATCCCTTCTCCAAAACCGAATGCTTGTAATGTTCTGAAAAGGGAGAACAGATGGTAGCATAAAGCTTAAGGGGAAAGTATAGCACTTTAATTCAAATTGTTTGACAGAGCTAAAGACAGCCACTTAGTTACCAATTGCTTAAGTTATTTATGCCCCTTTGTGTAAAAGAAGAAAACAAGGAAATTAAAATGTTTTGTACATTCAGAGAGAAAAGGGTAAGATAAGGCAAAACGGTAGTTTATTTGATTATGCTGTTTGCTAATAGTAATGCCCACAACGTGATTGATCTTACTAAGCAGCCTTACAGAATCATTAGAATAATTCAGAACTAGTCATATAATAAGTTACTGTATAATTTTGGTTTCATAGTGGACAAGTTTACCCTGTTACAATGTGATAGCCTACTAGGAAAATACTCAGAGCTTCATAACTTGGAACCTTTTGGAATTTTCCTTCCTCTTTTAACTAAATTAGTTTTGCAGTTCCTCAGGATTTAGACTGTGATTCAGTGCATTAACTTATCCCCATGCTGCTTTGATTGAACAGCAAAGCATCCATTACCAATGCCATATCCAAAGTGACGTTTCCATACAGACTGCCTGCTGTTTCATTCATAACCACAAGGCAGCCCAAAATGACTTTACTTCTTTTTACAACTTGCAAGGAGTTAATGGACTGTGCTGGCCCCCTGCCAAAACCTTTAAGAAACTTTATTAATGTGTTATGAGGCTGGGACACCATAGTGCGGGATTTTATTGGTTGCTCATTTTAATGAATAAAAATATGTATGCACAATTAAAACCAGGTTTTCAAGCTATTGCCTTCTAGTAAATGTTAAGTCTTTGACAATGATATTCCTAATGTTTGCTAATGACAGTTTTGTATATTTCTTTTCATAATGCAAAACTTGGTGCTGCAAGGATAGATTTGTGTTGTGAATGTTCCTTTCCATGCTAGCACCACCTTTGGCCCTGAGAGTCCTCCTTTCTGATGCAGAAAAAGAAGTATTGAAAGCCTCTGGTTGGATTTTACCATAAAAGACTGTGAAGGCTACATGACTGTGGAGATGTAGTCAGTCTGTACACACTATATTAAGAGCTACCATAATGTAAATAGCTTCAAAATTAATGCCAGAAGTCAGTTACTGGTAGGCTGGTTGTCTGGTGTGATTTAAGTGTTATTTTACAAACATTTCTCAACAGGTGATGGTTCTTCTTACCCGTCTTTAAAATTTAGAATTCACTCAGTGAAGTAGGTAAGACTAGATAATACACTCAACAGGTTCTAATTCCTGGGAACAAGAATAGAGAAGGTTCATTGCATAAATATATGTGAACACTTTATTAAAAGCAGGCTGTTTCATTACTCTTCCTTCCATCATTAAAAAATGAAAGTGATCACTTAGAGTCCTTGTTCACTAAAAAGTATCCCAGTTTCCAGTCCCTGGATGCTTCTCTCTAAAACCTATGAATACTATCATGGAAAAAAATAATCATAGATTTAATGGAGATAACAATAGGAAGTACAGAAAGAAATGTGGAAGTGAAATTCAGTAGCAGAGGGAATGAAGAGTGGTAGAAAAGCAGAAAGTTTAAATAAATATGCCTCAGTCTGTTTAAACAGTTTATTATATTAGCACATGTTGACAACTGTTGAGTTCTCATAAAAGTTTCCATTCTGCTTTCAGGCCTCTCATTTGGACTTGAAAATTTCAAAGTTTGGTCCCTTAGAAAACAGTCATGCTTTGCATGTAATTTGAGCAAAGAAGATGACAATGGTTTGCATGTATAAGGAGACTCATAAAGTACAGTCCTCAGTATCAAAACAGAATGATCTTGTGACTTCTGTTTACACAACTTGCCTGTGAAAAATAACTTGAGATAGAAAAACTATATGCTGGGAACCCTTACTGAAGAGCGTTGCAGTGATTATTTTAGGTTTGTGGGATGTGCACAGCATTTTTGCAGGAATAGTGCTTCAGAATCCCAGGTGTAGTTCAGCCTAGATTCCTCCTCCCTTTAACCTCTAACACAGAGCTGTCTATTGTGGACAGGCCTGACGCAGCTGAAGTTGGCCATGAGCATATGTATTTAGTGAACAAAGATGTCAAGGAGATGCTTCATTTGGTAGACCATCTCCAGTTGAAGATTTGGACTGAGGAATATATTTTCTATATAAAATGGAGGCACCCTTATGCTAATAGAGATTCTATTTGCAAAATTAAAGATTTTTGGTTTAATTTTACATATACATATGTGCACAGGTGCTGCATGAGTATCAGTACAGCATGAATTTGGCTTCTTTCTAAGTTTATATAAAGCCTTCAATGCATATTTAAAACATTAGGTTCACTTGATGCAGAACTTAAAAAAGGATTACAAAATCTACAATGCATTTGGCTCAGAGAGCTAAGAAATAAAAGGTATTGCCAACACCAATTGTGACACCTTGACTTTCAAGCATCTATCTATGCAACTTTGTTTTTTGCATACAGCTTTTGTATACTTCAGGCAAGATAGGTTAGAAATCTCTGGATGTGTAGAATAAACAAATAATAAGTTGATGCAAAACCCAGAATTATCTTGTGATAACTTTTGCCTCCTCATTTTTTAAAGTTAAGTACACAATTCAGCGTTTTCTTCCAACAGATTTTTATGGAATTTAGGTATAAATTCCAGTCATCAGCTAAGGAATTCAAGGAAAGTGGAGGTCTTATTCATAACACTTATGTAAAATGGAAACATCTTTAGTCATGCTCCTGATAGAAGGAATATTCTGAGTTTTCCTGTGTTGAACATTTTCAACAAAAGAAAGATAATGTAGGAGTAAGTGTAAATAAAAATAAAATAGATCTTTATCCTTCTTTCCTTTGAATACTTCAGCAACCCATGTACCAGTGAAAATGTGAACCAATTGGTAGAGCTTTTCTAAATACACAGGTGGAACTGCCAGAATACTGCTAAGATACAAGGATGTTTCCTACAGCATTAAAATTAGAAGATGAGTATAATGGAATAGTTTTTAACACTGTAAATGGAATTTCACAGTCATTTGAAAGCTGGAATAGGTAAAATTTGTCCACTTTGGATTTAGTAAACCTGTTTGCAGTAGCATGCAGAACCCAGGGACTGGGGATGAGATTTCATTTTCTTTATAGCATGAAGGTGCTGAGTTACATGCAAGTATATAGTTGTCTTTATCCCAAGTCACTGGCCTGGTATCAGGATGGTCAGAAAAAGTGAGACCCTGGGATCTGAGCAGGACAAAGCTGTTCTTGTATATCTGGTTTTTATGTCTCATAAATGAGCAGAATTGTGTTCTTGAGCACTTTCAATATTTCTTTCAGTCCAGGCGAAGTTTTGGGATTCCCAGTAAACGAAGTACTCGGTGCTTCCACAGAGGAAAATGGCCTGTGTTTGTTCAGTGTTTTAACTAAAAGACTCAGTGAGGATGAGAAATGGGGAACAGGTAGACATTTATTTTTAAAATACATATGTGCGTTTGAAAGAAGAGTGGCACGATAATTACAGAATGAAGCTTCATCTGTAGAGGCTGTAAGCAGCAGATAAGATAGAGAAAATGACAGGATTTTTTGAAGGTGTCCCTTTTTTTTTTTTTTTTTGGGAGAGAGCAGTTTAGAGGTACACTTATTAAATATTAATAGAAGAGATGCTCTTTGGAACCTTAACCCCAGCTCACTGGAACCTTACAAGGACATCAGTATTACACAGCTGTGTGACTTTGACCCTGATTACTAATTAAACAGAGGTGAAAGTCACTTAATTCAGAAGCGTGTTGAGTGGACATAACTATCACAGTGCATGTCCTCTCTATTTAATGGGACAAAAATTTGCTCAATAGAGTTGAAAGGATTAGAAATGAAGTATAGTTATATAAATAATTGACTGGGGTTGTTATGAAGTCTTCTGATGCAATGTAGCCATGGACAATAAGCAGTTCATGGATCAGTTGACTAGCATTTTCACAAAAAGCTCCTATTCAGATGTTCTTATATAATGATAGTTGATAGGGAGGCTTAAGATCGTAAATAGATAGGGGCAGCACCCACAAGACAAGCTTTGTATTCACTTAGTGTCTGTAAGATTGTGATTCTTCTACTAAAAGAATACTTTTTTCTGGTGAGGACACTTTCTATTTTCTTTTTTAGTTCCAAGCGATGCTGACATGCCTGTAGAGTTTTATTTTATAAAGGAAATTCAGTGAAAATGTAAAGATGCACTCCTCAGCTGTCATTACCCAAACCGCCAGAATCTCATGAAACTGCCCAGCAAGCGATAGGAAAGCAGTGAAATGCCTTTGCTTTGGTTGTGTACAGTTACAGTTGAGGCAGAGTACAAGGTCTAAGGAATCTCTCAATTTATGTCTGTTTTGTCATTGGACACATTGAAAGAACACTCTTTTGTCTATTATACAGACCTAGGACAGAACAGGTAAGGTTTTCTAATTCTGGCCAAGGGTGGCATACCTTGGTGAGGAGGTCCACCTCAAATAAAATAGGGACTGTCACAACAAAGGCTTGAGATGTTTGGAACGGTTTTGTACATTTTGCTGGTTGCTTGGAAAAGAGAGGGATTTTCTTTAAAAGTCGGCAAATGCAATCAGTGGGAAGGAGGAATCAAGCGTCTGAAGCTTTGCTGGTGCCTTGTGCCTGAGCACAGAGTAGCTGTGCTTTGCAAGGGTCCCAACGTGTGTGCTCCTGGCACAGGGGAAGCTTATGACGATTTCTGCATAACTTAAAACAATAAAGTAAGCTTCCCTTCAGGAAACTCCTCCTCCCCCCTTTTTTCCCCAGTGATGGGATATGTGGCTCAGTCAGCATGTCCTCTAACCCACTGCCATGTGCAGTGTACTGGTGAGCCTGCTGTGACCGACCTGCAGTGCCAGGTCCCACTCTTGTCTGGAAAACCAGCTCCTTGCCTCAGTTAAAACAGTCTGATGGTTTTAGAACCAGTTTTGGCTTTTGCCCTTCACACAGGACGACACTAGATCGACGACATTTCGGGATAACTGTTTGGCAGCCATTTTAGATACTGCCTGTGCTGAGAGCTCTCTGGCTGCCAAAAATTGCAGACACACTGTGCCAAAACACTCTTGGCAGTAGAGATAAACTTTGCAGAGATACACGGTCCAGAAATATCTTATAATTACAAAGCACAGGGGGCAGAATGTTTTTACAATACAGCTGTGCTAATGTAAACATTTAATTTGGCAGCCATCTCCACCCACTTTTCAATTAACTGGGTTTATGCAGATACTTTAGGTCTGCAATAAACTTTATTGCTGCTTCTCTTAGAGTACAGTTTATGAAACACAGATTTGAAGTATTTTGGGGGCTTTCTATCCATTTAGCAAGGCACATTGAAAATGTTAGGCTGTTGTAAAGGGAAGTGTCAATTCCTGTTTTAAAATGCCTTAGCTCTGGCTTCACTAAAAGCCTTTGCTTTAAAAGTATATATTAATTGGGGCCTGTCTCCTTTGCTTTTTCCCAAAGCAAGTAACAGGATATTAATAGAAAGAAATGAAATCACTTAAAGAGCTACAAAAGGACATTTGTGCTGGTGGTGATCATTAGAAAAGACAAATGTTCCTGGTGTTGCAAAATGGTGCTACAGAGAATAGCTCTGAACAGCAGTCCTTACAACTATAATTGCAATAATTGTGTGATAGCTGCAGTAATTGTTCCTGTAGAGTAAAAGAAAAATAATTTCCAATCACAAGCATTATTCAGCCTTAGATGGCAAAAGCAGCCAAAGAGCCTTTCCTGAAAACTCCAGAATGCTGGAGGTTACAGTATTCTATAATGAGATGTGAAACTGGTTAATGTTTTATAATATAAGAAGACCTATCAGATAAAATCTTTTCACTGACTATCAAATAAATTAAAATAACTATCTCTAATAACTTCTGCATTTTGTGGGAATGAAAAGATTCAGTGTGACTTTGAAAGGCCAAAAAGTGGAGTCCTTCCTCACAGTCCCTCCCCAATCCTGTGAGGGATCAGACCATGTCAGAGGGGCTGTCCCTGGTCTGGAGGGCTCTGTATTCAGGAGCTAGGCAACACAGAGTAAGCACAGTCACAGAATCAGATTATCGTGTCCTCTAGGGATGCCAGACTTCAGGATTCAAAGGATCATTTCAGTTTGTACAAGCTGAGGAGTAGGACAGATTGTTTGTTGGTTGGTTTTTTGTAAAGTATGTTGAGCCTTTAGTTATGAAACTCGGATGGGCAACCAAGAAGAAGCTGTCTTGTCTACTTTAATTTTGACATTTGTATTTCCAGGCCAAGCCACTCATTGTTGATAATTATGCAGTAGCAGCAGCAGAATGAAGGCTTTTGATTGTCCTTCAGCAGTCTGGAGGATGGTCTCTACCCCACAGAGCATTCAGCTTTGGTTTGCATGTGTGTGAGGCAGGGGGATAGATTGGTTAAGGACATCGAAGTGCCTTTACAGCTTACGTGCAGAAACTTGTTGGGGACTGGTTGAAGTATTTTTGCTTTAAACTTCAAATGAGGGAAGAAAAGGTATGGAAGTAGATACAAAAGTGGTAAGACTGAGGGCATAGTTTACCAGAAAGTTTTTAAATGGGTGTGTTATGGCTCAAAAGCAACTCAGTGGAAGTAAGTAACTGCATCATTTTTTTAATGGATTCCAGAAAGTTTGATTGAAATTGTGAGTGAAAGGCCATTAGAAGAACAAGAGCTGCTTTCTATTGATTTGCCATTTCCCAATTTTCATTGCAGTGAGCTAATATTAAATAGATTTCTTAAAAAAGTGAATTTACTTGTTTATAGTGCATATCATATAAATGTGATTAAATTAGTAAGTACTAAAGCATAACAACATAGATATATTAAAAAACTAATTGAAGAAGGTCAGCAAAAGCAGATGTTAAACACTAATGATGTAAGCATCCTAGACGTAAGGATAATTCTATCTCTGCAATCTGCTGAGCTATAAACATTAGCTGTGAGGAAGGGAATATAGTTTATGTATGGGATCCCACACAATTGATTACTGCAGGAATCCAGAATAACTTCTTGTCCTGCATGTTCACAAGACATTTTCTTACACTCCTATTGTAGGAAGTGTTCATTGCTTTAAATTTACAGTCTTCTTACTTTTTATCAATCAATCAATCAATCAATCAGTTTCGTTGATAAATTGGAATTATCTGTTTTTCTTAAATGTTATCTCTTTTATAAGGAATACAGCGTTGTTGCTGTGATTAGAGTGTAAGTACAGTACAGAACACAGTGCTTTTGAGAGTAGTATGAAACTTTTTAATAGGCTTTGGCCTTTTCATGAACCATAAAAATTCAGTTTGGTGGCAAAGGGCTGTGATGAGTGGGGTCCTTATTATCTCCTTTATTTGGCCACAGGAGTCTGTGAGAATGCTTGTCATGGCCCAAAGGCGGAATCAGCATTTTTAAAAATTATGCTTTGTAATTCATTGGTGTTAAAATAACATGTGTTGTCAAGATAGTAAAAGCCTGGCCACAGGAATGAAAGATCTGAAAGGCTGTGAGAAATGCATTCCACACCTAAAAAAGAGATTGTTTATCAGTCATCTTTGACAACAGTACTTTAATGGATTATTGGTAAATAAAGATCTGTATAAAATGCAATCCCCCCTGTCGCCTCCTTTCCCAAGGCTTTACTGAACCATGGGTGATATTTGGGGACAAAATAGCCCTTGTATTTTTTCTCTGTGAATAAGCCTCCTGAACAGCTGGGGTTGGCCCGAGGTGATTTTGTACCACTCTGAGAGAGCAGAGTCCCTGTACAGCTGGTGAGGGCCTCCTATGTGAAAGACAATCTCCAGGTCTAGCAGGGAACCAGACCTTCCTGGAGCAATATGTGCCCTACTCTGCCATATCCTCTTTGAAATTTGTGGTACAATGTAAGTGCTGGAGACCTTGACTAACTAATGGAGGAAACATCTATAGTGTTCCTCCCTCTGCACATGTTGGCAATGTTCCCACCTCTTCCTTTGTGGCAATGAGCACCGCTGCTGCACTGCCCCAGGTAGCAGTAGTCTGCAGCAATCTGCAGAGCACAGGGCTGGAAGTGACCTACCCAATTCTGCACCCAGGGTAGGAGCTGTAGCCACAGAAAAGCCTAAAACAACCTCCCTTTGTTCAGGGATCTGGGAGGATGCAAAACCAAAGCCAGTTTCTCATCCTAGGTTTGAACCTGAATGTTTGCATAATGTTTGGGCAAATGCTGGAAGTGAAGTAGTACTGCTCAGCCAATGTGGCAAGAATTAAAAAACTATTTTTAAATTGGTAAATGCAGTTTGTCACAATTGACAATCTGTTGCCAATGCATCTGGGGGTGCTTGAAAGCTTGGATCCTCAGGAGTGGGAGCTGGGGGCAAAAAATGAATGAGTGTGGAGGGGATTCCATGCTCTAGCAATGTCTTAGTGGATTCTTTAGAAAGATGCTGAAAGCTCATGCTCATGCGCTGGCAGCAAGATTTTAACCTGCCAGCCCACAGATGACAGTAACGATGCTGTGTCAGTTCCTAAGAAAACACACAAACAAGGGCAAACGAAATATTCCCCTGTAGAGCAGAAGACAGTTTAAATAGATTAGGCTCTGGCATAGCACTTAAGTTTATCAAACATTTAGTGTTTAGGATGTACAATACAGCCGTATGTGACTTGCCAACTATCTGGGCTTCCCCCACTGTTTCTGGTTTGGCAACAACATGGTTTTTCACCCTGTTGCAATGCTGACTGCCAAGGAGACATGGCCAGCTTTCTGCTTCCTGTCTTCCTCTTTGTTCTGGCTTGGCCTGCGTTCTGCCTGCCAAGTCACAGATGCCAAAAGCTTATACAAAAAGGTCAAACAACTAAGGCTTGAAATCACCTATGCCAACATTTGTATTTCCCTTCTATTTTTCTGTACTCGGGTAACTGGAAAGTACACACTGAGAGGCATACAGAGAAATTTTTGCAAAAGAGTGTATAGATTATAGCTCTACAAACTGCTCATGGAGGCAGGGAGCACTGAACATTTCTTAAAATTCCTCTTATGGAATTCCAAGTGCTAAAGATATATAATAACCTTTTGGTTTTGTGAATTTATTTTTCTCCCCTCCCTCATCCAACTTGGTTTTGCTTACTCTTGCTATTTTACTATATTTAGGAATCGAGTTACTTTGGAATTTAGTTCTACAGATATTTGCGCTTGGATCTGCAGCTACATTGACATCTGTGACCCTGTTGTAACCACTAAGAAAATTAGGCTTTCTTTAATATTTATAATTGGAAAATTCTAATAATAAGTATATAGCTGTCCAAAACCTAAACTTCACCAAAATAAATCTGCAAACTTCTGAACTATATGGTTTTATATATTTTCTCCAGAACAAAATTTATTTTCCTGATTGTGGTTCAGCTTCTCCTCACCTTGTGAAACTGAAGCAGAAAAACATTTCTACCACTGCTATTTCTGTAATGTTTCTTATCATAATAATGATATTCGTCTATTGCTTTAATCTCCAAGTTTTAAACTAAACACTAAGACTGATAGTAATAGTCCTAAATGCTGAATGACTGTTGACCATGAGTTTTAAAATTGCATAGTTGTAGGGTAAGCCTTCTGTTCAGATGATTCATCAAAGCTCAGGTTACAAAGCACAGCTTACTATTTCAGCCAGTCTTCAAAGGAAACTACTCACTCATCATCCTCTCAGCTTCTCCCCTACCCTACACACCATTAAAGAGAAGGTGTTTCTGTAAAGTAATGGTGAGAAGCAAAATAAAACCAAACACAAGGATGCCTTCAGCAAGAGGCCTTTCATAATAAGCAGCATTTCATTGTCTCTTACTTAGATGAACAAGAAAACTGTACAGCTCTTAGTGGTTTTACTTTGTTTAACTAAAAATGTTTTCCTGGACACTGGAAAAAATTGCAGGGTTGAAGAATATTCCTAGGCATATAGTGGTAGAAGGTAGAGAGAGAATGCAAAGAGAAGATAGGGAAAAGAATATGTTGTTGGTTGTTTTGTTCATTCATACAGGTGGTTGCAAGTTATCTTAGAGTAAATCTTTAACAATTTAACAATACAGTAAATCTTTAACAATACAGTATGCCTAAAGTTAATTGTAGACCTAGATCTTGGGTGAAAGGGGCTGCCAACATCTTTAATGGGATAAGTGTGCCCTTTTAAGAGTCAAATATTGCTTGTGGACAGCCACACATGTGGGAAGATACGTCAGTTTTCTGTCACTGTCCCCTACTAAATGCATGGAAAGATACGGTCCAGAGAATTCACCTTTTTCTGCCCTATAATCAGTGCACTTCTTTTTTCATGCTTTATAACTTAATAACTGCTATTTTTTGACATGTGAATTTTTTAATGTCTGTTTAGTCTAGTCTTTTTCTTTTAACACGGAAACATACTGATTACATTTTTTTCCATCTGCTGCTTATTAAAATAGACTTATGCTAATACATTTGGGAAGGCAGCTATCATTTTGGTGTTGACATATGCCTTTGCTGAGAGATCCTCATGTGATTGCCTGTATTCTACGTGAACTTAATGTTAGGTTGTGGTGTGCTGTTTGAAACAGTATAGGTGAGAAGTGTGCGAAGATACCCGCACTTGCTGTGACTGAGCCAAGTGGTATATGAAAAACACTGTAGGTTTGCAAGCTTAACAGTCTTCCTAGATTGATGTTTTCTGGGCTGACTCCTATATACAGTCAAATACTGTCTAACAAACTGTGGTAACCTCTAGACTAAACTTGGTATAAAACTTTAGTTTTATTCTTATTGTCATGGCAATCTGTCTTCATGTGCTGTTTCCATCTCCTGAACACTTACATCATGCTGTTATCAATAGCTATGTGTATGGAAGTGATTTCATTGTTCATTTGATTAAAATAGAAGAAAGGGTCCATACAATATGGCTAGTGTTTCCTGGGGGGACACAGGGCTTTAGACTTAGAGCAGATACACTGACTTGATATGGAACTTGTTTTAATGTTGTTACACAGATTTAATTTTAGCAATTGTGTATGTAGTAAGACTAATGTCAGAATCACTTCAGAAAAATTGGCCAAACAATGTGCTGGTCTATGCTTAGTTTCTGGAGGTTGCTTTACTGCTGATGGAGTGCTTCTCTTATCAACCCTGATGCTGCCTTGCTCTACTGCAGGCAGGTCACACACCATTGTTCTCCTTCCACTTGTGGAAGTGAATGTGGGCCATTGAACAGAAGAGCATCAAATGAAAAGTATTTATTGCTATGTGGCAAGTTCAGACTTCTGTTTAACTAAAAATGTTTTCCTGGACACTGGAAAAAATTGCAGGGTTGAAGAATATTCCTAGGCATATTGAGAGGGGGGACCAGTTTGGGAGGACTGCTAACCAGCAGACTTAACTGTGCTGTGTCGTGGGATCAGTGCCATTTTGCTTTGGTTTGGTTTTCTTGGTTTGTTTTTAACAAGTGTGATGTGTGACTTACTTGTGGGCCCTCTTCAATGCTTGCCTGTCAGTCACACCCACTGGGTGGAGAAGCACAGCCCTAGGCCAAGGTGAATTTCATGAGAGAACAGTATTTTCTCATGTTCTTGCCGTTACTGATATCATACTGCTGTCCTGAAAAGGCTCCATTGTTGTTCATGTTTCACTTTTAAGTTGGCATTAAAGGGATACAGTTGTTATTCAGAGGTTCAACACCTCCTGGAAAACTTGAAAGCATTTTGGGGCTTTGGAGATTTGCTTGGTATAACTGTTTATAAGTATAAAATTTAATGTCAAACTAGCCAACTGGTCTCATCTGCATATCAATGTGAATTCTAGCAACTGCATGGAAACCTGAACTGCTCAAAATTAGGCTGATGTGAATGAAGTCTAGTGTTGGCATTGCACACTTTCCTGAATTCGGTTTAAGTTGCTCAAGCAGCACAGATTGACTTTACCCTGCTCTGGAGTGTTTGCAACAACCACACCGAAAGAAGACTGGGTTAAAAAGGGAGCTGTAATAAGGTTTTCATTTCAGAATCACACAAGATATGTTGTGCATTTGTGGTGAGCAGGGAGAGACAGGCAGAGGGGAAGAAGGTAAAGCAAAATCTGAGTTTGCAGGTTTGCATTAGAGTATTGTCACATGCTTGAAATCAGTCAAAAACATCTGCCATAATTTCAGTGCTTCCAACTGAACTATTGTGCAGTGCATTGTGTCTCTTCTAACTCCTTCAGGTCACGTGTTTTTAACCCATTTGTTCAGGAAAGCAGGCCTGCCAAGGGGCTTGAATACACATAAGGTATTAAACTGAATCTTGAACCTGTTATGTGGATGCACAATAGGGAAAATGATTAGTGTTGTTCACAGAAGAAGGGCAGTGCAAGCATGAAGTTGCTATTTTTTGCTCCAAAGTTTTTTGAAAAATCTGAAATATTTTTGTAATGAATACTGTTGTGAAGGTGCTGTTGTTCACATTTATTCCTGTTCTTTCAATAATGCACAAGAGAGTTAACATGTTTAACCCCTCAGACTTCCCCCTTCTCAAAGCTCAAAACATTGGCTATAAGATAACCCTGAAGCTATATGAATTTATGCACAAATACATGAATATAAAGGGCTATTAAAATGAAAAGAGCTGTTTGGATTGAAATTTATCATATATATTAAGCTAGCAGTAAGTTATTTTTAAAGTATTAACAGGCCTTTAATCTGCAGTTATAGTAGACATATTGAATATCTAAGGTTACACTGGCTCCATGTCTTGGAGCTGTTGGGTGGTACAACTCCTTTTGCTTTATACACAGAGTGAAACTTGAGTTTCTGATACATTTTTAGTGAACTTGTACAAGGTTTTTTAACTCCAAAGCCTTTTTTTTATAGCTGCAGACCAAATCAGTCTTGATAGCTTTCTCAAGGTCCTGCTGAGATGTAGTAATGGTAAGAAAATAAGCCTCAGAAACAGTGGATGGTTAAATAGTATTCAAGGCACTGGCAAATTACCAGGTGCAGTAAGAATTTTGAGTCAGGGTTTTTGTTCTCCCTCATTCCTCCCTGTGCCCCCCCCTCCTTAATTAGCACTCAATTTTTACTCATGAAAAAAAAAAAAGTAGTAAGCAATAAAAATGAAAGCCTTGGAATTTTAATCCATACATCTGTTTTTTTAGATAAAAAGTAGTATCCTTTTTTCAAGTATATGATACCCTTAGGTACTGCAAGAACATGTGCAAACTTCTGTAAATAAAACAAAATGGAAAGAGCAAAAGCAGCCTTCGCTGTATACTGAATGAGCAAGCATATTTTAAAATCTTGCAAAACTGCAGCTGGTATTGTACCTATCAAGTACAATAGTCCCTGTCAGGGAACTTCACCTACGTAGATGATTAGAAAGTTCGGGAAATTAGAAATTGGGAACTTAAAAGAAGTGAGGGATATGCTAATGTGTAACATCCAGTGAAAATTACAGAATTTCAAAACAGATGCTGCCATATGATATTAACCACAAAATGACGGAGTTATGTTGGGAAGGCACAAATGAATATGATCATATAGGATTTAATACTTTTTTAATAGCTTTTGACCAATACGACTGCAACAGCTGTTGCTAGTAGGGAGATGAGGAGCCTGTGGGAAAAATGTTCTTTAAAATTGGTTTGTTTTAAATTTGAAAGTCATGGTTTAAACCAAGATAACTTTTTTCTTTTTTAGTTACATGCTTTAAAAATAATTCCTTGCATTTATTTGCAGAACATCCCTGCCGAAACTCAAAACTGAATTGGTCATACATTTGTATGTGTTAGTCAGTTCTACATTTTAAGTTCTCCTGGGGCACGTCATGTGACTAGGTACTTCTAATTTTTATCTACTGTAAAAAGTCAAAGTAGACAGAAAACTAATTCATAGATCATAATTTTTTTATCACTATTCCTTCAGTACTTTCTCATAATTTGTTATGAACTTGTGTATAAACATAGTGCCTGTGAGCACACATGCAATTACAATCAAGTTATGAACCACTGGCATGAAAAGGTAGGGTGATTTTTCCCAGCCAGTTCTTGTATATTACCTACTTAGTGCCCATTGATAGATTTAATCTTTCTTTTGTCATGGCTAGTTTGTTTTAATTGTGTGTGTGTGTGTTTGTGAATATGGATAGGCAAAGTGGTGCATATTTTGTCTATATAATTTTAGATTATGGCAGATGAAATTAAATCCACTTTATAAAGAACATGTGTATATACTTCCATTTGAGACATTGTTTTCAAAAAGATCTCTGATAAAAAAATGTGTTACTTGAGGATCCACAGAACTATGGCATTCCTTATGCCCCTTGTCTCTTAGAAGTAAGTTAAGTAGCATACGATTGTAAATTTCTGAACTGCTGAGGAATCTGTCTTTTATTACTGTATGATTTAGTGGAGAATGCACTTCTTCTTCTTTTGGAAGAAAAAATGCAGATCTGTCCTACAGTATTTGTTGAACTGTGCTATTTTTTTGTACTTTTAAACTGTAATTTACCATAAAGTGCCTCATGCAAAACTTGCTGGAGCAACTTTCCATTGATTTTAACAACCTTTGTCATGTTAAAAAACCTGATTTTTACTTTGTCCTGTCATCATGCCTAGCCTAAGAATGTTGTCTTATGTAGTGGAAATGTGAATTTTATCTCCCTGAACTCTTTTTGCTTTACTGCTCTATAGTTCAACAGAAAATGAAATCCTGATTGCATGGGACTCAGTTGTAAAATCTACATTGACTTACCTGAAACCAGAATTCATGCAGCAGGTTCAGGTTGGATGTTAGGAACAATTTCTTCACAGAAAGGGTGATTAGAAGTTGAAATGGGCTGCCCAGGGAGGTGATGGAGTCAGTGTCCCTGGAGGTGTTTAAGAAAAGACTGGATCTGTCTCTTAGTGCCATGGTGTGGTTGACAGGGTGCTGTTCTGTCATAGGCTGGACTCAATCATCTCAGAGGTCTTTTCCAACCTAGTTGATTCTGTGATTCTGTGAAGATCTCAGCAACATACATTGTATAAACATCAGGGTCAGCTGTCTTACAGAACAGAATAAAGTGGGCAGTTTATTATTTAGCTGAAGGCATATTGCAAGGAAGTTCCTATTACTTGCTTGCAAATATGAACTTTTAAATTAATATAGTCGTCATATAATTTCTTCCTTCTCTAAACATCACAGTAAGTCTTCCACGGTGTTCTGCATTTTGCATTTGATTTTCTGAAGAATCAGTAATAAAAGCCCTTTGTGAAACATACCTTAACATAAAAGGTCTTCTTGGTTTCCAGAAACGACTTCTGAATATTTCTGACTATAGCTAGTATCCTCCAGATGGAGAAAATGAAACATTCATATCTCATCTTTTCCTACTGAATCCAACAAGTTTTGGAAAGAAATGTCATTCTTTCACGTTCATCCACATGTGGCTTGATACCTATGTAAATCTCTTCTTAATGTACGTGTCAAAAAAGAGCTCAGCTAATATTATGAGGTATGGGAAATATTTGTTTCAGGCCATGAAAAAATGTAACTCTTTCCTTAACTTAAACGTGTGTGTGTGTGTGTATACATAGATATGCACATATTCCATGCACAACTTGCAACACAACTGGGGAAATTTGTTCAGTGTTCGCTATGAGCAACATATGGTCTTTATAATTTAAGAATATATATATGTATAAGAAATATTTTGAATAAATAAGTGTTGTGACTTATTTCACATAGACAAATAAAGGAATTTAGATTAAAAAGATAAATCTATGCATGGGATATAAAGCTGAAAATCTTGCTATGCTTATTGCTATTTTCATTCTGGTAAGTGCTCCTAGGTCCTTGAATTTCTTTCGACTATATAAAAACTGGATTTACTCCCACAGCTCCACTTCTTAACGAGGGCAGTTTAAAAACTAAACAAGGACTGAGTCAGTTAATTAATTTAAATGAGATTACAAATCAGAAACACATTACGTAATGTTGATTTAATTACCATTTTTTATTTACCTAATTAAAATACTCTGAAGGAAATTTAACAGTCTTGACAATGGCCGGTTGGGTGACTTGGCAGAGGCAGATCTGCTGATAAAAGGGGGGGTGAAGCAGGGAGCCTGCCATGACCCGTTGGGCTCTGACGCCCCAGCCCGTCACACTCCACCTTGCTGTCAGCCCACGTGGCACTGGCATCGCCCAGACAAGCCCAGGCACGGGGATGCTCCTCCAGTGGCAGAGACATGGGGTTTCAGCCAGCCATGCTGGCCACAGGCGAGCTTGTCTGTGGTGGGAGGGCATGGGGGCATGTGGGGAAATGGGTCAGCTGATGGCTTGGTAGCTCTTGCTGTGTCCCCAGTCCAAAGCAAACAGTTTTAAACTGAACTGAAAACAGAGCCCAGCTTCTGCTGGCTGGCCTGACCAGCTCCCAGCGGAAGCACCTCCGTGGCCTGAGCCCTGAAGGCTTTGTGAAGTGACATGGCTGCTTGGGCTGAAGCCTAGGTACCAACACCGGCAGACACCTTAGCTTTCTGGGGCAAGCAGTCAGCTCTGTTCTTTGCTGCCTTTTTCAGGTAGGTGAAGGTTAGATGGCAGCAAACTTTTGAGGTAAAGATCCTAAGTCACTGTTCCAGCTCCTGGTGCAGCACATGGGTGTTGATGAAGCCTGCCTGCGTAGGTTGACCACATCCAGCCTTCAGGGTATGTCCTGCTGTTGCACTGGTCTCCTGAGAGGTCCCTACCGTGCCTCCTGGGTCACTTCCCTATGCTGCTCATTTACCACCAGTTGTATGAACAAGAAGCACAATAAAAACGTGTAGGACTGGCCCTTCATGTAGTTACCCAGTGCAACAAGAGAGCTGTCTTGTGAACAAGAGGAAGTTCTTGCAGAGTAAGGGTAGCAGAACAGCATTATTAAAAGAAGTCACTGATCAGTGTTGTGGATGCTTTCAGTCTGGGGGTCGTGAACACATATTGCTAGCGAGTATATACTGCTGGGAAAAGATACAAGGGGAAACCTGTCTTTCTCACAGTGAAGCCCTACTTGTTTTTTAAGGTGCTGCTTCCTCCTTGTGTGAACTGTGCTTCATACCATATCTCTTCAGGGATATATAATCGTGGAATCCTTTAGGTTGAAAAAGACCTTTAAAATCATGAAGTCCAACTGTAAGCACAACATTGCCAAGTCCACCACTAAACTGTGTTCCTGTCACATCTATAGGTCTGTGAAATACCTCCATGGAAGATGGCTTCCTGACTTCCCTGGGCAGCCCATTCCAATGGCTGGCCAACCTTTTGGAGAAGATTTTTTCCTAATGTCAAATCTAAACCTCCCTTGATACAACTTGTAGCTGTTTCCTCTTGTTTTAGCACTTGGTACTTGGGAGAAGAGACTGACCCCACCTGCCCAAAACCTTCTGTCAGGGAGTTGTAGAGGGCAGTAATGTTCAGCCTTCTTTTCTCCAGGCTAAACAATGCCAACTCCCTGAGAACTCCTCACAGGACTTGTGCTCCTACCAAAAAAATTGGTGGCAGTAAACATTTTATCAGTGGAAATCAGAGAGCCAAAATTTTCTGGAGAAGTATTTGAATTAAATGTAGTGATCTATGAAAATGTGAAAAATAAATCCCCCCTCAAGTTAAGATACTTATGAAAACAAGGGTGACACTAGCATTTCTATGTTTATAGCAGCCTTTCAGCCGATACTTAATGCAATAAACCACTTTTAGCTTGTTTATACCATAAATTAGCTGTCCTATCACAAGAGCTGGTGTGAATAATGCTCATAAAATTGTACAATAATTCTCGATTGTCAGAGAAATACTACACAAAGACACTGCTTTTGCAAAATGAAATTGTTACAAATGTTTGGGAAGTTTGTCAAACCAATCATTTGCTTTGTCAAGGTAAAATAGTGTTGGCAGTAGACGATATTTATGTAGTAAAATTAGGGTAATAATAAGTAAGGTAATGATTTAAAGTACAGGGATGAAATAATTTATTTGTTTGTTTTATGGATTTTTGCTGCTCACGTTATTTGCTTTGGAGGAGAGCATGATGTCTTACTTTTCTTTGCTATGGATATTCTGGAAGTCTTTGAGAGATCAAGAACTGATCAGGCATGGCCTGAGATGGGAGACATCCCCAGGTCTCTACCACACTATGGTAACCTGTGATCCTGTGATTTTGAGGGGTACAACCATATGCCTCCAGTTTTTGATGTCACATGGCAAAGTAATCCTGACAGTCTGGAAGGTAATTGTGGTTCTTGTTCATGATAGTGACTCTATCAGCTGTCAAGTCAAGTGCTGTATATGAATGTGAAAGTTTGAACAACATCAGATGGATACATGGTTTGATGATGGCCACATCTTATCCCCCATACCAAAATCACAGACTATCAGAGAGCAAGGATGTATTTACCTGTTGGTGAATGATTAAATTAGTGTCAGTCAGCTGAGATCAGCTGAGGCTGATCAAAGGCTGTCTCCTAGACTGTGGCAAATAAAAATGTGTTCACTGAAACCACTGAGAAAGTTTATTTCATTAGTGTGATGCCTGTGGACAATCTGCTTATTTCCCTAAGATATGGCTCTAGAAAGTATTTTCAGATTTGAACAGATTATTCTGCTACTTCTTTTCAATGCCTTTGATATTAGGCTCTCACAGAGAGCCTTAAAACCAAAATTTCTTGTACAGGATGGGGCATAAGGAAGGTATAGAATAACTTACTTTTTAAAGAGGGTATCTTATCACCTGAAAAGTGAAAGATTAGATTACTAAGGTGAGCAATACTAAAAATCCTTCAGGAAGGTGGTGAACAGCAATGCGACTTGTTTGGCTTTGCTGGCATGGTCATCCTTCCTGCTTGTCAAAGACAAGGTGGTTCAGAGCTTGTCCTTGGCTGTATGGAAAACCATCAGTTTTTTTTTTTTTTCCTCTGCCTTAAAAAGCCAAGACTTTTCCTAGTGTACCACAGGGAAAATGGAAGCTTATTTTCTCACTTGAAGCAGGCTTCAGCAGTCAGTTTGTCTTGACTCTGGTGGCACTGAGAGTTACCTGCACTCACAGATGCTCATTGCGATCGACCCCTAGAAATGAAAACATAGGAAAACAATTAAGTATAAAATATATCAGCTTCTTGACTCATCCTTTCATACAGTCTCCTAGAAGAAAGAGTAATTTGAGATAGAGTTTGAATGTCTTGGTGATAGCCATGCTAAATCATGATAAGTTATAGATAAAGTGTATCAGGGTTACATGACCTGTTAAAAGTAAAGGCTGGCTTGAACCTATTTTGTATAAACTGTTCATCCCTGGGGCAATAACTTGTCAAGGATAAGTTGTATAAGTCAGCACCAAGAAGAGCAGAGCAGAAGATATGCTACTGTAGCTGTGAGCTGCATATGAAAGTCGTTTTGTGGAAATGGTACGTGTAGGTGACCTTTTGCTCCGTATCAACAACAACAACTACAACAACAATCAACAATCAAGTTCCTAAGGGAACTTACAGCTGGGAGCTACCTAAATAAAAATTATGAAAATTTCCATTTCATTGCATAAATATGATGGGATTATATTTGCTTCTTGTTGTGTATCTTTTCATCCAGCTTCTGGTTTATGAAGTTGCTTGGCGTTTGGGTTTTCTTTTCGTGGTTTGGTTTCTTTTGCTTTTGGTTGTTGGATTTTTTTTTTTTTTTAATGTGCAAGAGTTATTTGCTGGGACAGTTGAATGCAAATCCAGCTAGACAGACAATGAGTTTGGTTTATGTCTTTCTCAATCACTCTGGAAGAAAGGGCTCATGTTGTTAATTAGTGATCTTGTACAAATGAGGACAAAGAAAGATTTAAACTGTCTTAACATGTCTTTTTTCTGCCTTAGCTTCTGTGGCTTCCCAAAAATGCCTCTTACTCCCTCTTTTAGAAGAGCATTGCTCCAATGTATCTGTTCATTCAGTTCCGCTTATATGAAGTTATTCACGTAATTTAATCCTGTAATGACCATGGTTCTTTTGTACTTTGTAAAGCTATTTGCATCCAATCAAAACAGAAGAGTGCTTTATAATTACTGACACTGGTAAGAGAATTGGATCATCACAGGCCATCTCAAGTCCATGTGTTTTATCTTGAGGATCAGATGCTTCTTTGTGTTTTAAGTGCAGAGTTCCATAGGTTGATGCTCTCGTACAGAATAAAATTCTTTGCTTTTTCAACTGCATTTAGTAAGGGGTTAGATAAGTTGCTTTTCATATTCATCTTTGGTAATTCTTTGCTTTCTCAAAATCTCATTGAGATCTCTGAAAACACAGACTGAGGATATGTAAAAACCATGATTATTGAGTAGTTAACTAAACCCGAAGCTAAGTCTGACGGGAAAATTATAATAAATGGCCAAGTACTTATCCCTATAATTAGAAAATTCTTTGCCAAGTTTCTTATTATAGCAACAATTGTTTAAACTGCCATTAATCTTTAAATCCTGAATCCAGAAACCAGGAGTAAAAGCAAATTGCTGTGCAAGATCTAAAAAATTACTTCACTTTCTGCTTCTTTTTCATGAGCTTTAACAGGAGAAAACTTCAAGGGTTATTTCCTGGTAAGCCTCATTAATTCAGTTTCACATATCTGTGATCCTGAAGCTATGTTGTTCAAGCTTTATTGGATTTATCTACTACCAAATTGACACTTCATTTAGCCACACATCTGCAGTAGTTTAACACTTGCACCATTGCTGTGTAAAATTAATCCTCTCTGATAATCTGAATTTAAATAGCTGTACGTATGGTTTGCAGAATCAAAAATGTCTTTTAGAAGAACATTAAATTCGCCCCCTGCAGGGGGTTGAATTTCAAAACAGGAAAAAGGACAATTCACCACAGATTGGACCATATGTGGAGAAACGTATTTCTAACATTTCTTGTAGCTGATTAAGTTTTCAACCTAACTTGACTTAATTCTTTTAAGGGAAGTGCTGTATCATATCATGCGAAGAACCAGACATACTGAATGTTAACATGCTGTGCTGCACAATGGGACTCCTAAGAGTACCCAACTGCCAAAACCATGGTAAGGGCAGAATCCAATATGCTTGCCCTTCGTATTTCCTGCCCAAGGCTGAAGAAGACAGATTAAATTTCATGGGAAATTCCCCATTCAATGTGTATTTTATTGTGTACAAGAGTGATTTCAGTATTGGAAAATTTAATTGTGTTTCTTAATACTATTGGAACTGGGTTTCACATGCGCCTTGGAATTCCAGTACTCAGGTAGCTACCCAGATGTATATCTTTTGTGACAGCTGCCATTCAGATTAACTTAGTAGAACTTGAGCTGTGAAAAGGATTTCCATCTCAGTTAATATCTTCTGAAGAATCAAGCTTGTGTTAACTTAAAGTGCTTGAGAAACATGTGAGTTTGTGTTTATGAAGCTGCATAACAGGTGGCAACAGATTGAACTTGTAGCAGGTAGAGGGAATCTCTCATTCTTGGCTGAGGACTACATCAGCTATAAGAAGTAGTAATGAAAATTGAAGGACAAATATTTGTTGATATATATATATCTTCTTCTCTATCTTTTTTTATTATTTAATTTGGGCACTCTGAGCAGCAATGCATTCAACAACTCTATGTCCATCTGGAGTCCATTTGATGGTAGGAGTTTCTGTGGTGCTATGATGCAATTTTTTGGTGGTCTTACGCTATTCATAACGCCACTGCATTTAAAAAAATCGGTATTTTTTATTCACATTCTAAACCAGGTCAATTTTAGATGTCTGTATATGGGACAAATGGCAGTGCTTCATTTATTTTCTTCCTCTCTGCATTTTTGTTTCCTATATCTTTGTTAATTTTTTGCAGTGGAGCAGGGTTTTGTTACATTTTTGATGTGGGAATACAATGAAAAGTAGATGGTTTTAAAAGCAACTGATTTTATGAATAAGGATATAATTTATTATTTAGTGTATTAACATGAAATTACGTTCTCCTCTTGATTCGTTTGGTGCATGTATCATGAGAAGAACACAATTTGAAGTCTACAGTGTTTGAGTTTTGTTAGTTTTTATGTTACATAATCTTAATTTCACAACAGCAGTTCTCACAGGCTAGGAACACAAGGACCATATTGTATTTAAACAGACTCTCATATCCTCGTTGCAGTCATGAGTCTGTAGAAGCAATGTAGGTCTTTGTGCTTTAAGGAAAGGCTAAAGCAACAGGACTCATCACTGCAAGCACCACTAGTTGCGTTATCCAGTGTGTCTTTCTGGTCATTGCCTGAGAAGAAGTTACCTCTGCTTTTTACATTATGCAATATTATATTTGGGGGATGGAGGGAAAGGGAATGAAAAGGTACCCTTGTAAATATGTTTACAACTTCAGTATTTACCTGAATGACTCTCTCATCCTTATTCAGTGATCTAGAGGTTCCTCTTATTAGGATCATTGCATCTTTCACAATGTTTTTACATCTGCATAAAATAGGTTGCATAGAGTGTGTTTGTTCAATAATGCTTCACATAGAAAGTCAGGGAAGTGACCTTTAAAGAATAAAGTAAAGTATTAGTTTAATAGTTAATAGAGGGTATTAAAAGGTTGTGAGATACTTGCAAAACAAATTATTAAAACATTTCTTTCATTTCTTTATAGATTCTGGACAACCAGGAAGTCCAAGCCACAATGATCCTGCCAAGAATCCACCAGGTAAATATAAGTTCCAGAACATGTGCATCTAACATTGTTCGAGAACAAAGATACTACTGTTAATAGCTAAAGAGAGTGTAATTGGTCAGCAACCTATCTTGCACTGGTAAGTGTATATAATCAGGACAACTTGTGATACTTTAGTTCCTTTAAACTGGCAGTGCCTCAATTGCAGTTTCATCATCACTCATTTAATCTAAGGAGTTTTTCTTTCGTTTCATGGTTTTGAGAATTTTCTAAGTGGGGATGGTTAGAGGAGTAACGAAACAAGATTCCAAATGATTTTTATAAAAATCTTCAAATGCTACCAGTTTTCTTTCATCCCAGACAGAAGACAATTGACCTATGTCTAAACTCTGTGACTGAACTACCAGATTTTTTTCTTTTCGTAAGTGCTTTATAAAATACAAATGTGTTAATTTAAACATTTTTTTTTTGTATCAGCTCAGAGCAGTTTTCTCGTATGTTACTGTTAACTTGAAATTTCTTTGAGAGAGATGTTAGTGTAAATGGATTCTTTTAAAATAAAAATACAAGAGAAAGTCAAACCCACTTTGCCACTCCAGTCTGTTTAGAGAAAAGGTTCCTTGTATTTTCATGAGGTTATCCTTCTAATCAGTTGGGCTGTGCTAGTAAATCTTGTAAACCTTTGCCATGTTATGAATTTTATCAGAGTAAGACAAACAATTGTGACAGACACACTATCACTTCTTAATGAGCAAGAGTGACTCCAGCCACCACCAGCATGTTGTACCTTCTCATTTTAGCTCTCAGAAGATGTGTGTATCTAAAATAAGCTTCAAGTAACTCAGTTTGACCTTCTAAATCCAAAAGGAACCATATTCTGACCAGGAATTAATTTTGTGTTGCTGAGCTCTTAACATATACGTGGAAATTTTCTGGATCTGTTGAAACATTAGGAAAAACAGCCTGCTTTGTGGTTGAACAGTTTTATAGTATGCATGTGATCAAAGTATTCTCTATTTGTGAAATACATCATGTGTGTTGTGTGTGAATACCCGAAAGTGGGAGAACCATCAAAGATCGTTATACAAAAAGCCATATTCCTGTAATATAAACCTCAGATACATATACTTGAAGATAGCAGATGTATTTTAAAGATAAGAGGGCAGAGCAAGTCAATAACATAAATCTAAGCTCTAATGCAAGTGATTTTTTTTCTTCAAGGGGTGATGCAGTCTTGTTAGCAGTTTCAGTTGGAGACTTTGATCCTGTTTCTTTCCAAACTGTATGGGATGTTAAGAGCGAAATTTTATTTTTCTATTAAATATGTGCCATACATTATGTAGAATGGTGGTTTAAAAACCCAAAAGAGCAAATTTACACTTAAAATCCATATGAAAAGTTTCCTTATGGATAATTACAGGTTTTGAAACTTGGAGCAGTAGTAAATACTCTACTCTGTAGAGTATTTATTTTGGTTTTAGAAAATCTCTGTGAGTGCAAGAACAGACAAATGCATTACCTTACCCCTTGTAATTTTGACGGATCCTTGGTAGCTGCTGGGTTTAGGAAGCTGATGGCAGGGTCAACTCACCTTCAACAAGTTTTAACATTCTGATTTTGAAGTACCATTTAGCATTTGGAGTAGAGAGGTAGAAGTACATATTTTACTAGTGAGGATCACACCCTGTAGTGAGTCCAGTCTCTCCAGCCCGCAGTCTTAACTCCAGCAAGGAGTACTCTTGTTGCCAGCAAGAGAGCCTTGGGGAGGCAGCAGACAAGCTGTGTAGGCTTTCTTGTGGCAGACTTGTGGGTCAAGATGTAATGTTTGACAAACTCCTCTGTCTCCAGAAGGTGGAGGGACATAGAAACCAGATAAATCTGTTGCTGATTTCACCATGAAACTTTCTGCTAAAAATATGAGCATAACACTTTCTTATGATTTGGAGTCACTGCAGCCAGTATTATTCCTTTTTCTGCTGCCAAGTGGGGACAGAAAATAGAAGCTGTGTCTTGCTTCCCTTAAAACCCTTCATTTAAACAGAGACAGAAAGATAATTGAATGTCATCTATTGGAAGATACAAGAACTTCTAGCTTTGTTCAGCTTCCCTGTGTAATACTGTTTTGGAGTTAAACTGGCAAGGTGAAAGTGCTGTGGCTTGTGGGACAGCAGAATACAGGACTTCTAGGGCTGTGCAGGAGAATGAGAGGGAATTGCATGGCATTCAGCTTGTCTGGGAAGAGGACTAGTGTCCTATTCTTTCTTACTAAACTTCACACTATTATTATTATTATTATTATTATTATTATTATTATTAGAGCCAGACAGTAACTTCTGTCAGAACTGCAGAGGATATCCACTCTGAGGTTTGTTTTGGGTCCCAGGCCACGAGCATGTGGACTGGTAGTGCCAGGAGCGTTGTCCTTCTATCATGTTTTGTTCTAATGCCTCTACGTCAAAGAGCCAGGATGCTGGCAAGGGATATGTGCTGTTAGCTTTTGGATGCCACCACCTTCACAAAGATACTGCCAGGGAAGAGGATGCTGGAAACTGAGTGGTAGTTGGCAAAGCTGTTGGTGTTAAGAGTGGGTTTTTTCTAAGTTTGGCGAGACTGTCGCATTCTTTAGGGTGTCTGGTAATTTGCTGCCCTCACAACAAATTGGAGAGAGGGTAGTGTCACTTGCCAAACAAAAGAACACTAAGAGCACTTGTTGGAATTCTTTACAATATGTTCCTAAAAATATACTGAATATTTTGATAGCCCAAAGCAGTATTAAGGTGGTGTAGCTTGTGGTGAAAGTGGTATGTAGCTTTTGTAGCTAAATCCAGGGGTATCCTCCTCTAAGTTTTATTTTTCAATAACTTTGAATTATATATTTTATAATATCTATTTGAAAATATATTTTTTTATTAACATACATTTTTGTATTTTTAAAGATTGAATCTTGCTTTTCAGAGAGCTGGGTTGTAAGTGTTTCTTCTCTGCAGGGACTATTAAGTAAGTTCCAGACAGATAAATGAGCTGAATCGAACTGAGAGAGGAGAAAAATCTGAACACTACTATTGTCTGCATCAGCCATTAAGTTCCTGGTTATCTAAAAGTTCATTCTGTGCTAGCACAGTGCTAACTATTGAAAGTTTACATGATTTAGAAGAGACAATGGACATGATAATGGCTCCAGTGAGGGTGTCTAAACAGATGGAGGCACACCTGATTAATAAGCTTGAAAATACTCGTATTTTTGCATGCTAAAAACAAACACCAGTCAGCCACCAAAAACCAAACCAACCCAAGTACTTTAGGCCTTTCTTGTTTCTTTCTTTGTGCTCAGAATGCTCTGAGCTGCTGCTGAAGCAGTCTTTTAAAGGTAACCTAGTGTGGCAGTTTCAGTGTAATGCTGCATTGTTATTTGCTCCCTGCAAGTCCCATAGGTCTTTTATATAGCTTAAGAAAATCCGAGAAATGAGCCTTCACAAGTGTATCTTGAAATACCTGCAGTGGTGTGGCAGTATAGGAACTGAAGACAGAAGATGTCATCTTTCAGTAAGTTCCTCTGTCAGGCATAAGAAAATTATGAGGACGAGTAAAAAGAGAAAAGTATCTAGAACTGTAAGTAAGCTAATGGTATTGACACCAACCATAAAAATATGGTCTTCAGAGATACAGTTCTTACTAGCCACTTCTTCTAGTCGAGGATTTTCTGGGTTTTGCTTTGCTTTGTCATTCTTTCCCTTTCTGCCTGCTGGCCACAACTGCTTGGAGTTAATAAGACTACTTGCTATTTGCCATTGGTTTGAGGTTGCTGCTTGGCAGATTTGATTTCCTTACAGCATTAACACAGCTGTGTCCAGTTGTTGCTGTGTTGCTCAAATCTTTGAACACAGTCTTTTTAAGCTACTGAAATAGGGGTAAGAAATAGCGATATTGATAGAGTTAAACACTGTCTGGATAGGACAGGAAGCAGGCTCAATTTGCCGTAAAGCTTGCAATCAGTCTCTTTTTGTATGGATGCCTTCTAGATTTGGAGCCATTTTTGTCCAGCGTTGGGCAATACAAAAGGCAGCTTTTCAGAAAGTGCAAAGGAAACCTAGCTGTCCTGACACAGACAGGTTTGAGCCTTTTTGGTGAGGGAAGATGAGTGTGTTCAGATTTTTCCTTTTGTCCAAGCAGTTGGGTTAGAGATTACTCCAGCTGTTTCCTAGCAGTCAGCAAGAATTTCTGTTTTTTTGATTTTTTTTTAGCAAGATGCTAGATTATTTGATTGTTTAGGATTTTTTTTTTTTTTGAAAATGTGTTGTTTTTTTTTGTTTTTTTTTTTTTTTTTTTTTTTTTTTTTTTTTTTTTTTTTTTTTGTTATAGAATTTATTCCATTTTAGCTGGTTTAAGAAATATTTTCGTATAAATTTTTCTGACTCTATAAGATCAGTCAGAATGCAGAGAACTCAAGTTTGAGCTTGTGTGCAGATGAATATTAAATTTTTTACGTGAGGTAACACTTTTAGATGAAGAGATGGACAAACTGTCTCTGCCTCTTTGAGGCATTACTTTCATTACTCCCATTTGGTTCCTTTCTTTCCTCCACAATATGCCATGATATGTTTTCAGGGAATTTGCCTAGAGATAAAATCCTTAATCTGAATGAGGCATAGGTAGTTGAATCCCCAGCCCCAGCCTCACTGCTCCGGAATTGTTTTTCTTCTTCTATTTTCCCCAGAAATTTTATCGTAGGAACCACTTCCAAAGAAGACCTGAGTGAAATCAGCAACACTGAAGTTTGTTTTGTTTTGTTTTTAATTAAAGAAGGTGTTGCCAAAAAGCTTGCAAGGAGCCTCACCTGTCTCTCAATATGTGAATCTATCTTGCAGCTGTAGAGCCCCAAAAGCTTTCCTTGTGCTTTCATATGGTCTAGCAGCCATAGGGAGAACATTTTTTGGGATCAAGCCCTAAGAAGTGTGTAGAGAACATGTCTTTTTCAGATAGAAGTATTTCAGTTTTAAGTTTTAATATGTGTAGTTACAGAAATAACCTCTGAAGAGGAACATGGTCCCAAACTTTGCACCCTTTTGGAAATGCAATAAACAAATGTCTTTGGGTATTGAATGTCTCAGACTACGGATGGTTTCATTATTTTACTCTATTGCAAGCTACCCTCCTGTGGATGGAGAATCAGCCCCAAAATTGATAGGAATAGAAGAGATATTCCTGGGGCTCATCATTGTAAGCAGCTTTCCTTGTGGGAGCAATGACGCCATGGTAGCAGTTTAGGGAATTCAAACAGAATTGTATTTAAATAAACGCATATTCACCTCTTTTTCAGCATGGAAGTGGATATCCTAAATGCTTGCTGTTTCTCATATGCTTGCAGCTGTGCCATCTCAGATAGTGATCTTCAAATAAAAAAGGGTTGGGTTTGGTCAGGGCTTGATTTTGTGTGAAGTTCTCCCTTTCCCAAATGCTCTGTGAATTAGTAATGTCAGTGATTGAGAGATGATACTTTTCTTTATCAGCTTTCCAGCACTGAGCTGGAGCAAGGATGAGGCATTCTGGAGTCAGTGCCCAGCTGTACTATCTCAGCAGTCATAGATCTGCACAGGTTGTACAGTACCTTTTTCCAAAAGTAAGAGTTTTTGGCCTTTCAGGATGGTTTGGAATTTGGTGTGGGTAATTAATACTGTCTACTGGTTTAGGATTACTTTTACATTCTTGTTTGCTTTGGCTGTCCTTGTTTATGAACCTGCTGTGCGAATAAATGATGCTGTGATCAATTCTCATGCTGATTCAGATGCCATTGTCCAGTGGTCGATGTGATGGTTTTTACTTCAAAGCATGCACAGAGAAAGAATTTACTAAAAACTCTTATGTTACCAGTTAGAATTCCAGAAACCTTCTGCGGCATCAGAAAATTCCCTTTGGGCACCTGCTAGTCCTATAGCTGTCAGAAAGAGGTTCCTCCAACTTCTTGTTAAATCTCGGCTGTAGTTTCGGTATACCCTGAGACCCTCTGGAACAGAAAGCAACAGGAATTTGTGTTACTTACCCTTTCTGTTTCTTTCTAGGTTTCAGGGCAACTCGCTTGAATTCTAGTCATGGATTTCACAGTCCATTAAAGCTGGTTTTTACTTCAAATTGCTGCAACACAGAAGACTGTTGTGGTTCTGGCTATAATTTTGGGGGTGTCAAAAATCTCATTTGTTTCTGAAAATGTCACGTTTGGCTTTTTAGTTCCTCATCATGCTAAAAGGTTCGATGAAGTCACAGAATCTTTTTGCGAGTTTGTTCCCTGTCCCAGTTACAACATTACTGCAACTTTCAGGATGAAAGGACCCCAGAAAAGCTGTGGGTATGCCACATGACTGGAGAATGTTGTTGGATAACCAAAATATCCTCATTCTCTGAAGAGTCCTTAGTTCAACTGTTTCAAATGATATAATCACTGAAATTTTCTTTGTCCCTTCTTGGCGAATATTATCCACCCATAACTGCCTTTAAGATATTCTATTTTGGTTGTAACCTGCTTCTGGTACTATTTTTCAGATACTGGTTTCAAAATGCATACAGTAAGAAAACAAACTGCATGTCTGCTGACTGTATTTTGACTTATGAACAGTGTGAGACTGATTTTTCACTACCACTTCTGACTGTAAATAGTAGCTGTACAAAGCTGTAGCTAGCAGCATCCAGAACGTTTCCCTGCATAACATAGTTTACGTACAGCTGTCTGCTATCCACCAGGCTAAAGTTTTCAGCCTTTCTTCTCACAGTAGCTCCTGATGTTGTATGTATTTTTGTTACTGCTAGTAAGTCTATCTACTATTGTATAATTCCTCTTTTCAAAGATGCAGAAATATAAGTGTATTTGTACAAATTGTTTCTAGCACTGGTTGGATCCTTACCCTTCTTTTATAAGTTGCTCAAAACCAAGGCAGTATCAATGAGAAAATGATATTTATAATAGTACCAGGAAAGAGTTTTACGGTTAGGCCCTAGTCAATATGCAGCAGAACATAAACAGGCATGCTATTCATAAAAGTACAATTAAATCAGAAGATATAAAAAGACTGGTTAAAAATTTGCGAAAGCTAAACGTCACTAGTAAGCTTTTAAGTAATGTGAGAACAAGCTCATTAGAGTAATTGTTTGTGCAAACTGAAATTATTTTTCAGTCAGTTGAAACTACTTTATTTTCTCTCCCCTCCCCCGCTTTTTCATTTTTTTGCATGGTTGAAACAATTAAAAGCTACACTTGTAACTCATCTCTTCAAGGCATAATACAAGGCATAGTGAGAAATGGAGTGGAAGACGTGTAATGACTTCTGTAGCAGTTGGAGGCATTGCTGAAGGTTTCTCCCTTTATTGACTGTATACGGGAGCTTGATCAGAACTGCTGCTGTGCTTAACCTGTTTATCTTTCATCCTTGATACCACTGGCCTGGCCACTGTGGAATTGTATGGAAACTGTATTGTTCATGAGTGAGTTTTCTTTAAAAAAGGCAAGATGAGAAAGATTTTATACTCACTGTGTACAAAAGCTAGAAGAAAATTTTAAAAATCCACTTTTGATATGGGTTTTGGAAGTTACTGACTCTTTATACAACATTGCACTACAGTGGTTTTGTCAGAAATGCTCCTTTTGTAGAAATCAGATTTTTAAGAATAATTACAACTAGTAAAATGCATTTCAGAGAGTGCCGTCTCTCAGGCAGGATGAGTTTTATTAAATAACAGTACTCAATGCTTTTGTTAGGCTTGAATGATAAAGACAGCAAAGTGCTATCATGACCATCAGAAGATAAAGTAAATTGTCTGTGAGGAATACAATAGACTTTTCAAGTGCATTAATGTCTGTACTGAACAGATCAGAAACACACACCAAGAGTGTTAATTTAAGGCTCTATAACATACTAATGTAAACAGTGCATTAGGGAATGGCAATCAAAAAACCCAGTAAGACCTATACTGTATGAAGTATCACCACATATTTTCATCTTGCGTGAAGTGTTATAATGTGAATATGAATGTTATCTCTTATTCAGTAATGTGATCAGCTTCACCAGGTAACAGGCAGTATCTCACACCATACACAGAAAATGTACTATACTGCTTACTATTTGCATACAGTCTTGCTGTTTAACCTTTATCTTACATAGAATGCGTATTTCCACAACAAATTACAGCAATTTATTGGCACTGAATATTTTCCTCTTGCACAGCTGGGAGCCAAGAACAGTTCAGTAACATACCCACCATAGATTATCTTCATAACTAGGTGAAATTGTTGAAGTTCACTGGTGTTGGACCTTAACATGCACCCAGAGGCACCACTGGAGTCCACCTGCCCTGTTTGAACATAAAACTCAGGATGAAGTTGCCCAGTGCTGTAAAATAGATTGTTTATTGTTGCATTAATTCTTTAATAACAATTTGTCACATTACATAGAGGAAAAAGTCAAGTTGTTTTTCAGGTTGATTGAGACTGACAATAGCTGCAGTTTCCCTTTCTTTCCTTATGCCAGCCAAAGCATTTGCGTATATCTGTGGGTGTCATTTTTTTTTGACCTGTTCCAAGGCAGGATGAAACCTGGGTGAAAGACACGACCCATCAGTCATCCTTTTGTGAGGGGATGATAGATGGTGGTACCACTTGGTGGCAAAATACCTTCCCTGCTCCCATTTCGTTATCACAAGGAGAGAAACACTGTATTGCTCTTTATATTATGTAGGTATTCTCAATATTGCCAGTGAGAAAAACTAAGAATTCATGAGAGAAGACTGAAGATTAAACATAGGTGTCTGAGTGTGCACGCATGCACACATGTACACACCTGTGTTCTTACATATAAAATCAAACATGGGCTTTTTCTTCTTTTAATATGAGCCTTGGTCCTTGTTCTCACTGTAAGGATAGCTTGATTAATCTACACTTGGCTAAAGCTCCTCTCGAGTTAGTCTGGCTTGAATGAGAGACGTTGTGCTTCAAAGTAGTCATGGTTGGATAAACAGCAGAGAAGTTCAGTCATGTCTCATTACCAGCTTCAGAGCTGGCTGCATGGCTGTACGCTGGCTTTTAGCCACACTTTCTGCTTATGAGCCAACTAAAATCAAGAAACCATTTTCTCTTTGGAAATCTCCCTTCCATGTAGTACTTTAGATTGTTCCTGCTAGAGGAAATAAGCAGAGAAGGGAAAGATTGAGATTGCTTGAGGAATTAGTAGCACTCATCCAGCTTGCCTGTTTTTAGATTAAAAAGCAATAACTGAGGAGGAAAGGTAAAAGTAAAAATTTACTGTTCACATTTTTTTATTATATGGGTATACCAAGTTCTGTCAAATAAACAAGTATTTCAGAAGCCATGTCATGTTTTCATCCACACAAAAAACATGGAGAAATGGTGCAAGAGAATGCAGAGAATGAAAGAGAAAGGCTCTTATTTCTTAGACACTGCAGAAGGGCTGGCAATATCCAGGTGAAGGACAGTAAGAGAGGAAAAAGTAATGGATATGGAGAAAATCTGTTGAAAATGAGAGAGAGAAAAATATGAAAGGGAGTGAATTAAAAAGGGAGGGAGACCCGAAGAGCTACTGGTGGAAATAAAGTTGTGCAGGAGTATGTGTATGAAGTGACATTGACTGGAAGATGGGAAGATGACAGCATTGGCAGAACACTGTTCAGGATGATCCCACAGGCCTACAGTGCTCTGTATACCCATGGCACTTGGTCATGGGATGGTTCTCATGTGGGAAAGGCTGCAACTCTCCCATAGGTCTGACAGAGTAACTGAGATGTTGGGAAACGTGCTTGGTTGGATTAGTTCCCATTCTTTCAGCTTATGCTCTCTGGCGCATTGTTTATACCTGCACTGGTGAATAATACCAGAGGTGCTGGGTGAGGCGGATCTGTGGGACTAGTAAGCAGGGAAAACCACTCTTTTTGCTTCTGCCCTCTGTTTGACCCTGGAAAGTAAGCAGAGGTTTCTCCAGATATACCAAGGACAGACCTCTCAGGTGAAGTGTACTGCTTTTACAGTCACTTTTCTGATCATAGTGGCCATGGTTTTCTAAATCACTTGAAGGTAAAAGCAGTAATTTCTAAAAGAAATCCAAAGAGAATAGTACCCAACCACTTTTTTCTCAATCAGTAGATATTCCAGTAGATCTACTTTTTGTTTGTTTGTTTTGTTAGTTAAGACATCTAGAATACTTTTACTCCTTCAAACATTTGGAACAGAAAAGTGACAGTTTATTTCCAAAAGAAAAAAACTGTATTAATTCAGAAAAGAGACTAGAAAAACCACAGTAAGAAATTCTTAGTGCAGTATCTCACATGAAAGCAAACAAAAAATTAACACTTGGAGCATCAGTGTGTACCAAGTATAGTTACTGTATTACTACCTATAGTACTATGTTATAGTTACTATATTTTAGTTACTGTATTATAGTTACTATATTATAGTTATTTATATTACTACCTATAAAAAGCCGTGATGCCATCTTATCTCAAATTCAGTAATACAGCTTTTGCAGTGATTATTGATGTTAGGCTTCCACAGAAACATGGGTTTCTTAGCTCTCTTTGCATAAGGTTACTAGTTACACTACTGAGATAAGTCTTGATTATCAGCTGCTGTTTCACAGCAGTACTCCGACTTATGCCTGAAATTCACAGCAGGGAAGGTATATCATATACATTTGTCTTAGAATAAGTAAATATAAGTCAAACCAATAATATGTGTTTTCTTACACATAGGTTTCTAGGTATAGAATTCAGCATGTATATAAAACCCCCCACTGAATAGCTCAGCTGCTTTGTTCAGTTCCTGTTTTTCCTTGAAATAATAGCAAACCTGTTATACGCCTCAGAAATGTTGATTTGGTAATGGAGGGCATACTGTAAAGTGACAATCAGCAAGGTGAGAGTTAAGTAAAAATCTCTTTAGCAGAAACATACACAAGGAGAGGACTGCTCTATGGTGAAATTGCTTTTCTGGCTGATATGGGTCATAGTTCAATACTGACTTAAAGTTTGAAGATACTAATAAAAGAAACTAGTTTTCAGACTTTTTTTGATGGTTAGCTAGGCGCTAAGTATATTGCTTGATAGTTTTCATGTACTTCTTAAAAATTGCTTTATCACAGGTCCTTAAGACTTTTTTTGCACCTTTGCCTGAATTTCAGCTCACATTAGATCCTGTGATCAGCTTTCAGTGTACTTTGATCTGTGTATTATTATCTGTGTATAGTTCTGGGACTCTGTTAGTACCATTGTTTGCTGTGTATAAACCTACTTTTTAATTCTATCTATAAAAATCCTATTTATTAATCTTCTCATTATATTGACTATGGTTCTGTGGTCCTTTTCAGTGTACCTTGAGGACAGTTTTGTGAAATCCGGAGTATTCAACGTGTCAGAACTTGTGAGGGTGTCGAGAAGTAAGTTAACATTTGTGTTTAAGCATTTCCAAAGCCTGCTATGAAAAAGTGCAAGTTTTTTCCTTGAAGCTTTTTCTCCACAAGATGTAAGATGCATAGGAAACTTCGCCTATAACCATGCACAGTTTTGATGTATTTGACCACAGTATTACAGTCCCTCTGGCACATGTTTGCAATAAAATAAATAGGTCGTCTTCTGCCTCTTTGATATTTGAAGATGGAATCAATTTGTTATGTCTCCCTCTGCACACCTTAGTGAAGTGACATGTCAATAGAATTACCATATGGAGCAGAACTTTCTATTGTTAGACTTACAGTTTTTTAAGGGTACCCTACACGTTCTTGGATATTACTAAAAGGTCTGATTATTCTTTTAGTTTGTGTTTTTAAATTTGTAGCTCTTAAAATAAAAATCACAGTATGGATATAAAGGATGATTAACAATTTATTAAATGTTTGTGTTTCTTTTAGTCTTAGCACTGGCTGTAACTGAATTTCTAATTACATTGTCTTGGCATCAGAAATATTACACACATGAATATGTAAAAACCCTCATAAAATGTAAATATAAAAGTACAGGTAAAGCTTCAGCTGCAGAAAGAAAACCAAAAAGGAATATAAGATCTCTTTTGTTGACATCTAACAATTTGTTATAATAGTATAGCATAAAACCTGTCCACATTTTCATTTTTCATTTCTTCCTGACCCTTTCTTTTCTCCCTTTACTATCAACACTATTAAAGTATTTTTCTTAAGACTTCTTTAGGAAATGAAGAAGAATAGTTGAAAGTTATAGTTAGAAGTGACCACAGTGATGATACCAGCATTGTAAGAATGGAATGGTCTGGAAAAATCACTTTTCTGGTGAGGTGAGGACAGAGCCAAAGAGGTACACATTTCCAAAATGTCTGTCCAAATTTTGCACAGGTGTTGATTCAAGCAGGGTCAGGGTGCTTAAAGAATTTAATTAACTTACTGAAGCTTCAGATGCATGGGTTATTTAATTTACTGTGGTCAGAAATTAATATTCAACAACTACAATTACGTTAAATCCTTCAGCAAAACAGTGAGGATTGCCATCCTGCAGTGTTAAGGTATATCCTTTTTTGTGCTTGCTGAAGATATGGTTTTGCTGTTTTAGGAGGCTGAGGATGTGTGAATTATAGCTTTCTTTTAGTTGTCAGGTGGTCAAGTACATTTTAAAGTATCAGGGCATTCAGGTTAAAAAAGAAACAATACTGTAATTATGCTGTGAAACTGTGCATTATGCAGCTGTTATACATGATATACTTTTAATAATAAGCCTTAAAGCATGTGGTTTCTGTGGGATTTCTTACCATGCATTTGTTTAACCTCAAGCCGCAACAGAGTTGTACTTAAACTGTCAAGAAAAATACGAACCTTCAAATACATAACGCAACATGCAATTATTCTTTTAAGTGCCAAAGGTATTAAAATGCATGATACACAGACAACAAACAAAGGTAAATACACCACAATACGTAACACATAATTTATTTTTGAATTGCCAGAGTCCGTATGGTACACAGACCCTGTAAGGAAGTGAAGGTAACACTGAGTGTATGTATTTGTGTGTAGGTGTACATATGCAGAGCAGAACCTGTGGCTCTGGGCGAAAGAAAATGAAGGCAGAAAACCAGGCTGTCTACACAGAAGGCTATTGTTAATACAAAAGAGTTAACATTAAGGAAAAAGGAATTTGCGTGTCTCTGAGTTTATTTCCTTTTTTTTTATTTCTTTAATAAATACTAGCTGTCCTCATAAGCCTAGCCTCATTCATTATAGTGCTTGAGGTTTGTATTATCTTTTTCATGTTGGTAATTCGATTTTATCTCTTATAAAACAAAGGTATTATATCTGCATAACTACTAAAGGTTTTGTAGGTACTAGAGAAGATAATTCACTTTTTAGATACATAATCATTGATACAACTTGTCTGTACTTGGCACAAGCGGCAGAAAATAAGATACATGTATTAACATCTTGATATTTTCCCAAGTGTTAGAAATTAAAAGATGGCTGAAAAGATAGAAGATTATCTCTGAGTTCTTATGATGATGTGATTTTCAGCACCCATAACCCAGGGAACTGGAGTGAATTTCCCAGTTGGAGAGCTTCCGAGCCAGCCATATTACCATGATATGAATTCAGGTGTCAACTTACAGAGGTCCTTGTCCTCTCCGCCAAGCAGGTAAAAACTTGAAATAAGTGCTAATGTGAACCATGTTTAATAGTGTAGGACAAGCAATTCACAAATCCGGTCAGCAACCAATTATTTTTTTAATTTCCTCTGATTTTGTAAGGCTAGCTACTTATGTATGTTACTGTAATTTCTGTACAGGTTTGTAAGTTATAAATCTTGTCATTTGAAATGGTGTCATTATTGCCTGTCATCTTGCATGATATTGAAGATGGTGATAACTTTTTTCAGGGTTTGAAGTGCCCACTACATCATCTGCCAAGAGAACAGCTACATGTCCCAAAATGGTTGATGAGCTGCAGGAAGGTCTGGTGGTTGGGAACACGCTGGCAGGGCTCAGAGTGGTTGCAGGCACAAAGGCTATCTTTTCAGGGCTCCCTCTTGGACCTTTTCAAAGATATGTTTGGACAGATACTGTTTCCTCTAGAAAAGGTGTTAGGACAGGTGTATATAAAGACAAGGTATTCTCTAACAGCTCATGAAAGTGTGTTTTCTGCCTCCCTGTTTCAGGGTCGTTTCCCAGCAGAGTGGAAAGAAGGAGGAGCATGTGAGATAGCTACAGGTTAATTTTTCTCAAGGGTCTCCCTTCACCTGGTACAGGCGATTTAGTCTGAGGGACCCACTTTCTCCTTGTTCAACAAGCTCCCTTCTCCCATCTCTCAGAACGACTCCCATTTCCTGCCTTGGGAGCAGCTGGTGGGCCCACGGATGTAGAGAACCTGCTGTGCCCTCCTTCTGATTCCCAGAGAATGTACTGTCTGTCAGACCCCTAGGGCCCCTTGGTTTTCTGAAACTGTCTGATATACCATGAAATCACAAGCACTATAGGAGCTGTCATTGTCCCACGTTTCTGCACCTCAGTGAGTTAAGGACAGGATTTAACAGGACTTTCAGGGGGCTGAGGTATTTTTCCACCAGCATCTGGTGCTTCTGAGTTATTTTGCTCAGGTTCTCCTATTTCATTCCATCATATTTTCAGCTTGGCAGTATACCAAATGCACTTTAGAAATGGATGGATTAATTAGAATAGATGGATTAATTATCACAGTGTAACAGTAGCAGTTATAGTAGTAGTAGTAGTAGTAGTAGTAATAATAATAATAATAATAATAATAATAATAATACCACCACACCATTAAAACCTTCATCCTGGTTTTCTTTGGCAGTCAGTATAACAGGTTCAGTATATATTGCTATGAAGAAACTTGACTTTCCTCCACTGTATTGAAGTTCTGCCTCATTTTATATAGTGTGACTTGAAATATGGGCCTTTTGTTGTTTTTAATTAAACTAGTCAAAAATGAAAACTGTTTGTTTCAGACTAGCCCTCTTTGAAAAGCTTAGGACTTTGACCTGATGAAATACAGTAAACTACATTTTTTCCTCATTAACACATTCACAAAAGTTCATGTTCTACCTTGGCTTTATTAGTTACACTTTCCAGTAACTTGCTATGCTTCACGGTTCTGCGTAGTGTTTGGTACCTTCATGACCCAATCCTTCTTTGGTAGGCTACAGGAACTCGTTTCTGGTTGTTCCGTGAAATACTGGTGGACTTTCGTATTACCCGTTCATGCCATCTTTGAAATATTAAGTCATGTGAAAAATGCAAACATATACGTGCATTACAAATTAATAATTTTGCCTGTGCAAGTTAATGTAGGTGGTATATCTTTTTTTTGTTTTTTTTTCTTTTCTTTGTAAGCCTGAATAACTCTCTATTAAAATATCTGTAGAGATCCAGGAAGTTTATATACCACTACTAGATGTATACTTTATTCACTGCCAAATGTCACAATTCTTCAACAGCAAAAGACCCAAAACTATCTCCATAGATGAAAATATGGAGCCAAGCCCGACAGGAGACTTTTATCCTTCTCCAAATTCACCAGCTGCAGGAAGTAGGACATGGCATGAAAGAGATCAAGGTGAGTAACATGGGATTATTTTACCTTGAAGAATACTTAAATAAGCAATAAATCACTGCATCTGCCATTCCGTTGCTGCAGTAAAATGATGACTTTTTAGAAGAATATCTTTTTTTTCTGTGTGGTATATGTATTTGCTGGTTTTGTAAATGTAGTTAAAACCAACGGCCAACAAGATATTTTATAAACAACCACAATAAATAATAATAACAATAATAACAATACCAATAACAATAATAATAATAATAGTAATAATAATAATAATTAATAATATTTTCTATCTGGTGACAGCCTTAGTGTGGGAAAAGATGGCAAATGAGGACTTGATATTGTGTTTGCTATGCTCATCCCAGCAGAATTTGGACTCCAGTGCTTTTAAATAAAAATCAAAATGTCTCCTTACTGTGGTTTAGTCAACATAAGAATACTCTGTTTCTGTATTACCATGGCATGGACATTTAGTCTGTTCCATGTGACTTGGAATAGATCCAGCAGGCTCTTTCTGAAGAGCCCACATGTAGCTCTGTGGACTATCCATAGGTTGAAGGGTTTGGTAAGTGGTGATATCTTCTGGGTTATCCAAAGCAATAAACATGCTTACGTGGAGAAGAAAGTTGTGACTGTCAAAACAGTGAGATTAATTGTCATAACTTTCCCTCATGTTGTCTTGATGCTTTATAAACCTAGGTGCCAGTGTAGTCTTTTCCCTCCCCTTTGTTATGTGAGAATGTGTTTAAACTCATATATTTGTACAGTGTTGGTTAATGGATCCTGCGGCTGAGGTGCTGCAGCTGTCTGGAGAAACTGTGAAATGTAAAAGGGAAATAGAGAAAAAGACGTGCAGTTGCTTCCTTTGGGGATCTTTCAATGCTTGCCCTCAGTTTCCACATCCACTGCTGATCATTGTTCTCAGTTCTTCAGTAACTGAGTGACCCTTTGGTCTTACCTCATTTTTATATTGTTTTAAAACTTCTTTCAAAAGAAATTCTCTTTTTTTTTTTCCTTCTAAGTTTTCTCTTTCATCTCCATGTGCAAGGAAGCGTGTGGCTGGTATTTCTTTTAGCTGTCTTTTACTTTCACATTTCCGTTATAATTGGTCTCCTTTTAATCTGCTTTTGCCTAGACTCTTATCTGTGTTCTTAACCATTACGCTATTCTTCTCACTCAATGTTGACTAGCCTTTTTCTTCATAATTTCTTTTGTACTCCATTTCTCATGGAGGCTCTGATACTGTCTTATTTTTGACTGTTTGAAGCATTCACTTTTGAATTTTTTTAAAAAAGTCTTGCCTGTGGTTTTGCATAACCAAACTTAAGAACAGCAAATAGGAGTTCTGCCAGCCAGAACCTTCCTCCTTGTGCAAAATATTTTCCTCTGTGAATGCTATCTGTTTTGCCGTGAAATTTTATTACAATTTTTCGTGAAAGACTGGATCATACCTCAAATAAATTTTTTACTCTCTAGATAAATTATTTTTGTAGTTGTAGGGAAAACAGCTCATTCTTCCTCTCTCACATATCGCCATTTGTGAAATGAAGTGGTTTGGTGCTGCTAAGTGAGCTTCTGAGAAGTGCACTGCCATATAGGCTCCTGAGAGCAAGCCCTGCTGACAGAGCCTTTCACAGACAATCTCTATAATTCTCAAGTATCTCAACTGCAATTTAGGTTTTGAATCATTCTGCTTGCAAAGAATCACATTCCATGAGCACTGAATTTGTTCATGTTTGTATGAACGTCGTGTTACAGTTATTAGTAGTGAACAAAGTTATGATTTAAATTGCTTCAGTGTATTTACAATGAACCTTTACTTAGTTTCTGTGCCATTGGATAGCTAGATTTCTGAACTGAAACAGCCTTTAATATGTTCCATAAACCAGGGAACTCCAATGTGAGGAAGAGAGAATAAAGAAGATACACTTAAATCAGTGTGTTTTACTTTTGCTTCCTGGAGTTTACATCCCTCCCTGAATATCCTGTCCTCCAGCACTCCTGGCCTTAGTGAAATTTTACCAGGTCCCTGTCAGAGAGGTTGCCTTTAAGTCACTATTAGGGACTTGGTTTTTTCCATCCTTAAGATATTCTTCCATTCCTGCAGAGGCACAGATACAACACTGTCCATTGTGAAAACCATTGTACTGGGGGAAATAGAAGCCTTTTGCCCCTAAAAAAGTTATGTTTGTCTCCGCTCAGTTTCTGGGATTATTGTGCTGCTGCAGAAACATTATGAGGTAGTAACTGCAATGCCTGCCCTTGGTGCCTGGGCTCAGTGGGAAAGGGTGTGGGAGGCAGCTCCAGGCATATTTGTTCTGCTGCTAGTTTGTTAGGTGCATGTTATGATCTTCACGGCACTGATTTTATCTCTCTGGTGACCAATGGCACAACCCAAATGAATGTCATGAAGCTCTGTCCGGAGAGATTTAGGTTAGATATTAGAAAAAGGTTCTTCACCTCTAGGGTGGTTGGACACTGGAACAGTCTCCTCAGGGAAGTGGTCACAGCTCCAGTCTGACAGAGTTCAAGAAGTGTTTGGGCAATGCTCTCAGACACATGGTTCTTGGGGCTGCCCTTTGCAGGGCCAGGAATAGGATTTTGTTGATCCTTTGTGGGTCCTTTCCAGCTCTGGATATTCTGTGATGATTCTGTGGCTTATATGCATCTGTGTAAAAGCTCCTTTTGGACACAGATGTTGTATCATGATACTGTATTTATGAAAACCTATTCTCTGTTTCCACATGCCTGCAAAAACAAAGATAGCATAAGTAAATTTTGGAGGTGGTTTCTATGCCAGAGATCTCACTTGTGCTATTTCCCTCTCACCTACAGTTATCTGTGTGCTATATGAGGTTAGATAAATGAAAAAGAAATAAGTCTTTTGGGGTTACCTTTGTATTTATCCAGTGTCAACAGGGAATGCTCATGTAGTCACAACAGGCACTGCTTCTTCAGACAGTATCCACAGGTCGTCAGCATCAAAAATGCAAATCATTTCACAGTACCCACAAATAAATATGTCTCTGGATACCATGTTTATGGGTAAATAGCTTCTCTCCCAATCTAATGTAATTTTAACTTTTCTAAGAGAGACAGTATCAGGAATAGGGTTGATACTAACATGTACCATTGCTCATTTCAGTTTCATTGTCTCAGTTTTGAACTTGACAGAGAGAGGTCTCTAACTTCCGAGCTGAAATGGATCTGGTTTCTTCATCACTGTATCTAAATGTAATGTATTTTCATACAAATTGAAATTATATACTTTTGAAAGACTCTCATCGTTGAGGCTTTTCATATCTTTCTTTAACTATTCCTAAAGTAGCAGAAATGTCATGAGTGTGGTAGTTTGGAACTGGATAGTTACAATAAAACAATGATATCTGAAACACATTTGAATAAAATATGTAGGAGTTTCCTAGTTGTCTGAAGGATATCTAACAGTTTTGATTGAGAGAATGAGACAGAAATTAATGGGCAACAGAGAAGTATACTGAGATTAAAAATAGGACAGAGGAAAGTTTGCAGCAGGGTGAAACGGGTTAGATCAACCTTCCACTGCTTTGAAAAACAAATATCATGTAGTTTAGCAGGTAAGAAGACTTTAGGAGAGGAGTGATTTTGTTGTATTCCCAACAGGTTTTACAGTTTCTCTATGCAAGCATGCATCATGAGGGTCAGGGACATGATTACAGGAGTACTTGTGCTGTAGCCCCAGGATGTAGCATTTGTGAAGCTAAGACAAAGAGGTCTAGCCCTGTTACACTAAAATCTTGCTCATACCAGACTCTGCTTTCAGTTGTAAAACTCCAGACTGTCCTTTTGCTGTTAACTGTCTTCCTGTCATAGTACTTCCAAAAATACTTTGATAAGATTTCCAGATGTTGTTCTTTATAGTCTGTTTTGGGGGAGCTGTCTCTTTGAAGATGTAATTCTGGCCAGAAATAAGTAAGCATATCTTAATAATAGTAACTTTATAGCTGGCATACACTTGGTAAAAAACAATGCACAAAGAGTTATGTTACTGATCTGATATAAAAATATCTCTAATTAACCAAAATTAACATTAAAATAAGTTGGTTTTTTTTTAATTTATTTAAGTCAGATTATTAATCTCTATAGAAGAGAAGAAAATCTTATGAAGCTTTGAGACTGTCCTGGAGGTTTACTTCATTGCTTTGCAAAAGAGTTTGTGACTATTTTAAAAACATATGTAACCACAAGAGTATGAGTAACTGTTTCAAAAACAGATTTAAAAAAATACTGCGGAATGACAGTGTTTTTTACTTTGGAGACATCCAGTCAATGTGGGAAGATTCTGTAGTTTGTGCCATTATTTTTGCTATGTTGAAATACATAAAATATGCCTCTATTTGCATGATATTTTGAAACAGGTTTGAGGTTTTCTGATAGAGCAAATAGGCAGGTTTATAACTGCAAAGATTTCTCCCAAGACTTTTGCCATTAGGCTTTCAAGTAACCAACTGCCCTCTAAAAATCCGTCAGTTCCAGAAAGGGAAAAGTAATCTCTGAGAATGGTGCTTACTTAGAAGCAGAGTCCTAATATGACAATTAGGATCTCAATTGCTGTGTCTTCTGTCAGATATTGTGCAAGTTATTTTTTCTCTCTTGTGCCTTGTTTCTTCCACCTGGATGTCTTAATAACTTTGATGATGTCTGCTTCATGTCTTACACTTCCATTAATAAGAAATATATCTACATCTAAAAAGTAATTCGCTGCAGATCTCTTCCAGTCTTCCTTTCTCCAAGTTGCTGTTACTGAATTCTTTACTATGTTTCCATATTAAATAAAATTTTGAGTTCCTGCACTAGTAAGATTTTGTGAGATAGGTGTAAGTTTCTGCCTGAGTAAAATTGATGAGTGTTTTTGAAATTTAGAAATTTTATGCAGTAAAAAAATAAAATTCCCCTCACAATTTGGAAGAGGAAGTTATTAAAAATCTAAAAAGACTCTAGTGACTAGTGCAGTGGCTAAAGAATATTTAGGATTTAATAGGCTAATAACTATTGGTGAACATCTTGATTTACTAACTGGTAAATAAATCAGACACTTTTTTCTTAACTCGTAAGGAAACAGGAATATCAGAAAAGAGAAGGACAGTGTGTGCATCTATGGTTTCCTTTCTGAAAGCTGGCTTAACAAAGTTCATTAACATAATTGCAGACAATTTCTGTATTTGTCCTTGAGATCTGTTTTACTGTTATAGTGTTACAACGCTGTGTACATTGGAAATAAGTAAAACAGTTGTCATCAATGCACACTGTTCATGATAAAAGTGGAGAGATTAATGTGGATTTCCATAACAGTCAGGTGTCTGGAAATACTGAATATCAATATACAATGAAGTGAGTTTTAATTTTACAGTTTCTTCACCATGTTCATTCTCTTACACCTCACCCACCTCTACCAACAGTCAAGAGTCAAGAGGCCATCATTCCATTAAAACTGAAACAGCTGGACTGCCTTCACCTGTTTGGCCAGCATCTGTTGGACCCTCCACTTCTCAGGTCCCGACACCCTTTGTTGGATACCCCAACACTTGTCCCTTTTGCTTTCTCCTCATCCACTGGTCACTCCTTCCCCATTGGGGTCCTTCCTGATGGCTCTTTCTTTCTTGGGTCTTCTTCTCATCAGCTGTCAAGGATGGATGTTCTCATTTCTGAAGTGAGGGACCTAAAAGAGGGAGTAGTTAATGTAGTCCAGGAGTTGAAAACAGTAACAGAATACCTTGGCTTTTTGGTGTCCTGTGTTGGACAGGGTTCAAGATTTTTTCCGGCTTCTTCTGAAGGTTAATGCTTTAGAAACACACTCTCCATCTAACGGATCAATTCAGCCTGCAAAAGTTTACTTTGATGAATACCTGTTAAATAGCATTCTGTGTTTTTGACTTAGTCTGGATTCTAAAAATCCTTGTGTGTCGAAGTATATTTGAAAGAAATTTGTGTCTTGTTAGTAACTTGTTACTTCTACCTTTGTATATTTTATTATTTCAAAATACTCTTTAAACAATGTATACACACATATACACATACCTTTCATATCTGTGCATCTCTATATAATACATAAAATTTTCTGTGTTTTGAAACAGTATAATGTGACTATTTTAAGCACTGTAGTCAAATACTATTGCTTGATAAATTTTCATAACTTCACATTTGTAAAGTGAGGGATACTTTTCACCAAGACTAACTTCTCAAAGTGTATTTCCACAGTAAATTCTTAGTCATGGCTTCTGTGAGCCTGTTGACTGCTATGATGCTGAAAATTGCATTGTGGTAACAAACAACGGCCTTAGCAAGGAAAAGTTACCTGGAGGCCCAATTTGAGTTCTTGTTCTTCCTCATTGCAGAACAAGATGTTGGTAGAGTTCAATGAATGAACTTTGTCTACTTGTTAAAAATAATGTTAAATGCTGTGATAGTTAAATCTAAGATCAATAGGTACTTGGTTTACTTTTGTTTTCTGTAGTGGGATTTTTACAAGAAAAACTGCTGGAACCTGAAAGAAGTCAAACATTATTTTCATAAATATGAAAGATGCTTAAAGCTTGAAAGGCACTAAGTATAGAAAAATAGGTGAAGGATTTCCCAAATACTTATTTAATGAAAATACAGAGAAAGAAAAAAAAAATCCATGAACAAGATAGCAAAAACATTACCTTGTAATGAGTAAGTTGCTTTACATCAAGAAAATTTACATCCTCCATTATTAAGTGAGAATGATGTCAAGTTTATGCTCTCTTCAAAAAATAAAGCAACAAAGATTATACTTTTTTTCAGTGTTTAGAATAGATTTAGACGAATTTACAACTTGTTTGTAAGTATGTTCAAGTATTCAGAATAGCAGGTGAGGAAGTTTTTATTCTGGGTAGAGCACAGACCTGACTTTTCCTTCAGACCATGAGCACTTAAGTCTCTGACTGGATGAAGAATAACAAATTGTTTAGAAATATAAACAGAAAGACAAATACAGTTGGAGATGCAATAGGAAGCATACAAAAAGGGTTTGCTGTTTTTGCATTCTGAAAATGAGTGTTGTTTGCTCAATAAAGTCTCTGTAAAAAACCTAATTACAGATTCTTTGTCTTTTGTTTTGAAAAATATTTTGTGGAAAGACCTATTACTTAATGTTTTCTCAGTGTGATTAGTGAGTTGAATACACTCAAGGTCTCCCATATAGATCAGTGAATGACATTAGTACAAAAGAATATTTTTCTTGAATTCATGGCACTTAACCTGTGATGAATTTTATGTTGTGGCAACATCCTGTTATCTGGATGGTTAATATCCTTTGATTGAAATTAGTGATAAAATGAATGTCTTAATTCAAGATTTGTCCCAGGATCTACTATGGGTAATTTTCCTATTCCAATTTTGCTGAATAAGAGATTTAGTATTTTGAAACTGATCAGCTCTCGTAGGGTATATGTAAGTCTGCATAATTTAACCTATGTGGTGCAGAATATCTTCCTTTATGGAAAGAAGAGGTATTTAGTAGCTCCTGAATCATAGATGTCTGCAGTAACTTTTTTTTTTAGTTACGGTACATCCTTGAGATGGAAAATATTAATTTAACTGAGGTATTTTAATTTTTTGGGCATCTCTCCCTTTTATCTTTATTCATAGATTCTTTGTTTCTGTGCTGTGTACATAGATATATTTGAAAAGGTTCTCTTTTTTACTGCTTTCATACAATCTGTATCAAACTTGAGCAAAGTAGTAAATTCCAGTGTGACTTAATGATTTTATATCCAGTCAAAACCATTCCCCAGATGGATGAACAATTAATGTAACACACATTAAACTATCCTTAACTGTTACCAGTATAGACTATAATAGTTATAAAAAGGAGATTTCGTAATCTGAATGCTTCCAAATCAACAAATTCCTTCACATTATTTTATCTCAAATAGCCCTTTAATCTCATTGCATTAGAAACTGGAAATACTTTTGTGACTTTTGCAATTATGGTTACAGTATTGATTTTATTTTCCGGCCAAGGTCCTTGGAACCTCAGCATTTATGGGATGTTACAGCTGTGCATTTTTCCTTGAAGTCTGGATGACTTTCTGTAAGATAACTTAATAAATGACTCTAAATGTACTCTGTGTACTCTAAAGTCTTTATAACTTGTTTGGTTTTTTAGGAAGATTTTCTCAGTCTTCCACAAAGCTCTTCTATCACAGCTATATACAGGAATCACACCTCTTAACGATTCATAGATGATAAAATGGCCCAGTCTATTTCTGAAGTGTAAAGATAAAAAAAAAGCACCTGAAGTACACTGGAACTGCTTAAGGGTTTTTTATGGCAGGGCAGAGTTCTTGGAGCCTAATGTGGCTTTTTTAGTGATGGTATATATATTTGTTATAGCAACACAATATTTTTGGTCTGATGCCTTTTAACTCTATTTCCAAAGTCAGCCTCATTACTTGCCGTGCCTTCAGACCATGAACATTTAAATTTCTGACTGAATGAAGAGTAACAAAAAGTTTAGAAGTATAAACAGAAAGACAAATACAGTTGGAGACGCAAGAGGAAGCACAAAAAAAGGAGTTTGCTTTGTTTTTGGTGTTCCCAGAAATGCTGTTTGCCCACAAAGTCCTGTAATATATTACCTGTAATAAGTAGTCACCCCACTGAGCTCTGTGTTAGTCCCAAGTAATTCCCATATGGTATCTGATGGGCTGTGTTGGTACAGAAGTGGTTGAACTAACTGAGCCTGCAGCTGTAGGAAGACGTGAGACAGGAGAGGCTGCAGAGGTGCAGCTGGTCCCTGTCGGTCACTGTGAAGGTGGTGGAGATATTCTCATTTCCTTCAAACAGCAGCACCCCAGATCGCAGTGATCTCCATGATGGCGCTTGCATCTTGAGGCTCTCACAGCAGGACAATGTTTCTGGTATGAGATGAGGGTGAGGAAAGGTGAGGAAGGCTGGCCAGCTTTATTCCAGAAGATGAATGCATGGGAAAAAAAGGTGTGTTTTCTCCTCACAGGAAATGGTGCAGGTATGGTAACATAGTCATGCTGATTATAAACCTTTTCTGGGAGTTTTACTGATCCTTCCTGATGAGGAGTGGTGAGGTGTGTTTAAAGGATGAGAATGAAGAATTGCTGCTCACAGTTTTTGCAGGACAGCATGCCATAGTTTCATCCTAATCTTGGTGGGAATAGATGTAAATTTACATAGACGTAGTCTCTTCAGTATGGCAGTTGATTACTTACATGTCATATGATACTGTTGAACAACAGTTATGGGATTAGGTCTGTATGTCCTGTCCTGCAGCGGGACATTTTTTGAAATTACTTTGGGATGTGGATGGTTTTGGTGCCCCCATATTCAATATTAATGCTTTAATCTGACTATCATAGCTTTTGTCATCCCCTGTTTTATAAATGGCCTTGAAAATTGAAAATTTTTTTTAAAAAATTAATTTTAGGAAATGTGTGTGCAGATTTCCCAATTACTTTAGTTTAAACGTCCATGCACTAGATTATACTTTCCAAAAGCTAATGCATATAATTTTAACAGAAACTGTACTGAGTTGTTTTGCTTTCTGTCCACAAACAGTAGGATAATCAGTAATACAATGGAGAATTTCCATTGTCTGTCTTTATACAACTATTCACAAACATCAGCAAAGAGTGTCTTACATTCATTTGTACAGGGACTTATCTGGGTTTTCCACCCTGCCCCCCTATATTCCCCCTCCCCCAGTATTCTGGGAGGTATAAGGGCAGGCAGGTAAAACCCTTCGGTCTCTTGTACCTTTCTGCTGAAGTAAAGGAAATCATCAAGCCCACAGAATGTGACTGTTGGCAGTGGAGTACAGTATTCTGCAAGTTCATGTGGGTAAAGATGAGAAGAATGACGTATCTGCTCCAGCTAAAGGGTTTTTGGCTTTTGTGTTTCAGTTGTCTGGAAGCTCTTGTATCACTTTCTTCTCTTATGTATATTAACACTTACAGAACAATGCAAAATAAAAAGTGTAATTTATTGTAAGACTAATGAAAAAAGAAATAATTCAGTTGCTATTGCAAGTAATTTACTCACTTTGCTGTAGCTTTTCTGAATTTCAGTATTGTTTTAGTGTTTTGCTTGACAGCTTACAATACTGAAAATGACACTGGTAGAATTTCTAGTCTAGTTTCTCTTCCTAGGTTTTTCAATACAAATCTCAAAAGATGATGCATTGAAATGGCTTATCTGTTGTGAAATGGCATAATAGCACAGCAGAGTGTTTGATTAGCCTTGGGCATGGTTCCTGATGGGAAAACAGGTGTCACAGTCTGGTAGACTGGATTGTGTAATATCAGAGGTGTGCCTGTGAAAATAATGTTGGCGCTAAGTAGGCTGATTTGAAAATGGGAAAATATCTTCATACACTGAAATATTCTAATCTAGTATAAAATTTTCATATGTAAAATGGTTTTCCACACTTGATGTAGAAGTAAAAGTAAAACTGAGATGGGTTCTTGAAATGTGAAGTAAAACAGATCAGTCTTTTCAATGTGAAGTGAGCAGCTCTTTCCAAACCTTGACACTGGTCCTAAAGTTCAGAATGCTCTCAGCTGCTAAGCAGTATGCATGCAGCGGCGTGATCCCGTTGTTTCTTTCAAAAGTGAGTACAAAGGCCTTCACCTTGAGAATTGCTAAACATGTCTCAGAAATTCATAGCACAGAATTGACCATGACTTGTGTGTTTGTTTTATTTTGTTGGTTTTCATTCTGGAGAACCTCGATTACCAGAATTGAATTTTTCATGGAAGTAAATAAATTTTTAGGAGGCCTTGTCTCTGGTCCAAGATAAAACTTACGGTGAAGTGGAATGAGACACCAACAGGTCAAGGTTTAGGGCACAGATTTATAAAAGGGAGAGCTAGTTGCAAAGACTCATCTCTGTCTGATACAGAACAGGGACCCTAAGCCAGTCTTTCTCTGTTACAAACATCAAGTATCTCAGACACCCAGCTGTTCAGGCACATCTCTCTTTCTCTCCTGTTTATTCACATATCCCTATAAAAATGTGTCTCCATTCCTTTTCTTCTTTTTGTGGAGAAGATAAATGAATTAAAATATTTTGATTTTCAGGATTCTCAGTTTCCATCCAGCCCCAGTGCCAAGTCTTTAGGGCAGATATAACAAAGCCTTTTTTCAATAGGTGAGAGGTGGTTGTGGTTTAAAGTCACTCAGCTGTCAGTATTCAGTGTTAAGTGCCTTATGTAAATGCACAATTGAGAAATACATAATGCTTACAACTTTAAAGGAAATCAGATGGAGCTCATCAAAAAATTGGTGGTGCTGGCTCTGCCTGTGCAAAGTGGCTCTGCTCCTTCTTCACATGTACAGGTGTAAAGCAAAACAAATTCTGCTGAGCACAGTGGGTTTTGTTATGATTTTTTGTCATTATACAGCTATCCAATGTGAATTCAAAATTTTACCTAAGTTTTCACATGTGCTTCACACAAGTGTACCTACCAGAGGAGGTGGAAGCAGTGAAGAGTGAGCCCAAGCTGGATATGATATATATAGTGTATCCTGCCACCCAAAGTATCCCAAGTACCACCTCTGGGAAAGAGTAGTTCACTTAAAACTGTAGCATGGAAGGAAGAGTGACTCTTACAGCTTAGCAGTGGTGCTATGGACTCCATAGTTTTTGTCCTTCACTATAGTGATATATACTGTAAGTTGAATATGGGTTTATCTTACTTTCTCTGGAGGTGATGCTACAGTAGTGAGTGGTAAATAAATATTTACAGACTGTTGTTTGCAAGAGTGTACCTTGTAAAGAAAGGCTTGTGGAACCAAGCAGTAGAAAATATATTAATAAGAAGAATTCAAGAATTAAAAGATTAAAAGATATTTAATATTTGTTTATGGATTCTTCTAGCTCTGCTCATAAGCATCTCTCATGAGCAAGAAAGGAAAGCTGCTATGCTGTGGTGGTGTGCAGGTTGGGTGTGCAGAAACAGGCAGGTGGATATTTAAACTTTCCCTGGGTCACTGTTTGATTCCAGCTGAGTTCTCCTAACAAGTGGCTTGCCAAGTGCTGTGCCAAGATGACATTCATCCAGAAACTGCCTGGATGGCAGGCTGCTTCAGACTGAGGAAGGGGGACTTTGCTTTGATGAGGAAATTGCCAAAACTCATGTCTCATTAGTGTTTCCTAAGGTTCTTTGGAAGTGAACAACAGTTTAATTAAAGGCTGATGTAAATATGTTTCTGCACTTTCCCCGCAGCATTTTATCACATAAGAATTGATCAAAATTGTTGCCTTGGGCTGTCTTGAGCAGCTATACATCTGGAGCACCATTTGTGCAAGCTGCTGATGAACAGGCTACATATGCTATGCTTCACAGCAGCTCTTCTGCCTTCTTATGTAGGCAGATTTACCTTGTTGGAAGATGAGATGTTCTAACTATTTTTATTTGCATAAGCCCTTTTTGCTTTGATGTGATGCTTTAAAATGTATAACATGCCACTCATTTAGGTGCCTGCATCCTGTATCTCCAAAGAAATGAGGATACAGGCAATAGTTATTTGGAACAGCACTGAGAATTTCACATTTGAAGAACATTCTCGGCAGGACAGGACACTGCGTCTGATTAATTTTGACCTTACAGTGACTTTGTCCGAGTGCTTTTGGCATCTTTCTGCTTTTCATCTGTATTTAGGATTTTTTTCCAAAAGTCTGTTTTATTTTCATTCTCAAAGTAATAAGGATTGGAATCCCTTCCCGAAACTTTAAAACAAATAAATCCTTTTTCAGCAGCATTGTTGAAGATGTGAACTTTTCAGAGTATTCAGGCACTCATCAGCCTTAGTAGTCAGGATCAAAGTGGAGGGTGGGAATTGCAGGGGGACAGTGGAGGGCCACAGGCAGAGTTTGCTCTGGGTCTCGTGCCAGTGTCTGTGCAGGGCTTGACAGCAGGATGGGGCAGAGTAAACAAATGGACTCTCAGTTTCATGTGTCCTGCTCTAGGTATGCTTTTCACGGTGAAAACCCACTCAAGCTATAGCCAGTTCAGGTAACGTTAGTCCAACTTGGTCTCAATAAGACATTCATATATTGCAGGCCTGTCTTAGCAGAATAGAGTGTGCCAATATTAAAAGGGTCAAAAATCCCTTTAAAAATAACATGGTCCATGTAAGAAAGTCAGCTGCAATGGGGTCCCCATCCAGTAAAGTTTTTAAGAAACTACCTCTGTTTTGAACATGAGTTTGTATCATTGATTTGAGATGGAGCCCAATTACAATACTGGTGTCTGTCCTATAAAACTATTGTAATTAAATTTGAAATAGTTTGGTACGAAGTCCAAAAAATGCTGGTCAATTGACTTAAACTTTCAGAAAAAATCTAGTGTTTTTGCTCTGTGAAATATCAGTAAGCTCGGTAGAAATCACACATTTGTCCCTACTTCACATAGTGAGCTCTGAAGAGATGTTTTTATTGAAGGGAAGAAGTGGCAAGAGCCTTCCTGAGACACGGAAAATATGAGATAGACAAGTTGAAGTATCCTTTGTTCTTAGGGAAGTTCTATTTTTTCACTAGGGTTTTGGGAAGCGTAAGGGATAGGTTTTGAAGTAAGAAAATAATAAATAACATAAACCAGCATGTGTATGGCAGTTACCCTACACACCTGAGTGTAGGTGTTCCATTAAAAAATGCAATAAAAATTAAGTGGCTGTTGAAGGAGCAGATGATTTGGTGATGTTCTGTGGAGGTGAGAAGTGTCTAAGGAAGTTCTAAAGACAAATTTCTCCACTGTTTGACTTGTCTGGTATGAAAGGAATGTAGTTTCTGTTTTGCAGGACAAGGACCTGTTAGGACATTATTTTTAATTCTCAAGTTTGAAAGCAGTAGTTTAACATTAGTTTATTCTTCATAGGGGAGTTGGATCATCATACAATATTTGTGCAAGAACAGTAAAAAAAAATATCTTTAGTCCATAAAATGTGTCCTGAGACAGGCTTCTAAGCTAATATCACTGTTACATTGTTTTTCTATTGTAGATATGTCTTCTCCTACAATGAAGAAACCTGAAAAGCCTTTGTTTAGTCCTACTTCTCCCCAGGATTCTTCATCAAGACTGAGCACTTTTCCCCAGCATCACCACCCAGGACTCCCAGGAGTTGCACACAGTGGTGAGGGTTATGGAGGAGGAAATAAAAACCTCCCTGATGATTTTTTCTGTTCTCCTTTCCTAGAATCAGATTGTGATGTGTTTTTGCAGACTTTCTTAGAGATCTAATCCAATTTATAATACTGGTGAGAATAAAAATGGGAAAGGGATATCCTTTCAGAAGTGTTCATTTAACTGTTCAGGTAATCTGACTGCTGAAAGTCCTTAACAAGGTTTTAGGATTAACCAGTGAATAAAATGAACTGTACAACACACGAAGAAACTGACAGAGGAAAAATCCTCCCTGTATTTCGTCCTTTCACCTAAATCCCTTTTTTATTATTGTTGCTATGACTATATTGTATTTAGATACCAGAATAGGCAGGATTTAATACACAAGAGAAGTCCCAACCATGTTCACCATGTTACACAATGAAATAAGTACCAGTGCTTCTTTTGAATGCTGAGTCTAAAGATGTAGAGTCTTGATTAAGTATTTTTCAACACCTGTTTTCTGAAATCCTTAGTAAATCCATAGTAAAAGTTCACTTGAAGTGAGGAGGAGATACTGAAATGTGACAGAATGCATGTTGCCTTGAGGGTTTATCAGTAACAACAGGAAAATTCCAACATCAGGGTCTGTTGAATTTTAAAGGTGAGACTGACCCTGGTTTTTCAGATGAGAACACAGTCCTCAGAAGTGTCCCCTCAGCATCTCATCAGATCTCCTTATAAACTGCATATAAAAGTTTTAATTTCTTGAGCAGAGGTGAATGGTTAGAGGAGTAAAACTTGGACTTGAAAAAGGACTTGAAAACTTTCTTCTTTTTCACATGCGGTTTTGCTTTGAGGAGTTTCTATTTTATTTTTCCTCCATATTTCAAGTGCCTCCCTTTAAATTCATGTGTAAGGACTATTTTCCCCTGAACACCCATTTATTTCGTATTACAAAATGGTCCTGGACTCATTCTGATCTCTGTCATGTTTCCACTAGCAACAGATACTCAAGCACATCAAAGATGATGCATGAAATGGAAAGGATAGAATTTCTTCATTCCTGTTTTTTTTGCACAGCTCTGACATGGCAGAGCAGTAACTAGTATTTTATGTTTAAACTGATCTTGGTGAGGCTGTGTTTAAAATGAACCTGCCACCAAAAAAAAAAAAAAAAAAAAGAGAAATTGATCCTATACTTATGTGTATATCTTTAATTTAGAGTTTAGTTTTTAAATACACATACTAGAGTGACAATCATAACCTAACATGTGGGTGAACTGTTTACTTGCTCGGAAACCCCATTTTTACCTTTGTAGCGTAATCTATTATGCCAATGAGCAATGTCCAAAAAATAGCAAGTCCTTTGAAAATTAAGCTGAAGAATCCCAGAGATGTGAAATGTGGTCCAGAAGAGCAGTGCTTGTGCTTGTGCTGATACAGTAGACAACCGTTGAACAGTTTATAAAAGACCTTGCTTTACACCCAATTTTGTATTTTTCCACTAACAAAAATGGAAACTCCTTGTCTCTTCTCCATTTCCATTGAAATAAGTACCTCTTTTTTTTAATACACCAAGAATGTGCTCTCTAGGTGTGTAGTAAGGATGGAAAGTCTGTTCCTATGCAGTGTGATAGAAGAAAGCTCTACAGTTCCAGACTGACAGCTGGGCAGCAGAAGGACAAGCTGTACCTTCCTTGCGCTGTGAAAACATTGTCACTTGTTTAGACATAGCACACAGTCTTTAGATAGGGAAGTGTATGTTTGTATGGGCTGGAAATAAAGAGAATTAAAAGAATAAAAATGGGTAGGATAGATATTTTTATTGGATGGATTAGTTTCTCTGGCCCTGAAGTTGAATGTTCATTACCATTTTCATAAAGGTCAGCAAATATTTGTGGCAATATTAATGAGCAGATATTGCCCTGTCCCCAGATGAGGCAGGAAGAGTGCAGTCCAGTGACGAATCCCTGTTTCTTGGGGCTTGGTGATTTTCCTCAGTGTTTGAGTGCTGTAAATAAAAGTGGGGGCTTTATTAGATTTGGTTTTTTTGGGCTCCAGATGGGAAAATTGTGTAATTGGAGTATCTTTTATGCTTGAGAATGACTCCTGTTAAAAAAAAAAAAAAAGAAGAAAAAAACTATAATGGCATAACCCACAAAACCAAAACAAGATACAATATTTATGAATTTGAAACAGTTGCTGTTTCCATTTCCTGGGATAATCTGAGGGCAGGACCTCTAAACTTTTCTGTAAAAATGCCATAAAGCAGGAGTGCAATCCATTGATTTATAACTGACTTTTTATTTTTCTTGCTGTAACACAGAGGTGAAGAATTTTAGAAGAAACAAGATGCGAAGTAATTTTAATTTTGTTTTATCTTCTTCAGTCATCTCAACTAGAACTCCACCTCCACCTTCACCATTGCCATTTCCAGCACAAGCTATTCTCCCTCCTGCCCCATCTAGCTACTTCTCTCATCCAACGATCAGATATCCTCCCCACCTGAATCCTCAGGATACTCTGAAGAATTATGTACCTTCTTACGACCCGTCCAGCCCGCAGACTAGCCAGGTACTGTAAAATTATGTGAACCCTCCAAAACAAGTCCTGTGAGGAATATGTGTCTTCTAGGGCATCTAGACTGGTATCTCGCCAGTTCTGGTCTTAGAGAAATCTGGGAGCTGCTATATAAGTGATACAACTTATCCTGTTCATTATGGTTGACTAAAGGGTGCAGGTTAATCATATTTACTTGCTTTTCCTCTGTCAACCATAAGAAAAATGCTTTACTGAATGACCTGGCAACAGCAACAGGGCAGGTCCTGGTCCTGCACTCCTCCTGCAGGTTGGGCCACCAGAGGCAAAACTCCCACTGCAGGATGCAGCAAGGAGTGTGCACATACATACATATGTCCATACATGGACATACAGGTATATTTATAGACTGGCAATGAAAATAAACTCTGGCAAGTTAATACTTGCCCTGTTCCATAGGCACTGATATTTCTTTGCATAGTGAGCACAGCACAGACATACAAATTCACTTTTTCTTCCTTTTGTAGAGAACATGCTGTAGCAGATGCATTCCTGGCAACTCCACCAGTTCAAAGTTGTGTCTGATATTGGAAATTAGCATGTTTTTCATTAGTGAAGTAATTTGTGAAAGACTGTGCAGAACTGCTTTCCATGATAGCATCAGCACACAGCATTACCGTGTGATCTGCACTACAGGATAAACTGCAGTTGAGACTTGGTCTGTCAATAACTGGAATATGTCCAATGTCAGTGTAATGTAATCTTTGCTGCTCAGGCTGTTATTTTTTTGATGCCTTGTCTGAAAGGCTCCTGTGGAGCCCTTGTGCTTTAGCATGTTTTTTTGGAAGAGCCTTGGGCATGTAGACTGAAGAGACAGAGGTCAGGTTTTCCTTCTCCTAAGAGTTAGGTTCCTTTGGAAGGACTTCCATAACAGGGATGAAGAGGTTGCTATGACAGCATTGTTTTGGGCTTCATTTGGGTTTTTTTTTCACTCATAATGACAGGCCTTGCAGCATTCATTTTGGACACAGCAGCAATGGAACTTGAGACTGAATCAAACTTTCTCTGTTGAATAACAGATATGTACCCTTTGGACTGTGCAGAAGTTCATGGTGGCTATTGTCCCCATGGGCTAATTCCCTGGTCCAGCTTCATGAATTTCTATGTATTTATTTAAGAAAAAGAAGGAAAAAAAAGTGGTTCCATAAAATAAAAATTTACTTTGAAGAGAGAAATCCTAACCATGTGGGTTTTGTTGGTTACAGTATTACTGCAAATTAAACCAAAAAGTGAACATGGAGTTTAGAATACAAATTGCTATCTGCACATGGATTAAAAGTCTTTCAATCCTGTATAGCATTTTTTCTGAGACTCAGCTGGGAATGCTGCATGCAGGACCTGATTTTAATTTGTGTAAAATTTCCATGAATAACAAAGTCTAATTAAGACACCCATTAAAAGTCCTTAGCGTTAATTCAGAGCGGAAAATCTCAGAGTTCTGTTGGATTTTTTTTTTAAACTGATGTCTTAATTAGGCACTATTAAGGCAAAAATTATGCAAATTAAATCAGGCCCTTACTGTTATGCATTTCTTTAATTATTCAGTGCTTGTTTTACTTACATTTTGATTTCTTATATATGTTAAAAAAGCAGATTAGGTGATAATCTCTCTGGATTGTTCCACGTTCTGCTTTGGATCATTACTGAAAAAAACTACAGCATCTAAATGAAGTATCTGACTTCCTTTCAGTTGAAAAATGTGCTGTCTTATGATTTTAACATTGGGAACTATATTCACTGAGCAGGAGCTATGCTTCCAACTTTTTGCCCAGCTCTTTTCCCTTATCTCTGGTTGAAGAAATAATCTTTTGACCTTAAAAGATAAAATTTTACTCTGCTGATTTTTTTCAGCGTAGTAGCAAACTGAGAATGCTTCATATTCTTGTATATTCCATAGAGAATAACAGACTAAACTAGCATAAATTTACTACTTTCATCATTTTTCATAACCTTTTTATTAGGGTAATTTTTTTTTCATTTCATTTGACGTTTGATTTAGTTCCTAACAAGAAGGGATGGGGTAAGTAACACCAAATACGCAATTTCAGGCATCTGCATCAGCTATTCACCATAATTTATTATCATTAATCACTATTATTAGTGAAATCTTTTAAGAATTTAATTCTCTAATGTTCTTCCCTGAGATTTGCTGTAAGTTGGAGTAGTTGCATGCCTAGGCAAAATATCTCTGAATAGAATAGTTAAAGTTTGGCTGTATGAAAAGTAAAACAGCAGGATTAATTTTTTGCTTAGGAAAAGAAGAAGCAACTGTCTGTGAAGTTTCAGTGACAAAAGGGAATTGTTCTAATACAATGGCATGCTTTGAGCCAAACCAGTTTTTCTTTCCTAAATAAAACATGAATTTTTATTCAAACAAATTTAATTATTATAAAATGCAAAACTGCATCTGTAGGAATAGCACATCAAATTTAATTATACTTTTGCACCTCAAAACATACTCATTTGGATTTCAAAAGGAGAACTATGGTGATAGTTTTAATATAGCTGTAGAAAGGATGGATACCCTGACAGCATTTACCTAAAATGAACTGTTCCTCCTGAACATCTTTCAGTAATATGCTAACTTAGATTGTTACGACAAGCAACTGAGATGCCTTGTACTCCCCACAGCAATTTTGAGATTAATTACATTACTGCTGCACTGATTATAGTGAGACAGTCATGCTATTCAATGGAATACTTCAAGTAAAATTAGTTCAAGGATATAGAGCTCTCATAGGTTTCCATGATGGGAAGCACTGAGCAATTTTCTTGACGTAATGTTAAATAGTCCAAATTATGTGTGATGAACAGTCAGGAAGTTCAAGCAGGCCCTTTGGCTGCAGTGAAAAATGGTTCAACAACGGATGATCATAAACAAAAGGGAGCTTTTAATGAATATCTGCTTTTTATCCCCCTGCTCAATATGGAGAATAAACAAACAAATGTACTGAACAGAAATGGACCTTGTTAGATACAGAGCTGGACTTGTCTCAAGCTAGTAGTCTAGTAAGTTCCCAGGGTTTTGAGAACTGCTGCACTTTCCATTGATTTAGAATTTCTGCTGAGCCCTTTTCACTAAACTTATTTCAATGCTTTTCCTCTTAGCTATGTACTCATGTTATGGTTGAGATTTTGTGTGTGAGTATGCATGTGTATTATGATGGGGTGCAGGTATCTCTGTTTGATACTGGTTATTCAGTGCAAGTTTCAGCAAAAATTAATTGATTGATAGGTGTCTAACCCACCTATGGTGTTTATCCACCTAGAGTGTGTTGAGGTTTTCAAAGCTACCACAGATTTCCAGCATGTATTTCCTTTTTGAATGATTCCAGATGGTGCATCTTTTAATCTTAGAAAATATTACCTCTCTTGTGTCTGTGTACACAAGTACACACACACACACACACGAATATACACACACATGAAATGCATTATTACTCAGGAGTGTATGAATCATATCCAGTATCAAAATAAGACTTCCAATGAGCCCGAACAGATCATCAAGCACAACATCACTGGTGTGGCTGAAATCAAAACCAAAATCTCTAAACTTAATTCAGCATTGAGTTAAATGGAATAATTTCCTGATCAAGGCGTGGTGAATCACAGAAAAAGGATCAGCAAGTGTGATGAAGGAAATGGTAGTAAAGCAAACAGTTGAAGTGAATCCTGCTGATGAACATCCTGGTATCAGTGAGATTTTTTTTTTCTGACTGACCCAAGAAAACAGAAGTAGACAATCTTCCAAGCTCTTTGACTATGTATTGTGAAGGGTACAGTTCACCTGTAACCTTAGCTCAAATGCTGTGATATTTTTGATGTAATATGAAATTTTCATGATTTGGTAAAACTAACTGAACCTGATGGGAATTAAGTATTGGACTGTTTTCTTCTTACAAGAAATGGCTCACATATGTTATATACTACAGGCTGAGTGAACTGCTCCATATTTGCAGCATATTTGACTAAAATTCCTGGGTCTGATAAAACATACTTTATTGCAGTGTGGGCTAGTTTGCAGCTTTATCTTTTTGTTGGTTTTATCTTTGGCTGAAGACTGAAATATCTGAAGTGCTTGAGAATAGCTGTTTCTGGAAGCTGATGAAGCCACTTATTTTCCTCTTTTAATTGATTGGGGTATTGAACCTTTTGTTCAATGAAAGGCATGTTTTTCAGGAATGCCAGGCAGACCCTTTGTCTTACATTCTTCAATACAGTAACTAAAGTCATTTAGTTGAGGAGGGGATCTTGTGAGGCTCTCTTTGGGCTCATCGAAGTGTTTCCTGTTGGTTCTTGGGAGAGTAGTAGCAGAATAAGCCAAAAAAAGCAAACTTGTGTGCATGTGGTTTCTTTGGTATAGCTAGCACCTCTTTTTGTTGTCATTTAATAGTTTTCAGCTTCTTGGGCTAGTGTTTCCTTGTAATTTTTAAGAAATTATTGAAGATTAAATAAGGCAATGTGCAGTTTTCAGTTGTGATTGGGAGGCAAAGAATGAGAGAGCCCTAGCTTAAAACTATCTACTGACAAGGTGTTTTAAGATTTAATTGCAGTTGTAAATCATTATTTTCTATCTAGTCTGCTCTAAATGCGTAAGTCTCCAGAGTGCATGAAATGCTATATAACATGAAGATATCTTTTGAATATTTATCTACAAAGAGAATTCCTTTCCCATGCTTACCCTGTAGTTAAGGCAAATATACAAGAAAAGCTGGGTTTTTCCTTGTGCTCTACCTGTTGACAAATAACTGATATTGTGAGCTCACAGGTAAAATTTTGGTTCAGACTGTAGGACTCTAGACTGCCTTATTATGTCCATGCCTGAACGTGGGTTGCTGAAACGCTGCAGTTGCTCTCAATTTCAGCAGCATTACATCAAGAGGAAAATTCATACATCAGTTCATCAAACGAATGAAGGCCTTTCTAGATCGAAGTCAACACCTTGATTTCTTATAGAGAATAGTACAGAAGAGATGTTGTCAGCCAAGAACGAGCAACAGGCTGTATTTTTCTAAAGCTAATGTTTCAAACAGACAGGTAGCTGTGTGCCATACCACATGAAGCTTTGGTGTGGCATTTCCGCGTGTAAGATGTGCTGTCACAATGAGTTACTCTGATTCTTCATATGGAAAGTAGGGAGACTCATTCCTGTGAAAAGTGGAATGGGGCCCTAAAAGAAGGTGAAGTGCATTTCTGTTGCTGCCATAATGTTCAACAGCAGAAAGGGACCCTGTGTAGCCTTGCTTCAAGTGAAGCAAATGCTTTATGGCACCCACCAGGTTCAAACTGCCCTACAGTATTTTCTACAGTCTCACTGGTGGTACTCCAGTAATGCCATTCCCTTATGTTTAGCTAAATCTCAAAAGCATCATTATTAGTCAGACATATCCTCAATAAATTGAGGATATGTGTTTCACATATTTCATGAAACTGCCTGCTGTACCATTGAGCTGTGTCTGGTGGGAGAATAATATAGCCATTCAATTTTTACTGGTGATGGAGCATTAGGGTGCCCTAGACAAAAAGGAGAGGGGGAAAGTTAGAAAAATGAGAGATATTTCTGGTTTCTTTCAGTTTTAGATTTTCTAAAACATTCATCACTCTCTGTGGGAACCACAGAGCACAAAGACGTGGGCTCAAAGACAGAACCTATCAGCTATGATCTCCAGGTTCACAGATGTGTCTAATAGACAATTTTTAATGTAAGATATTTGGTATTTGAGGAGGGGACCAAAATATTCAGAAGGTAATCTCCTATAATTTCTTCAACAAAATTAATTCAATCAGCCATCTCAAAACTACACTGCCGTAGGGTTTTACAGTGATGTTGTTCACCATAGTATTGGAACTTTGCCATTTCAAGGAACTGGAATTGTTGAGAGGAAATGGGTGACAGTATTTGCAAAGGCATGGTACCCAATTTGACTAAACTGCATTCATTGGTTGATTACCTGTGTATGATACAGTAATAATGTGAAACACAGAATTTCTATTAAAAACCTGTGTTTTGAGATGCAAATATATAATTCTCCAACTGTAGTGGTTAGCTGGAATAACAATTTTTTGTTAATCTGTGAAACTTCTTTCTGAAACACCTAACATAGTGTCACCAAAGCTAGGACATTCAATGATTGATATGATTTCTGGCCTTTTTTAATGATTTATTTGAAGGTGTTTTGTACTTAAGATTCCAAGGAAAATTGGAATTATTTTATTTGGAATTCAGAGGACAATTACAATTATTTTGTAAGGAAAAAAAAGTTCATATGTGAGCATCAAATATATTTGATAATTTAAGAAATAAATAGTTCAAGTGACTTTTTTAATAGATGTGTCGAACTTCTGTTATGTTTGGATAGCTCATCTGTAGATGTTAGTAGTTTCTATTTCATTATAGCATCAGAAGTATTTTTGTAACACTGAAAGTGGTGAACTATATGAAAAAAACCTGTTCTGAATTGTTACTGAGTAACTAAGGTTAAATATGCTGATATTTGGGCATATATGTGAACAGAAGTCTGAAAGGAGGTTGTTTAATAACTGATTATAGATATGTTAGAAAATTCTATCAGGGAAAAGAGGTGCAGTGAATCCTGTCTTTAAGAAAGTCCATATTCATATCTGTTACAGGTTTCTGTTCAGACTTCAGAGCTGAGGATTAACATAAAGTGCGCACAGTGCACACCATCAGATAACAACAGCCTGACATTCTGAGTTATGTTACAGCTGTGACAGCAAATACAACTTGGCTTTGGCTTTGGGCACATAAATGAATTAAACTGTGGCAATTCAAGATGGTGTGGAATTAAAAAAGCTGAAAATTGTAACACGTCTGAAAATCGAATTAGCATCTAATCCAACAGTAGAAAAATGTGTACTTGCATAAATAAGGGCTAAATTTCCCAGACCTTCATTGTGTTTGTCTCTTTCCCTCACAAATTTTCCAATGCACAGCTTGTTTATCTAACACAGCTACCTCGATGGAATTTGCTTGAGGTTTATGCCTCAGGCATCACCTCTGCGAATCCATCACACAGACATAATGATGCCCTATTTGATGGTAACAGTTGATTCTTCACCTGCAATGCACTTGTCTGTAAGAATCTCTTCTGGGAAACTGGAACTAGAATGTAGAACTTGTTTTGTATAAGGGCAAAATTAATTGCTGTTAAAAATGTGCTGTAAGAATTTGCACTTGTAATTCAAGTGGATACTGTCCAAATAGATATGCAGTTTCCATGCTAAAACATTGTTTGATGTAACTGTAAAAGATAAAAGGAGAACAGGTCACAGAAGTTCTTTCTAGGTGCCAGTTTTCAATAAGATTATGAAGGGTGTGTTTCTGACCAGAAGGTTTCCCTTTTTGGACTGAAAACTTAAAGCAGCTCAGAGGATTTGGGACATTTAAGAGAGCCAATGTTCATGAGCTTGTACTGCTACCAATTGCCACTGCCTAGACTTTTATTTCAAAAGCTTTTAGTTTTGTGTTTCCAAAGATAACCACAGAAGTGTGAATTGAATATAAACTGATGCAGCACTGTCTGCGTCAATCAGAAGATATTCCAAAGCAATAACTCTGAGACAATTATGATCTGTTTTTTGGATGATTATGATCTTAAGCTGCAAACTAATTGTGATAACTTAAATACCAGTTTGGTTGACTGCTTCACTGTTGTTCACTGCATGCAAGAAAAACAAATATGGATGTTTTGTGAAGGCTTCTTATGACATTTGGGAGAGTATGAGAGTGCTATTCATAAACTCTGTTTTCAAAAGTAACACACTTAACGAAAAATGCTGAAGTTTAAAGAAAATTTCAAGTATACCATTTCCCATGACAACCTTTGTCAAAAGGAGGACCTTGGTTTACATCTCAAAGACAGCTAGGATTGTTGAAGAAGATTTGTATTTGTAAATGTCACACCAGGTATGTGCTTACCTACAAATGGATTGCAATTGCATTTGAAATCTAATGTGCAGAGTGTGAAATCTTGGAACCATAAGAATTAAACTTGCTGAAGTAACAAGTTTACATTTTTTTACTTCAGAGGTTTCTTTTCTGTGTCTAGCAGACCTCAGTGTCATTGTAGTGTGTCTGCAGTCAGTTTTACTTGTGAGACAGGTATAGAACCTCCATTTAGGAGGAAATGGGGGGAATAAAAAAAAGGAAATGTAGGCACTTGGTGTGTGGCATCACAGACTGCATCTACTAAAATCACTGGTAAATTCCCTATGGGTGTCAACAAGGACAGGATTTCACCTCTGTTTGGATGGAGTGGGGTGATGTACTACCATGCTGTTATGTATCACACAAGGAAGAACTTGCTTTACAACAGAATGAGGTATAAGTATAATCTTTGTCTTATAATTGAACAAGGAGTGGGTTTGCTCATTTGGCCCATATGGACAAGGGCAAAACTGGGGTCCATGTGAGCAACTGGATTCCTGTTGGCTGGGATCACTACAGTACGCAGTGTAAGGTGATACATTGCTGTAAATCATCATGGTCTCCTGTAACATTCTAATTTATTTTAATTTATTCTAATTTATTCTAGTCTGTCTTTGGAGACAGCTGCTTTTGTAAGCTGATTATACTGTCTGTTTAAATCCATACACTCCATGGAATCTTCTTTCTTAGTTTTAATAGAAGTGGATCATTTTGGTAAGAGACTCTCAGTTACTTACGTGATGTTAGCACATCACATGAGATAAGGCTCCTAAGGTAGCCTTGTGGTTGCAGGCCTGCAACTCCACCTACAAGCTACCAGATGCAACCGAGAGGTGGTATTCCCTCCAGCAGGCTGTGTGGGCAGCTGGGCTGCCAGGACAGGAGAGGGGCCTTGCCTCTGCAGCAGTCTCTCTAGAAGCATAATGAAAATCCAGTCCAAATTAGTGACCACGTCTTACTGACAAGAGTTGTGTCTAGGGAGTGACTTTTTCTCATTAAGAGGGGTAGTTTGTTTGCCGCTCATAATTAGTGTGCATTTTTACTGTTATTTTTTGTTGTAAGGCTTGTTATTTTAGAAAGGGGAAATAGTCAGCTAACTGCTCAATGTTCCTATGGACACCAGACTGGTTTCCATTTGCACTTATATTTTCTAGTGTTTTCTGCTAGATTAGTTTTAGATGTCCTAAACAAGACTCTCCCCTGGGTGCATTTGCAAAGTCTAGTAGATCCTACTGCCAGGAAGTTTCTTGTGCTATTAATTTTAAATTTCCTCCTTCTCAATTTCATTCCATTACCCCAAGTATGTATTTCCTGTATTTTACAAATAATTCCTTCCTCTTCTATGTATTTATACTTCTCACATTCTTGCAGTAATTGTCTCAGTCCAGTTATTACTTCATTACCATAGTCATGCTTGCCTCTTTTAACCTTTCCTTGAATCAGTTGAATTGCGTCCTTTATCAGTCCGTCTTTATCTTAACTTGACAAGTTCCTTCTGATTAAAAGATTCCCAGTATTTCATGTTTGTATGGCTCTTTTAAAATACTTGTGACTCATAGAGCATACAATCAGTTGAAGACAGAAGTCATCAGCCACGCTTGTAAAAACTATTTACTACATGCTAGTTTTTATTGCAAGTTATTTACCGTTGGAGTATTTGCAGTCATGCAGAATGTCTAAGGTATGTTTCAGCACTGGATAAACATGTTTACCAGTCAGCTTTGCCATATTCAGATGAGCCTGTATGTAGGAATATTACCTTGATGACCTGTGCCTGGCATAAGGTCATTTGCAGACTGCCTCTTGCATCTATGAAAGAAGTGTCATTACTTACTATGCTCTTGACTTGCAAAGTTCCCATTATTAAACACTTCTGTGTTTTCAGTAGGTGGCTTTTTGCCAGATGTTACGATGCATACATTATAATGCATCGTATCCAAACCCTCTGCCCTACTCTCAAGCATGTAAATCATCAGTTAGCCTTCCAGTGTGAGTAATCTCTGTGGACAACTGTGGTCAAGTCTTGGTTACCCTCCAAGCCAGAGTGGTATGGCATGTGAAAACAGAGGTTTTACATCAGTCATTTGCTCTTAATACTTCATACATTAGGGCCTATGCTTGGTCAGTGTACTCCTGCTGTCATGGGATTTTGGTTCACAGATGCTTCATGAACAGCAAATACGTTTTGAAACAATCTGATGCATGTGCTCCCAGGGAGGAAGAATGCTTACCAAAATTTACTGCTACCTAAGCATGTACTGCCTATCTGAGAAGGGACCTGCCTGGTGAAAATATCACATGGAAGTTCATAGCCTATTTAGAACAGCACAGTCCAAAACACAGGTGCTGTGATGATGGGCAATTCTGGAAAACCCTAAGATAGGTAGGTTCCTTAAACACAATGTGTATGTTTCACAAGGCATTCTTTTGGTTTTGTTTTGTAGCCTAACAGCAGTGGTCAAGTAGTAGGGAAAGTGCCTGGCCATTTTACTCCAGTTTTGGCACCCTCTCCCCATCACAGTGCGGTGCGACCTGTGACCCTGACCATGACAGATACTAAACCCATCACTACATCCACTGAAGGTGAGGCATCTTCACCTACAGCAACCAGTAAGTATTTCTTTAGGAAACAAAAAATGTCCATCGAAGATTTGATATGATTTCAAATTGAGGCCAGAAAAAGGCGCCTTTTCCTACTATTTGACCAAGTGGGTGCTCATCATTTTACATGGAGAGCAAAGATGATCTGACTGCAAAGCTTTCCCTCCCAAAATTTCAACCAATGGATCATGTTACATGAACCAAAGTTTGTGACATGACAACCAAAATGAAAGGGAAAAGCCTGCATATTTGACCACTCTTCAAGGAAAAGAAAATATGTTTTTTCATCTGAGGTGGACATTGTTAAGACATTGAGAAGCACACCCAGGCAGTAAGGTTTTACAATGACCCACAGATGGAATTACAAACAGGGACTGGATAATTTGCTCCTCAATGAACTTTCCTACAGAAATCAAACCTTGTTACAACGCATACTGAATCCGAGCTATGATAATTGCATGTTAATTTAGGTTGTGTCATTTTTAGCAAAAAAAACTGTTGTGGCAAAAGAAAATTTTAATTCCTTGTCATTGCTACCAGGGATGGTAGGTCCACTCTTTGTGTTTGTCTGATTTTTTAAAAGAGAAAATAACAAACTCTAAATTCAATGTTTTAAGTTCTTTACTACATATAGGATCATGTTATTTATCCTATTTTCTTCAATGGAATTGCAGTTTTAGAAATAAGGGAAAATATCTAGACTAATTTCTTCCCTTCCAAGTGTTCACGATCAGTGGTGCAGAATGTTGCTTTTTAGTTGTGTTCTGCATTTCTGTTGTCCGTGAACTTTTATTTGGACTTGAGATGGCCAGTGTTACCAATATTTATGAGATTGGTGAAGATGTTTAGGAGACACTCCCAGATTTTTGGAAATAAAGTTATCAGTCTTTAAAAGTATTAGTCTTTTTGGGGTCTGTTACATTAAAATTACTTGTTCTAGACCTATTTAATATTTGAACTGCAAATACAGTTCGTAACTGTTGGTCTGTCATTAATGGAGACTGTAAACTGTATGCTTTTCAGGTGTTAAACTATTTTAAATCTTTCCATTAGAACCTGAAGCAGAGATGAGACTCAAATGCATAAGATGTAAAGGAGGAAAACTGTTTAAGGATTTATTATAAAAGGGTAGTAGTAACTTTTGGAGAAACTACTGCTCAAGTATATAAAAAAAAAATATACAGATAGATTTATGAAAGTATTTTATCTGCTCTTTCGGTATATTATTTTTAAAAAGAGGTAGTAGAGTCTATCTTTAGCCCCACTGGTGATTGGTACAGTTTTGGCACCTTTTAAGACGAGTTAGTTTTAGCAGCAAAGAAGAAGCTGTTGCTATGAACATTTGCACTAGAACAAGAAACTGAGAAAACTAAGTTCTTACATAGTTTCAAGTATTCATGGTTTCATTCTGCTTTGACACAACTGTGCTTGGCCTACATATCTCTCTTAGATGAGGTCAGGATTTCTGGTAGGAATGCCAAAAAGGACACAGTAAATGCCAGAACTGTTTTGGGATATTTTCTGGCAATCTGACCTTTATCATCATTATAGGAAAGCATACCTGGTCTGTCCATTGTCCTGCTACCAAGGGAATGATTTGGACTATATTTTCCAATGAAATCATCACCCAGTTTCTTGTGCAATTTATGGGAAGCTGAGTACCTGATTCCTGCCGACCCTTTAGAACATGTTGGCTTTGATACTTAAAGCCTCCTTATTCTTCCAGTGTAGTTTCCAAGTAAATTCTTTCCTCTACAGCAAATAACTAATAATAGAAATAATCCTTATGTGCAAATTTTATTTGAATGTGCCCGTATGCCTACAGGATAGTTTATAACACCTCACCTGCTCAGGGTGTTATGATTTTCAGAGAACTGCATTAGTCTATCTCCTTGGTAAAGCCTTTTGACATTGGATTGGTAACTGTAAGAGCATGAAATAATGAAATATAGCTTGTTGATGAAGAAAGTTACAATAAAATGAGGGATCATGTCCTTCTGATATATAAATTATATATGAATACATATAAACTGTATTATTAATCATAAGAGGTCCAGCACACAGATTGCTAATAACTTAATGGGAAAATCAACACTGAATGTATTTTATGGCATAGTTTTACTTTCATTTTCAGTGGCTGACTGGGTCAAAATAGATATAGTTATATATTTATATAACTTGGACAACAAATTACCATTATTCAGTGTGATGAGAATAAATTGGCAAATGATTAGCACTGCTTTTCATTCTGAAGTGCAATAGCAGTATTGTTTTTAATGAGAAAGAACAGCAGGCTTTAATAATATTTGGGGATCCCTGTGGCCTCCACCATAATTTCCTTCTAGTACTGGTTAATTTTTATGACATTTTTTCAGTAAAGCCTGTTTACTCTATTTAGCATTTAATTTTTTTTTTAAATGAATGCATTTAATTTTCTTGGTTTTTTCCATGTGACTTTAATATTAGCAGGTCAATTTAGTAAGTACTCTCCTGAAGCTTCTCACTGGCATGCTTGTGTGTATCTGTCCAGTTTTAGTGGTTTTTCTACTAAGTCTTTGCCACTTTTCCAGCAAGTTTCCAGGTCGTGGTGCTACAGGTTGTAGTGTGGACATCTCCACACTGGGAAGTTGAGTAAGGCCACCTAACTAATTCGATAAGTTCCACAAAAAGCCATGTTAAGGTAATAGCTTTTAGGAATTACTGGCGGAGACCAGACAGGAATTTGTCCTACAGGTGAAGGATCCATACTCTGTAACTAATCCCAGCATCACTTTCCCCTCAGAAATGGATTTCTTCAACCTTTTGTATCAGGCAGCGGGAGAATTCTTTAAATAGTTCCCCTCAGAAAATATTGTTTTCTGATGTTTGCGAGAATTGAATATTTACTATTCTATTGCACAGTAAGAATTAGCTCCCTTCTTAGGAAAATATTAATCAGATAACATCCCATTACTGCAAAGATTCATTTCATGCTACATAAGTAAACCAAAGTTTTTGTTCTAATTAATGTTCTTCTTTTACAGTTGTTTGGGGTTTTCTTGGTAAAAACAGGGCCTTTACAGAAATAAAATAATGTGACCACAAATTTTTTCTCTCAGCATTGTAATTTTAGTGATTTCACAGTTGCTTTAGATTGGTGTAATAGAAATGAAAATTGTGATTCTGTAAAATAAATACATTATTAAATAATTTGAAAAAAATTAATCAAAGGAAAAATTATTGGCAAGAGACATCATTATGATTTACACATGCAGCTTCCATTGAAGTTAATAGGAATTTACACATGCCTTTCCAAATTTAGTCCAATATTTCTTTTGCTTTCTCTTAAAGGAAAACCAAAGACACATCCTATATATTGCAAAATCATAACTCTAGATCTCTCATATTTGTACTGTACCTCCAAAAGGTAATAGATATGATAGATTGGTATTTTTATCAATATGTTTTGTTCTTCCTTAATCAGCCTACACAGCCTCAGGCACATCCCAAGCCAATCGATATGTGGGACTAAGCCCAAGAGACCCATCCTTCCTACACCAGCAACAGGTGGGCAAGTTTCACATAGGTGTAATGATATAGAGAAGCTTTTGCAATATTACCTTCCTACATGCTGCCACTGTTATCTTGGATTAGACTGAAATCTTGAGGGTTTCAGTATTTGCTATGTGAAGATGAAGTTTATTCAAAACAACCTGAAACCTTTAAGAAATATCAATTTAGCCTATGCTTTGTTTCTTAGATTTCTACCATCTTAAGGAACTCCTAACCATGTTTCTTTCAGTATTTTATTTTTCAAGAGTTCGTACATTGTAATCTTTAATAGGATTTTAGGAAGCAGAATGAGGTGTTTAAGAAACAAATACTAATTTCAAAATCAGTTTAAAAAATAAGGAAAATGTTCAAAGCAAAACATCCAGTTTATTATTTCCAAGATATTTTGTTTCTTTTTCTCTCAGATTTTTAATACATTTCTTCATTTTAGTTTTAGAAAATCAGTTATAAAACTGAATTCTCAAGGCAACACATCATCACTTGTAGTGTAATAGGTTTAAATTGGTCTGCTGATTTCAAATGTGACAAAACCACGTTTTTGTTCTAGTTTCTTACATCATTTATATTTCAAGTAGCATTTTAAATTTCACATCTCATTAATGCTGAAAATTTAATTCAAATGAAGTGTTTACCCAAACTGTGAACATATACAGAAGAGATTAATGATGGCATACAAATAAATTAGCTGTAGTCAGTAGCAAGGCCGTGCACATACAGAAATGGCACGTTACTAGTAACAAAAATAAATTCAGACCCTTTCGAATTTTAACGTACTTTATGATATGTGTTTGTGTTCCTCTTAGATCTTAGCAGTAGAGGACTTTGAAATTCACAGCATGTAAAATGTTACAAGGAAAAGAGCTGAATGTGGCAATAAGAAAGAGGGTGTTAAACAGGCCTTGGTATTTGTTGTACTGTATTTTTTTTTCTCAGACTTGGGTTCCTGTCAGCAGTTTATAAACATTCTTGTTTCATTTTTCAGTAAAACCTACCTGTTCTGTATTTGCTGAGGTATAGATGACATGTGCTTCAGCTGAAACTTCCTATCCATACCCACTCCCAGGGCAAGGTGGCAGTATGTCCATTTTAAAGGTCACCACATGCAGTGTTCAGAGAAAATCATAAAGTTGATAATTTATTCAAAATAGTTGATGCTTTGCCAACTTTTTTTTTAACAAGTAAGACCTAAATTCAAACATCTGTACACTTTAATGAAAGCATGTAATGACTGTTAGTGGGTTTTCCAGCCATTAGTTTCTCAATAGCTTTTCTGACATACTGTTTTGTTGGTTTTTTTCAACCTCTCAAATATTTTTGTATTACGAAATGTGTCATAATTACTATAATTTTTTTTTAAAGATACACAGTATTTGCTTATTGTTTTTTAAAACACACACAACACCTCTCCTTTTTATGCATAGTGAATGTAATTTGTGGAGTTCTTGTCAACTTTTATATAGTATTCTTTGAAATGTCTCTGACATCCTGTAAATTTGGGGATGTGCAATAATTTTTTTCCCGTCTGTATTTTTGAACACACTTTTTTCTGCAAATTGCTACTGCTTAGGCCCACTCCACCTTCTTCCAAGCTCACTGAAAGACTTCTGAACTTCTCATCACATGCCAGAAAGTAATATTTAATTTTATCCTGGCTGAATTTTGACATATATATTTCTAATGTTTTGCATCTCTATTTATTTTTGTCTTTGCATAGATCAAAATAGATTTCAAAATTTCAGCAGTGTCTTTAGAACATCAAAGTGAGAGAGATCTCAAAGGTCTTTGGTGTTTACATGCACTGTGCCTGATACTGCCTTTTGTGGTAAAACATGTGGCCAAATGGCTTAGAGCGAAGGGGAAACTGAGTTAGATCTCACATACACTTCAGAAGCAGAAAAATTATTTAATGCACTATGTTAAACCAATGTTCTCCTTTCTAAAGTATATTGTTTCATAGTCTCATTATAATAATCCAAGAGCATCAACTGGTGACTAGTGATCTATATGGTATATTTAAAAAATATCAGTGTCTTACTGTCTTTGCTCTTAACTCGCTATTCTCTTCCAACATACGCAATGGACATATCTATGTTTGCCTGAGAGTGTTTGTGTGTGTATGTGTGTATGAACGCCTACACATGTAGAAAATTAAGGAGTAGTATGTACAGCTGAAACCACTTGAAAGAACAGAATTCTTTAAGTAGAAAGTTTTTCAGATGGATAAATATGAACATATAAGTACGTATATGTATGTTTCTAATGAATTAGTTACCTTCACTCAATTCTAAAGGTATCTCAGGGATGACAGTGCCATATGGATATAGATATAGATATACAGATATATAGATATCTATACATATATATTACCCAGAAAGTAAGGTAGAGCATTGAGATTGTTTAAACAACTTTAATAGAGCAAAGGTTATCCTTTGGTAAGGCAGAAATGGGATTGATTTACTATGTCCTTTCATTACTTGACAACAATTTAAAAGAGACCACTCTTCTTGTGTCAGATTTTAAATGCATTTGCTTTAAAGCAGCCCATGATAAATGAAAAGAAAACTCAAGGGGTACGTGAAATAAGGCAATTAATCATTTTGTATTAGTGGAGAGAAATTTTAAATTAGAAAGCCAGTGGTTTTAGTTTCAGAAAGGTCTTTTAAACATTACCTATACCCTGTAATGCACAGTGACCCCTCAAGAATAAATATTGTCACCCGTACCTTTTTTACTTCATTGGAGGAGTCTTTATGAAGATTTATTCTCTCTGGGTATGAGAAAAATTGGCATGCACCCTTGAGTACCTTTTGTTGCTGTTAAAAAGAACCATTATGTAGCCCATTTAAGTTACAGTAACCACAATAAATTTAAAAGTTACACGTCTATTTTGCAACACACACTCACATGGAGTCCTGGCAAAGGGATAGCTTGCTAGAACTTCCTGTAAACAATTTATAGCACAGCGCACCTGAAATACCCACCTTTAGATGGGAAGCACTGAATGATACTTTGAAAGACAATGCATAATAGGGCCAGTGGGAGAATTTGTTGTCCTTTGTTGGTCTGGATACTGTGAAAATGTGATGTTATGTGCAGTACTTAGCCTGTAACGTTGATAGTTAGAAAGACCAGATTCTAGTGGGAAATTATAACTGTGCAGTCCACTTTCTGATGCAGTAACTGGCGGATCTTCCCATTGCTTGCTTTGAAATGCCAGGTATTTCTATACAGTAGCATGAATAGTTACAAAAAATACATCTTGCTTCAGTGGCACCTGGAGAGTCATATGTGTCTTGTAATTTTCTTGTAAAAAATTCATATCAGACCTCCTCTGTCTATTAAAATTATTAGTGACCTCTTGTTTTTCTGTTTTTGATTCAGCATCAGTTTCTGAGAGTTGTTAAGTATTGATAATGTAACTGCAGGGAGGACACCATGGGACAGGGCAAGGGAAGTGATAAGAGCTAGTACCTGAGTGAGAGAGTTTTTCTTAATTTTATTATTGGTGATTGAAGCCAAATATACTGTTCACTGTTCTGTATCTGTGCTGAGAAACATCCTCAATAAATTAAATAAGGGAGAAGTTGGCTAATCTTCACAATTATATGGGTGCATCTTCTGCGCTGCCCCCATCCCCCCGCCCCACCCCAAGCTCTTAATCTGCATTTATTGAAGATTTGAGGTTTCTAAGCCTAGACTAGAGGAAAAAGCAACAAACCAAGAAACTGAGGAAAGTCAGTCAAATTCGACCCTCTACAAGTGGACAAAATTCCTTGCCAGATTCTAGGTGTCTGTATTCTTTTAGCTAAGTAACTTTAATGGCAAGATCATTAATTCAGTAACAAAGTCTTAGTGATCACAATTCTCATGGTTACGTGATGTCATTTCTTTAGCCTCCTCGTGTCACTGTTCTCCACTTCATGGATTTATTATGGTATTGAAATGACAAACACTTAGAGTCACGTTATGTTGTTTCTGGCAATAATGCTAGAAAGTTGCCAGAAATACTAGTCATACACTTTGCCTATGTAAACAGTATTAAAAGATGGATGGATGGATGGATGGATGGATGGATGGATGGATGGGTGGATGGGTGGATGGGTGGATGGATGGATGGATGGATGGATGGATGAATACACAGACACTTGTATTTATTGCAAGTACAGATTAATGGTTTCACAAAAAAATAAGATTTCTGTTGGAATGAATGAAATAACAGAAACATTTTTGTTCTTGACCATTTAATTTTAGTGCACCTTGGGGCCTTGTATGTATGATTCTATTTTTAATTAGAAAACCACAGCTATTAAGGTCTGTGAAGACAATAACCTCTAGAACTTTCCTGTCACCATAAATGGTGCTAACTAATGCTGGCCTAATTGCTGAAGAGTTAATGAACTCTTCCAGTCTTTGCACTGATAAACTCAGTGGCATGGTTTTCACTAAAGCTTGCACTTTCTGGGTATGGTATGTTGCATTCATGATTTTCACACAGATTTTACAATTATGAGAGATATTTTCAATGTACATAGTAATAAGGTCTCTACAATGATCAGAAAACTGTGGATAGCTTTTTATTTCCTACAAACACCTTCCCTGACTCATCAGTAGAAAGCTGTTCTTACCAGATGCATCCTTTAGTTGTTAAGTTGCACAGCTGGAAATGTAGTTCTCTTCATACTATTAATCATGGAAATTGTGAACTTAAATGTCCACTAAACACAGAGTATTTGTTTACAAAATGTTTTGGGTGGATGTTGCTTTTGCTTTCAGCAGCAGGCTGAAAGAAGAACACAGGCGGACTCCTGAAGAGAACTTGTCAGTAAAGTCAGGAAACAGGTTATCAACACTTAGGCTGTTCTTATTGTGTCCCTTATCATAATTGACAGTTTGACGTAAAACTGGGTCACATGATCACCAGGGAGGTATGTAAATGGCTAAGAGGTCACCTCTCACATATGCTTTCTGGAAAGGAAACACATTTAAAGGAAGTTTCAGTCAGAGCAATGACAATATGCAAATGTTAAGTTTTATGGGCTTTTCTCAACTAACAGAAGTTATAGCAGTAGCCCATTACGCTTTCCAAAACACAATTCTACTTTCACTAGCTATCGCAGAAACTTGAAATGAGTGTTAGTCTTAGACAGCCATTCTTTAAATACGAGACTGCAGATCTGCTTAAATACTAACCCCTAAACATTATTCGTACTATGATTAAAGATTGAGCTGTTGGCTGTGGGTTTTTAATGTATGTGTGATTTGCATACTTCAGACGCTGCAGGATGGTTGTGCTTGCAAGGTGCTGTTTAAACTGTGAAGACAGCTATAGTGAAATCTAGCGCTTGGGTAGAACTTCACATCAGCATGTCTCACAGCTCTGGAAAGTGCAAAACAAAATCAATTTCCTGGCATTTGACAAAACAGAGGAACTTGGTCTACTGCTCTGCTTGTCTCCAGGCCTGTGTCCCCTTCCAGGCCTATGTCCCCTTCCTGTAAAGTGTCTGAGCTAAATGAGGGAGTTGCACTGCCTCCCAGGAGAAACACATGCAGTGGGCTTTTTGCTCTCTGCTGCTTCATGAGTGCAGTAGTGGGGATATACCACAGGCATGAGTGCAGAGCCTAGGATCCAGGACTAGGAAAATAGCTGGGCTGCCTATGAGGATTCCTCGTCTGCTGCAAGGCTAGACATCCTTTTCCACTTCAGAATACAGACTAATCCTCTATTCTTTTGTGGTTAGATGAGAGATAACTAAGAAATCATTGATAATGTTTTGAGGATGGAAGGTATTATGGTAGTGAGGCTCCTGTCACTTGCCGTGCTGAAAAAATATGGAACTGTGGACTGAAGGTCAAGTCTATTCAACAGTCTTCTAGGAAAGACTTTTCATCATGTCATATGCCAAATCAGGTCATTCATTTCTCATTCATAACATATATTTGAGAAAATTGGTAATGCTTTTCAGCCTTTATCAAATGTAACAATTTCTTATGTCCCTCTACTGAGGAATGTAAGTTTTCTCAAGTAGCCTTCAAGTAGTTTCCTGCCTCTCCTCTTCACATATCCTGCTGAGAAACTCTTCTAGATGGCTTATAGTGTGTGAGTGTGACTGTGCCTTCTCATCTCCAGCTAACATTGTGGCATGACTTTAGAGGTACCTAAGTTACTCTGAGGACAATAACTAGACAGAAGGCTTTCAGTATGACCTCAGACAACATATAGCACTTGAAATACTGTAACGAAGAGCCTTACGGCCTTCCAAAGCTTGGTACTCATGTTAGGTCTGTGTGCCCAGGCTTTCCCTGCTGGGATGTCTGGACATCCTCCAAGGGCAGCCTCCCACTGCTTCCCACTTCTTCCACCAAATGGAGCCCAGGCTTACAGAGTGCTATCAAATTCTACAGTATTTTTACCCAGAAAGCACTCAACACGTGCAGGGGATGCAGATGCAGACTTTGGAAGTGATATTTCTAAATCTTAGACATGCAGATCTTTCAGTAAGAGTGACTTGAGAGAGGAAGTTTTATGGGAGGGAGATTTAAAAAAAATTAAAATTCCAGGCAGGTTAGTTTTTAGAGACTGCTGTGTGAGCCTACTGAAGAGTGTGAGGCAGCAGTTTTTGATGTTGGGAAGGCGTATTTCAGTACAACTAATACAGGCCTGGGCTTGTCACAGAACCAGCTGTCATGCAAACCTGCACTTCTCCAAGGTGTTGTCAGTACTGCAAGCATGGCACAGCTGGTGCAGTGAATAGCAGTACAGTACTCACTATGAGTCTCATGTAGCATGAACCTTCATATAACTGTGCATGTGCATGCCTACAGCTTAGGTATAAAGTGCACATGTTGCATTACTACCTTTGCAGCATTTGGATGTAGATGAATTGAGGTACGTATGACCGTATATAATAAGAAGCATGTCATTGCTAACATTTATGAAGTAGGTTTCAAAAGCTTTGTGGAGCTTTCTTAATGATAAGGTTAACACATTAACTGTATGTGTGGAAGGTTTTCATACAGACTGGGAAGAATATAGTGATTTAGTGCAGAAGCTAATTTACTAAAATGTAATGTATCAGTCTCTTACTGTTTTCCCCAAATGGCAAATGAAATTAGGTTCTATATAGCAAGCTAAGTGCTTGCCAGATTTCTGAGTTAGACCTAAGTGAACTTAATAATTTGGTAACACAAGGTTTGTTATTTTAGTATATTTTTAATGTTTCTAATCAGCCAAATGGCTTTTATTCATAGATTTTATATTTTGTGAAAGAAGCAAAAGAGGAGGATGGGTGGGAGGGTTTAACCTTTCAGTCTTTTGTTTCAGCTGCAAGTGAGTTTTTATAGCTGTTATGAAGCTTTAAAATATGCATTTGTAGTGAAGATGATGACATCCGTAAGGATAATAGCTGAAATACATCTACTGTACATTGAGTAACTGGGCTGACGTATTTTATTATGTTTTCATTATTAAAATCAGGCTTAGAATCATGTTTTATATAGTGACTAAATCAAATGTTTACTTACCCATTTCTTTAAACATGTTTAATTTATTATTCACAGTTACCTCTAGCAAACTTTTGGACTGTATGTTTCCTTTTCTGGTTAATTTCATGTGGTTTAGTCATGCTTTTAATGGCCTTTAGAAGGTCCCTTGGAGTTCTTTAGATAACAAACAAGAAACAATCCCTATGAAAACATCAAAGACTAACATTTCCATTTCTCAGACCTTAACAGCAGGAAGCTTATGAGTCTAACAGCCAGACAGGGTCAGGTTTGCAATATTGTCTTGTCCTCAGCATTTGTATTTTTCAGGAAAAGACTGCAATTAATTGTGCTCCTGTGAAAACAGTTTATTGTAGTTTGTTTGCTGTAGCTTGTGCTATCTCAAGAATGTGAATATGGATAGAGAAAACTAAAATTGATTGAACACAATTGAACTCAGCAACATTGTCTTCAATTAAGCATGTTTAGTCATATATAATAGTACAGCAATTTATATAAACATGACTATACAGAGGATAAAATGTATATTTTCTTCAGAAGCCAGATAAGCTCACTTTCTTAAACTTAAAAACAAGCAGCATATATTTTCAATAAATCTGCTAACACTATCGGGCTGCTGTTAAATAAACAGAGCTGCAGAGGGTTGCTTGAACAGTCTGTGGAGGCAGAACAGATGATTTGAGAATCTGGGAAGAATTTGTTTCAGCTAACATTTAGTACATTCCTCATTATATTAAAATGCAGTAAAGTATTTTAAATTCTGCTTTTCTGAGTCTGAACTAGATTAGATTATTTTATCATCTCTTGCTAAGTAATACCACTTTCAGTAACACTAGATTAATAATCTTCAGTTACAAAATACCTTTACTATTCTTAAATAGCAAGATGACATACAGTTTGTTTAATTTGGGCAAATTTTCTATAAGTTGCATGTCTTCTATGTTTCACAAAAAGCATGCTAGAAGATATTGATTATATTTTACCTTTACTCAATACACATTATATAGAGCATTGCTTAAAAGCCAGCATAATAATTTCCTTTCTTAAAGTATCTCACTATTGATTATTAACATTTCCTTTTATTCCAGCTCAGTTTGTAATCTAATAATGGCTAATTGTTATGTGCTACACACTAGTTACTCTTTAATGCTTTATTAATAGAGGATCATATTAAAGTAGTGTTATATTAAACAAATCTATAGGCATTTATTTCTCAAAATAAGTTATTTTTCTTTGTTTTATTTTTTAAAGATACTTCTTGGGAAAGTAAGACTTTTGCCATGTACAGTACTAGTTTGCATGTGTTCATTTAAATACTAAAAACTGTAGTATGCTCGATCCATATCTGACTGCTAGGTTTCAATTGACAGCTGAGAATTTGTGACTGGACCATGAATCAAAACGGCAGGCATTTATACCCCAGTGCCAGTGAGGATACATTGGGAATTACTTGGCAAAGGTAACATTTTAATTATTTCCACCCCTACACCACCTCTAAAAAAATTGCATAGAGCTGCAGTATCTGTTTTAGTGGGCCTCCAGAGGTATATGTGACAGCATTATGATCAAAATATGTGTGTAACATTCCTCCTGTACACATTCAGGTTATCTTTCATGTAAGCTGACTTTAGACAGTCCCTTAAAGTAACAGCTGAAACAAGGTTATGCTGTCCTATGCAAAGGGTTTGTGAATTGAAGGAAATACTGATCTTAGGCTTTAAAAATGTCATTTGCAGTCATATTTTTGGGACCTTAGTGGTTAACAGAAAGAAAACGGTGCTGTTAGAGGTATAGACGAGTATAATAATAAATGGCTGAGGTGGTGGCTGGTTTTGGGCAAAGAATAACTATATTATTCATAGAAACATTTCTTACCAATTGGCTGGTATAGATTTAGGTCACTAACTTATAACTGAAGGTAAGATATAAACCATCTTATTTTTAAACTAAATAACAGAATAATTAGGAATGATTTACAAAAAGATTGTTTCTTTTTGTGTGAAAAAAACCCCAGAATAAATCAAACAATAAACCCCATTAACCTTTGGTATTTTGTTAATTTGTTAGATTTTACATCTCTTGGTATATAGTGGATTATGGTAACAGTAGAAGGTGTGTGTCTATCTAAATAGGCATATAAACAAATCCACATAATTTTGATACATAAGTTTTCTCCTTTTTCATGTACACGATTATCTCCAGCACTCAACATTTAATGAGGGTTTTACGTGTAAAGCTTATATTAGCCGGTTACTCATGAAATAATTTTAAATATTTTTTGAAATTTATGTGCACATGAAAATATATGTGCTTCTGAATAGTTAGTGTGTGAGTGTAATTCATATATATTATGTACAAAATGCCTTTTGATGCTTGTACTGATGGTACTATGGATTGCTAGAAGTTTTGGGCTTTTGAGAATCAACTTGGAAGGGAAATAACTGAATCTGAAAACTGGTGCTGTTTACAAATCTGAAGTTTAATTTTTTGTGGGGTTTTTTTTTTTAATTTTTCTGAAACAATGTCTTGAATCTGGAAGAATTGTGGTGGCAAAATAAGGTCTTGTCATTTCTTTCCTTATATATTAAACATTACAATGGAAAATTAGCTAATGGAGTCATCTCCTCAAGGGCTGTGATTCACATTACAAATCCTCATCATACAGTAATTGCAGAGTTTTCAATGTACTGCCGGTAGTGAATCCGAACTGAGCTTGCATAGCACAGCGAGGCTGATTTATTCTCCCATTACAAAGTGGCATTTTTCAGGGCATTGACAGGCCTTAGAAAATTACATCACAACAAAATATTTAGGAATATCCTCACATGGTTTTTATCAGTTGCCACTCGAGCTCCCTTTATAGCAATGCCAGTTATACTGGTTGAAGAACTGTCCTACCGTTTGCTGAATTCTGTTTTTCAGTACCATCATACACCCTGGGCATAAACTTTGAAAAGAGAGAAAAAGTGGGGGAAAACATTTCTGGGTGATGACCAAGAAAACTTTGGTGGTGAATAAAAGCCTGCTACATGATCCATTCACTGTTATAGACCAAACTGCTTTGCAGGTCCCTCCCAGAATGGTGCCTGCCACGGTGGCCCTACCAACATACACAGGCACTTCCAGAAGAGCTTGGGCACAAATTCTGCCATGGGTATTTCATTAGAGACCTAGGCTATGCCACTTGCTCTTGGATCACGCACAGCCTTGAAGGACAAGGAAACAAACAGTTCTGCCTAAATAGTTGGCTTTTAAGTGTTAGGTTTTGAAATATGACATTCTTCAAATCCCACTGAGATGAGGACCTAAGAAGAGGAATTATACCTGCACAGGCTAAGGAGCAGCAAGCCTTTCTAACACTAAAACTAACATTGAAAAATGAGAATATATTGCAAAAGGAATTGTCACACATTGACAAAGAAATAACTCCCAGTCCGGACAAGTTTCTGCAACCCCAAATGGTTTGATAAATGCTTGATTATGTGGTTTCCTTAGATCTGCAGTGCTCATTTTGATTGTGCTCACCTTTTATATCAGGCTTTTGTGGTTAAGTATACTGATTTTTCAGAAGTATTATTGACCTCAGGCAGGTGAAAAAGTTGGCAGTTCCTCAGCATTAGCTGCCCTGTCTCTACAGATACCAGCTAGCAGAGATGGTCAGGTTGAAAGCATTGTCATCAAGAATTGTTAGTGAACCACACCTTGGAAACTTGGGGAAAGTGGATGATGAAAACCTTCTGTTATTTCTGTGTTCTTTGTCTTAGTAATAGTTTCCTGTCATACCTCATTGTAGGTACAATGCATAGATTTCAAAATATTTTCTGTTTTGTTTTGTTTCCTTACAAATTTATGTATCTGTTGGCATTTAAAGATTCAGGTATAAGACGGGAGTGGTCTGTATGCAAAGGTTGAACTTTGCAGAAAAGAAGAGAATATGAATAATACAAAACATAAAAAGGAACAACAAGCCATGAAACTTTAGGTCACTGATACCACTTTCTACAAAACCAGAAGACTTGCAAGGAATAGTGATAACAAGATTAATACTGAACAAAGCATTCTAGTATCTTTAAAGGAAATACTTGTATTAAATATTCTGTGAGCATCCTAAAAAACACAAAAGAAAATGGAAAAAACCCCACCCCAGTTATTTGGTAATGTATTTAGAAGTAGTAATTTTTAATTCGCTCCCTATGTCTAAACCATCTACAGTTTTTGTTTGGATTGGTTTGGTTTTTCGATTGCTTACTTAGAGCATTTATGGTATATATTCTGTCTTTGTATGTTTTTTTATATTTATTTGTTAATGTATTTTATTGTGTCTGCTGAGCTTTGAGCACCATGTAAACACATCAATAGAAATAAGTTCTCCAGTACTTTTATGATCATTTAGGTAATTTTTTTGGTGTACATGTGAAGAAGATACTCAGAACCATTAAAAAACACCAAATCCTTATTTTTTTGATAACAGCAGTTCTGTTTACCTAGAGACAGAAGGCGAGGGAAAGCTGTGAAAATCTGTAAGGCTCATTTAGGAAAATACAGTCTCGGTCACTACATGAGGGCAAGAGTGTACGCAAAAAGTACACTTAAGAAATGAGTGAGAGTGACAAAAAGTGGGGTGGGTGTGTGTGAGGCTGATAGCAGGAGTTTGATCCTAAATCTAAGCCACTCATTACACCATTGATGGTATTTCCAGCATGAATACTCATAAAAGATGTCATGATGGGTCTCTCCTAGACCATATGGAGTATTTGCAAGTCTTCCACAGACTGTTAGCAACTTTTCATTGCCAAAGAGTGCATTCCAACTCAGCTATTGACAAATTTATTTTTATTTATATTGATTCTTTTAACAATCGTTCTGTGTTAGTTTTACGCGTTAACTGCTTAACATTACCTTTACAGTATCCAGGGAAATGGACTAGGCTAGAATTTCATGCTTTCATTCTGTTATCTTGACACATCAGCATAGTACAACAGCTGTCTCATTCCTGGAGATGCTGAGAGGAGCTCTGTTCTCAGAGTGCTGAATTTCTTTCTCAGATGTAGCTGTAGGGGTGTTCAGCATTCCAAGCATCATTTCCCGCCCCCCCACCTCCCCCTCGGCATCACTGTGTGTTTATGATAACAGTGATGATAAGGCAATCAAATGGGATAATCTGATTTGTGAAAGACGTTGGAGGGAAATTGAAAATGGGTGCATATTGCTTTTGTAGCACAATACCTTGTGCATGTTTGGTATCGAGAAAACATATAGCTAAAGTTACTCAGGCAGCAGCTTATCTGTGGAAGCACATTTTGGCAAACACAGACACCTGTTAGAGTGGTGGTTCATACACTCTGACCTGTGCCCCTCCCTCATTCCTCTCCCCAGAAATGGTTTGGAATAGAAGTACCATTTCTTTACAGTTTAAGAACAAAAAGGCTGAAGTATCCTGATTGTTAAAATATTCACAGAGAGAAAAATCTAATGATTTTTATCTTTATCAATTTAAATTACTAGTTCTAATAGTTTTGCCCAACTCAGTAATGCAGAAAGATGTGCAGAACACTGTTTCCTCTCCATCTAGGCAAACATCTTCTGAACACTTCCTAAGAAATTAGTTGTATTCAAGCCAGACTTGCATGCTGTCATCCCACAGGAAATGGGTCAGCTATCCATTAAGATGCCATTAGATAATCTAATTTGGAACTTAATCTCTAAATTAACCATGCTCCATACTTGAAGCATACTTGAGAGAAAGAAAAAAAGTTTATGTTTGAATCGATAGGGGAGCCGAAGCGTGAAGAAGGCTGTTTGTTTTTTCTGTAGCTGTGGTCACGTCTCAAGCCGTCTGGTAACCAGGAGAAACCAGACATGATGTAATTCCAGATTGAACTTGAACTTCAGGGACTTAGAATGGGGGAACAATGGACCATAGGAATCAATAATGTCCATTTTCCACATGATTATGTTTGGAGCTTTAAGTTAACCTTTATGGGAGAAGCAACAAGAACTGCAGTGTGACCAAAATGAATGAATTGCTCTAGAAGCAAGATGTTAAAATAAAGAAAACAACTTCAGTAATAATTTGTGAGTAGGACTGCAGCTTCCAGCAGGATTAGAAAAGTTCTTGCTCTGTAGTGAACTGGTTGCCTGTTCTGAGCTCTCTTTGTTCACTTAGGTGAGACAAACTTAATCTTATGTTTCCTGTCAAATGATTTTTGGCAGCTGCTAGGGAAGGAGGAGCATATTATACAGAATTCCCAAGTGTAAACTGTATCTTTAACCCCTTGGTTACTCCAGCTTTCTACTTCTTTATCATCTTACCTCCAATTGTTTCTTTTGAAGCAGTAGAACTGCTTTGTTTGGGGTTTTTTTTTTGTTTGTTTGTTTGGTACAGTTAGGATTGTCTGCATTATTATTTAGTCATGCTAATTTGATAAACTTGTAGTTATATTTTTTAAAAGTGCTAAGGTAAAAATTCTAATGGTTTGAAATGCAAATAGTAATATTTGGGAAAAGAAAAGGGTAGTGCAGATGTGTAAAGTGAAGAGTCAGTTTTTCACAGGCAACCCACTGAACTCTTGTAACCAAGCACATGCTCTCCATGGTTTGGCTTGACTTGGTCATAGTCTCCTCTGTGCAAGTGCGTGTTTGAAACCCTCTGTTAGGCCTGTTCCTGCACCAAATTCTCATACCTGAACAGTCCAAAGCACAGCATGGACATGCACCATTTCCCTGGACCCTCCCTGTGTTGTGGGTATTTGTTAGTAATGGCCTCTGTAGCCTCTTCCTGATCTTTACGTACCTTTTTGTGTTACGCTGTCAAAAAAAGAAGTCTGCAGGGAATAGAATAAATAGTACTCATATAGGAGATTTCCCTTTTTCCTCCCATGGGCATAAATCAGTAGGTCTTTAACTCCTCCCTCTGCTAAATGGGTAGTATGTGCCTGCTAAACTGTAAAAGTCATCCTAAACTAACCTGAGATACACTTAATACATCTCTAGAAACAAGTTCTCATCTTGGAGGTAAAATTTGGCCGCTGTTTACCTATGGATACCAGCTCAGAATGGTAACAGAAGTACCCCATTAAGTAGATGTTGGAAGGGTGGTTATTCTTTTGGCAGAAATGCAGAAGTGGGAATTTAGCCAGGGCACTGAGGTTAGCAAAATTGCATTTCCGAAGTTCTTACGATCATAGTAATTTTGAAAGGTAAAAGTCCCTGTACTTGTGTGGGCAAGCACTTACTACAGAGATAGATGTGCCTTGCTTAGTGACTTACTACTGTCACTTCTTTCAACATTGAAGGTATTGCTACCTTTTTTGTCCAAAGACTGACTTGGCAGGATCTGGTCTACCTTCTGTAAGCTAGTGGGTTCATGTGGGTTATAGTAAAGCTACAAGAAGGAAGTACTGCTTTAGATGTACTTCTGAATGGCAAAATACTCTTACAGATTAATGAAACTGTAAAAGAAAGAAGGTAGTAACTGCTGGAAAATAAGAACTTCAAAGACCTCCACATTTACTCAGGTTAGATTAGATTTATTTTTTATTGCATTTAGTTAATTGGTTAACATTATTATGCTCTTTATGTTATTACAATCTCCAAAATGGACTGTATATACATATAATGTAAGCACTACTTGTGGTCCATTCCAGTAATATTTTAATCAGAGGTTCTTGAAACAGCAATTATTATCTTTAAGAGGAAATCATGGCAGAAATCTTGATTGAGTTAACATCTGGAAACTGTAATGGAAAGTATAATGGAGAATGTTAACCCTGTAGGATGCTTACAGAATTTTCCTTTGCTGTTTTATTACATTTGAACAGATAAATACATTACACTTCCTGTGGACAGAGAGGGAACTGATGACTCTATAAGGTATCTGATAGTCTAGCTATGGTGAAGAGAAAAGTGCTACCAGTAGTGAAATTACTGAAAGGAAGGTGGTCCTGCAAAAAAGATGGATCCAAATCTCACAACAGAATCTCATGGTGCTTCTCATGTAATTTTCTTCAAAACTTAGCCTTGAGCACTTTTTTAAGCCTCACTGCATGTTTCAAGGGAAAGGCATTTATATTATAGCTTCTGTCAGCAGACAGATAACAGATTTCCTCAGGAGTAGTAAGCTGGAGTGTGCAGCAGACCTGTTTTATTCCAGTCATACATACAAAGATTTCTTATCTAAAGGAGAAGCCATGTGGGCAGAGAGACATTCTGTTAGCTTCTACAGGACAACAACCTTGACTGTGTCCCGGCAATGGAAGGAGTTTTGGCTTCCCTGGTGGAGGTACTTAGTGGACAGAGGCAGAGTATTGCCTCTGGTTTTGTGAAACCAAGTGCTGAACTTTAACTGGGACTCACACAAACTGCTGGATGGTATGGTGGAGGGAAAGTTGTTTCCCCATTTCCTGCGTTTCCACTCGTGTGGGCACCCAGGTGGAGTTTGCTTTTGCAGCCAGAAGTAACTGTCATTCCTGCTAGGATGTTCTGCAGAAAAACTGTGGATGGTTTCCATGGCAGAAGCTCTGCAGTACTCAAGAGTGGTCCCTTCCCAGTAGGCTGGAGAAGGCTAACAGGGGAACCTTGCTTTTTTGGGCAGTTGGTCTGGCTCAGCTTCACGCTGGAGTGCTGGGGAACTACAGAGCAGAGTGCGGCTCACAGAGTAGCTGAAAGTCCAGCTCAATTTACCGTAAATGTAAAGGGAGGTCATGGGAACGTTGGATAGACAGCCATACTCGTGCAGGTTAGCAGAGCCTGTGTTGTGTGTTTGGTTATTCACGGTTGTGTCGCAGCTGTTCTGTAACTAGGGCTGTTCTCCTCAATAGCTTTCATCCAGGTTTCTTCCTTTGTCTGCAGTAAGCATCTGGTGGTGGTACCAGGCCTGGGGTGGCCCAAGATAGAGTTACATCCACCTGTAGTATGATAAGGTTATTTTCTAAACTACAACCAGAATTCATCAAGCCTTGAAGTTAATGGCTTAGGAAATGCCAGGAAACAGAAGGAATGGGCCGTTCTTCCCAGCTGCCCAGTGTGTGTATTTAGACCAGGACTTCAGCTACCTCCAGAGGTGTGGAAGTGGTGGCAGTCCCAGCCCCACAGGCAGGCAGTGTGTGGCTGTCCTGGTCCCACAGGTGGTGCTCCACTGTCTGCACCACCATCTCTGGCAGAAGGCTCGGCATGAGCAGTACAAGGGACTTTGAAACTCCTGTGGGATATACACAGTGTCAACACCGGAGATTTATTACTCCCTCAGGATTCATAAGTAGTACTGATGAATTTCTTGCAGTCTACATTTTTGTCATGGTCACAATATAAGGTGGGAGGTTTGAAATGTTTAAATAAACACCTGTATTAACCTGGTAGATCATATGGCAACAACAGTCATATTAGGAACTTGCTACAACTTATTTTTATTGAGCAGTTTTCACAGAAATCAAGATCTCTGTCTGGAATTTCAAGTAATAGATAAAAATTCTGCTGCAAATAGTAATTTGCTTTTAGTCAGCACTGACTTGTTTCCTTCACCCACTGTAGTCACTAGAAGATTGGTAACTTTAAAACGAAACAAAAAGTCACAACAGTATATATCCAATCACTGAAGTGCACTGTAAATCTTCAGAAAGGTAACATGGAGCCTGTGTGTTTAGCTTAAGCCACAGAAATTTTTTAAATAGAGTCTCGACCTCAAACAAAATTTATAATCTTTGAGTTAGTGCTGTATTTTTTTTGAAGTTACTAAACACAGTAAATCCCATGTAACAGGATAGCAAAAACTGTGCACTGTAAAGCATGTATTCAGACAGATCCCAAGCAAACAAACCTGCTTGGCTCTTTATTTTTTTATTACTAGTTCTTATTTTTACAATTCCACATGCTTGGAAGCAATTTGCTTTGTGCCTGTTATTTCAGAATTTGCTTCTTAACATCACTGAAATCCAAAGAGGAAGAAACAAAAAATGCATTTTAAAACAAATCGTGAAGGAAGATGAAGAATAAGTTAAAACAATTAAGCCTCTTAAATTAAATTCTGGTATTGATTTTTTTTTTCTTTTTGGAACATAATGTTTTCATTAGATCATCTTGGAAAAATCTTTCATGCATAACTAGGTTTAAATCTTTGTAAGTGCTGCAAGATTTGTGGTGTAATTGTGATTTTTAAATTTCAGGAGGTTTTTTTTTCCTCCAATAGCAGACTTTTTTGTGTAATAGTCAATAGAATCAAAAAAACAACAAAAAAGTTAAACAGATTAGCTGATTTTACATTTTGAAAACAGCAATTTTTTAAAAAAAAAAATTCTGAAAAGGTTAAAATCCTGTAGATTTTTAGGTGTCCTTCAAGAATATATCCAATAGAAGAAAAAAGCCCCAACAACCTTATTGAATAATATTTGTTCTTCAGGCACTGAAAACATGAAGATATTAATATTTAGTGTATTTTCTTCATGAAATAAAATTTGTCCTTCTCCTTTGGGAATATGACCATCATTGAGACAAGCAGGTCAGGAACTATTTCCACTTTTTTGCATGTGTAAGACACAGCACCTGAAATTAATTGCTAGGAGTTAAAATAGTAAATTAACAGGTTTAGAGAGGTAAGTAGTTTCAAACAGGAGTAAATGACAGAATCTGTTTGTATTCTTTTTAATATGAAAGGCCTGAGAAACATGTCTGTCCCCTGGAATTCACAAAATAAGTTGACTGCTTTTCAGGAACTGAAATGATCACAAAAATCTGCCAAATGAAATGTATTTATTTCGTGCACATTTAAAATCGATAAAAAGAGTCTATTTTCCTCTTTATACATGGTGCCACAAAAGTGCTTGTGCAAAGTCCAGGGAGAGAGCAGTGCAGAAATGGGACAAAAGATAGAGAGGAAAGAAAACTTTTAGCCTCCACAGTGCACATGTGGAAGGGTTTAGTCTGCAGGTGTGTTATCATGAAACTCTTTAGTCTAATCCCAAAATGTATTTCCAAGTAAGAACTTACGTTTGTGGAAAAAACTAATGCACAGAAAAGCTTGATACAGTGGAATGCAGAGGGAGGATGTGTTTGTATGCTGTACGTCCAGTTTTGGTGTTAGTTCTTTGGCAGTGATGCTGACTTAATGATGCTTTTTTTCTTCTGAATAAATGTGAAAAAAATTTCTTCAAAGTCATAGAATCATAGCTTAGGATAGTTTGGTTTGGACTTCTGGGTTGCCAGAACAACATCTAAGGAAAGGGCTGCTCAGGCTGCTGGGCACTGAATACCAGTAGCTGAGGCCTGTCTTTGAGTATCCATCTTGCAATTATGACTGGTTGGTGCCTGGTGAACCTGTGGATGCCGTTGGGACTTCAGCTCCTTAGTGACTGAGTGCTTTTGAAATGGTGACTTAAGTCATTGAATTGTCTTTGAAAATAGTTTTTTTTCTCAGAGGCTTGTTGAAAAAAATCTCATATGCACTGTTACCCTTGACTCACAGCTACTCTTGGCTGCAAGTGTTTAGATGATTGGGTCCTGTGTTAGCTGCTGTTTCTTAGACACTGATAGAAATTTTTTTAAAGCAGCAGGTTTTTTGAACATTAAAATACCTCTATTCTTATGGGCACCTGTGCATCTCAGAGGCCCATTTTGGGATGGTGACGAGATAAACTGCTGTGTTGTAAGAGAGGAGGAAATCTTACAGGATGCTGAACCACTGAATATTTATATTGTATTCTTGAAAAAAGAACACCTGTACCCTGTGCTATATTTCACTAGCTCTTAAATGACATCATGCTATATAGTGTCACTTGAATAGTTTAGTTGTGCCTGCTCTGTATATTTGTATCTGACGTTTTGGGAGGCTTTCATAAACAAACAGACCACTTAGTGTAACTCAGGAGTAATACAGCTTGCTACTGAATTCAACACAATTATTTTTCTTTCCAACAACTCATACTTTCACAAAGAAAAGTGTGAAGTAGAATCTCAAGTTACATTCACAGATTTTGTTTCCAGTTTTATCTTAAGTAATGCTATTATTAATGAATATTGGCTGACCCTTGATTCAAATTCATTGTATACATATTTAATTTATGTTTTGTTTTTTTCTCTCTCTTTCTCTCCCTCCTTGTCTCTTTCCCCTTTTCAACAGTCCTGGTACCTGGGCTAGCTTGGTTCCTTTCCAAGTATCAAATAGGACACCGATCCTGCCGACAAATGTCCCAAATTATGGTTTGAACATAATTGGAGAGCCTTTCCTTCAAGCAGAAACAAGCAACTGAGGGAAACAAAATTAAAAGCAAAATTAAAAAAAAAANCTAAAACCAGGAATACTCCATTAAAAAAAAAAAAAAAAGAAAAAAGAAAAGAAGACAGTATGAGGAAAGAAACTGAAGAAAGAAGAAAAAAATAGACCAGCAATTGCAGCTCTTACAATCACTAATTCCCTTATGGTTGAAATTGAAATGATATACAAAGGGTCGATGATATTTCACTGATGTGTAGAATGCAGCTCCTGCTAAGTAGCCTTTGTTATATGAAGTCCGCTGGGAAATAGATGTTCTGTCCCCGACAATATATTTTAACTGACTTTCTAGATGCCTTAATATTTGCATGATAAGCTAGTTCTATTGGTTTAGTCTTCTTGTTGTTTACGCATGAGATCACTATTCCTGGTTATCTCACAAAACAAAGGCTAGGCAGCAGCAGCAGAGCTGCAGGAGGACAAGGGCCGTGAGCCAGCCATTTTCTCAGCAGTCTGATTTCTAAATGTTTTAAAAATAAGCTCTGTAGCCTTTAGTTATCAGTATGGATTTATTAAACTTTGGCCCTTAATTCAGCCTTTTTCTAGTGTGTTATGCAGTTTGAAATTTTCAATCAGTATGAACACACAGGCTCTATGGAAGAAATGCCTCTACGCAGGTAAAAGTGTTATCTTCTCATGCAACAGTAAAAAAAAGAAAAGGAAAAAAGTGACATTTTCCCCAGTAAAGAAACACTTACAGAGGCAAGTGCAATTTAAAAATCGTATCTAAGAGGTCATCACTATAAGTCCTTCAGCCCTTGGACTCTAAATTGAGGGGATTAAAAATAAAAATAAAAATTACTTTGAACAAACTTATTTTTCCCCTCAGTTTTTGAGGGCATTAAAAGGCATTAAGTCAAGACAAATCACGTCCTTGAGAACAAGAAATCGATGGAAACACAGCACTTATGTTGGTTTAGCTGCTGCCTCCACAGAGGGGTAGGATTTATTTATTTAAAGTTACTTGTTGCATCAAGAACCCATAGGGTTTACATGTTTCTGTAAAATCTACATCATAGAGACAAAGACATAGGCAAATCCATGTCACAAGGGCAAAGCTTACCGTTTACAAACTGGTAATACCAGGATGGGGATATGTTGTATTTAAATAAGGCACTCTTAATGTAAGTCTATTTACAGGGTGCTGTAAACTTGCATGGTGCTTTCAGAAGTTAGCCTTGTTCAACAATTTTCACATATTGACAGGAATATAATGTGCATGGGCAGACATTTTGCCTCTATGTCTCTTTAAAAATTTAAAATACTCTTTCCAGTAATCCTAATTTGCACGAAGATATAATGTCCACATTACGTGCCTTGCCTTGAAATCTAAAAAATGGAAAAAAACAAAAAAAGAAAAAACTACAAAAAAATTGACATCACTACACTTGTTTTGCTGCATTTATTATAATTTTAAATCTTTACCATTTTTATGACAAAATATTTTGTACTCCAGATGCGAAAAATGTGTGACATCATGGATTTTTTAGACAGTTATACCTTTATCTCACATTTATAAAGCATATCATGGCTGTGTATAGTTGCCGCTTAAGAATTGTAATCGACCAGCAATATTTTCAGTATTTTGGTGTTTTTTCTATTAACCTTTCATGTTTTTCATCTTCCAATTAATATTGGGGGGAGGGGATACAAATTTATACGAATTATGCAATACCAAGTTTTGCCTATGTAGGTAGTGCTTTTAGCTGTATTGGTTATTATAGGTAAGTACACAGATTTAAAAAAAAAGAAAAAAAAAAAGAATAATGTATGCTTTTTTTGTTTGTTTTAATTGACCAAAGTGGGTACTGCTATTTTTGCAGTGTGATGAGGTCCTTTTCTGTACTGAGAGGTGGACAGGGGATTTTTTTTTATACATACATATATATATATTCTGGGGTGGGGGGGGAGGATTTTTAACACTTTACAGTGTAGCTGTGAAGCAGTGCACCCTTAGCCAGGCAAGGGCTGCAAAGCAACTGTTCTGCCTACTGTGACAAACTTTCAAATCGGTTCCCTCTTTTTAACTTCCCACCTGGGGTGCAAGCTGAAATCATTTCTGGATTTAAAAAATAAATAATGAATTCTGTTGGAGGCAGACTTGACTTGAGGAAATTGTTTTACTTCAAGGTTTTTTTTCATGAGAAAGAGAGACAGACAGAGAAAGAGGTCAAGACCCACAGTGAGATGAAGCCTTTTCCATTCTGGCAAAGACAGTGCATCCTAAAGTGTTCATGTTAGAAAATGTTTTTAGCTCAGAATGACGAAGACACTCTGTCTAGGAAATGCAAGTACAGGGCCAAAATCTTTGCTGGAATAATTTCACTGACTCCAGTGGGCTTTGGAGTTGCTCATGCAGAGAATTTGCCCCCCCTTATCCTGCTTGAATTGTTTTCCTTTACATAATTTTTTTTATATTCTACTCCCCTCTCACCCTGCCAAGTTTGTTAATTCAGCATTTGAATTACAATTTTCAGCCTGCTTGGGCTATGTCAGAGGTTTGCAGTCTTTTGATAGAACAGATCAGATGGAGAGCCCTGGGGTGCAGTGGAGAAGGAGTTTCTTTCTGTAAGGAATTAGACCATGGTGGAAATAAAAAATGTGTTTCCAGTAAAATCCCATTTTTCAGACCAGTAGTGGGCCTATTGCTGGTGACCTCTTACACACAAGGGACCTTTGCAATGCATGGCTAAACACAGAGTGAATTTTTCTCTAAAGCACCTTCTCCTATTGGGGTAAAAACAGAGGAGTATATAGCTATGTGGATGGGAAAATTAATCCCTTCACAGTTGTCTCTGTGTTTTGGAGGTTTTCCTGCCCATGAGCAGTCCCAGAGGTGCAGCTCCAGCAGCAGCCACCCCAGTGAGCACTGGTCAGGGGTGTGCCACTGTCAGTCCCTTCTGGCTCCAGGTGTGGTTAAGAGCAGTAGTGGTGGCACATCCCCATGGCTTCAGGAAGAGAGAGTGTGTAGGCAGGGCTTGAACGGCTACAAAGGCAGGAATTGTAGGGAAATCTTTGAGATTTGCTAAACAGAAAAAAAAAAAAAAAGAAAAAGGAAAAGATAAGACACGGGTGCAAAAAGAAATGTGGGGTTCTTTTTTGGAGCCCCACAGTAAGTCAATTTGTTTGCTAAGCACATGGCAAAGTGTGCTAGACCCAAACACAGTGCACCTCAAGATCTGGCCTGGTATGTGTTGTCCTTTACACATGTCATGATACAGAGCAGTTTGGGAACAGAGGTGGGCTGGGGGCATGTCCTTGATTAGTACCATTAACAAGGTGTTCTCTGAAAGCTTTTAATAGCACATTGGGGCAAAACTGGAACAAGTTCAGGCTTCAACATGAAATATCCAGAATAGTGATTGCCCTTTGTAGGAAGATAGATGCTCTTAACAGAGGGTTGGGGTTTTTTTTGCCTCTGGCCTCTGGTATGAAAAAATGATGAGCTTAAAGATGCAATTTTTTAGAGAAATAATCTCCTTCCTTAAACTGGGTTATTCAACAACTGTGGGCTTTTGTCACCTGCCTCTCTAATAGAAAAGCCTGCTTGGAAGATAATGAACTTTTCATTTTTTGTATGTTTGGTTTTAGGTTGGCTTTGTTGGTTATATTTTAATCTCAGCAGTGAAAAGATTAAGATAAGATCAAGAACTCAAATCCAGTCTCTGGCCTCCTCCTTCACCAGGAAGTGTATTCTGACTAAATTGAGCCACCCCGTTCTATGTGCACTGTTCTGCCTTTATTAAGTTGCTTTGCAGCCCTGGCCTCATGGCTGTGCCACTGAAGTGTGTTTCCCCTGGAGTGACATGAACGCTTGAGGCTTGACTAAGGAAAAAAAAAGGCAGTGAAGGAGACTGTACATAAAGACATGGCAAAAATATTAATTATAGCAATATAGTTGTGGGGTGATGTTCAGGTGGGCAGCTCCATTGAAAATATGTGAATGAGTTTGTGAAGCTGCAAGTAGCAAGAAGAAAGGATGATCTTCTGAATAAACCGCCTACCTTGTAGACAGTAATTTGTACACTGTATAGTTTTGTTAAGAATTTTTTTTTTAATTAAAATACCCTTGTTTGTAAAGCTAACTTTTTAACAATTATAATGGAAATGCCTTTCCATTTTTAAACAAGAATATTCTTTGTTTAGAAACTGGACTTGGGTTAAAACTCTCCAGTTTCTTAATTTATGTATTAAAAAAAATCTGTCCATGTTAGGAGTTATTTCGCAGATTCCTGTGCTTGAAAAGCATAGGTTACTAATCCTTTAAAAATGTAAATGGAGAAAAGTTATATTTTATGAAGGTTATTTTGTTGTATTTAGTATTGGAAAAGTTGGTTTTCAGAGCATTTCAAAATGTTGGAAGCACCACTGTCTTTTTTATTAGTATATATGGCCTTTAGCAAAAGTTTTTGTGATTGTTACATGATGGTATTTAAGATTAGGTTCACAGAGCTATTCAGGATAGGCAGAGAGCTAAAACAGTACTTAAGTCTCACACAGCTGTGTCCTCAGGGAGCAGAATTTTGGATTTGCAACTTGTAGCTTCATAAGGACTTAATGAAAGAGATTGCACAAAGACATCTGTGACACCGGAGTGTGTTCTGTACCTAAACCTAAATTATATATACTGTGTGAGATTATGAAGGCTGCAGAAAGTTATCCCATATTCAGTGTACAGTTTTCACTTTTAATGAGAAAACTCTCTAATGTTGCTGGCAGTAAGGCCCCAGGCATGACATCCTCTGTGGTTTACATGATCCTGTCAAGGTCTTTTGTTAACATTACCCAGCTGTATGCTCCTGGATTTTTTTATTTGGTTTCTATATAAAAGTTAAAAAAAAAAAAGAGAGTAAAATCACATGCCAGCTAATCAAGTTAAACAGAAAAGGCTCAAAGCTGAATGTTCTACTCAATGTTGAAGGAGCTGAAAACTGCCTCCTTCTTATTTGCACTTTCTGCTAGTTCCCCAGTTTTATTAATTCCTCAAAATTGTGTGGGTGTGGTGGAGCACTGCAGTTGGAGGATAACATGGACCACTGATTTTGCCCTTTAACCCTGCACAATGACCTTTGCATCAGCCAAACTTATTGCCATGACAACTCTTTGTACTGTTTCCATGCCACAGCTCTGTTGGTCACGTTGTCAATAGTAAAGGGGACAAGTTGGAGACGGTCAATTTTTACATTTTTTTGTTGCAATTTTTTCTTCAATGGTTGTAAGTAGTTGTTTGGTTTTTTTTTATGATAAAAGGGTTCACTAGTTAGTACTCTTTAGAAATATCTGTGTGTTGCAATTCAGATGTATGTTGAATTTGTGAAAAGGGCTTCAGTGCCACTAGCATCATGATATCCTAGAATAAGCCTCTGATACTTTCATTGCATGATACCGTAACAGTAAAACAAAAGGTGGCCTAAATAAAGGGAGAGCAGTGTGAGCTAGTGGCACTAAAGCCAATCTTTGTATTACTGTATTTTTGACAGAATGGTTTTGAAAACTGTGCTACAGGGACTGATGTGGCAAATGTATCTCTATATGCAGAAGGAAGTTTTTTAAGAAGTATGGCTTATTATGCATTCTTCATTGAGGGCATTGAAGTTGCATGGACTGATAGAAGTTGATGCAAAATGAGAAAAAACAAAAACCAGCAAAATGTTTACCAAAAAACTCAAACAAATGAGCAGTGCCTGTTCAATTTCACAGTCTCTGTTGAGTTCAGTTGTAAATATGTTTCAGATAACATTTTCTTCAAAAATAATCTCTACAACATTGTAGAATGTGAGGGGTTCCTCAATCCCAGGCATAGGCTTCTCAAGAGCTACATTAGATTATGTCTTCATCAAGCTGTTTATTTGTGCTTATATCATATAGAACTTTTAGTAATCTGGGAAGAGGCACCCCATCTCAATGTTATTTCTCTGAGAAAAACTTTTGTAGGGCTGTGTGTTTCTTTAGATACATTTAGTACAACTGTAGGTGACAAGTAGTCAGTTATTGCTTGCTAGCTACATACCAGGGTTGATCCATTTTAAAACTTTTGGCATTTTTCCCCATACTGTAGGCCATAAATCCTGAAGGTCCCATTTTACTTAAAAAGAAGGTGCGTGCAGAGTCTTTGTGTAATGAACCTTCACTAGGAGGATGCATTGCAGTACAGCTACTTAATTTTGGAATTAGGGCCCTCTGGCATCAGACCTGATTTTAGCCTGAGTGTTAACAAAGGTTTTTATTGTGCCTGGTTGGAGGATAATAATGTTCTTTTTGGTACTTTTTTTTTTTTAGGTTACAAATGAACTCAACTGCCACAAGTTTTAAACTGGTGTAAATCAAGCTTGACTTAATGTGATTGTTACTGTTATATCCAGCCTATACTGCTAGCAGCTGCTCATACTGCAGTCAATTACTGGAAGCGGATATATTTCCTATGCAAAAACTGTTTAAACAATAAAAATGAGCTATGCTACAGACCTGGTCTTATGTTTTCTGTCTCCAAGAGTCATAATTGGTAATATCTCAGAAACAAACCTTAAACCTTGTAGCCTGATAGCATGGAACGACTTATGGAGTTTTGTGTATACCTAGTTTAGATTTAACATATTTGTTTGCACACATTTGGGTTTAGCTTACACTGAAAAAGGAGGAGAACAAGGACAAAAGGAAATACAATCAGGTAATCATCTCAATTTAAATTTTCCACTTAGTTTTCATCATCATGTTTAAGCAACTCTACAAATTATACAGGTGATCTCGAGGCCAGACTGATTTTTGCTTTTTATATATTCTTCACATACATTTGTAGCTCTGTAGCCTATTATTTTACAACTTTACAGATTCATAGCTAGTAGTTTCTCACCTGTTAGACAGGAAGACAAACCACATTCCTATCTTGCTGCTTCTGAGAGCCAAGGTTGAGACACTCTCCCATAAGCAACTAGCAAGGAAGGGGGGCTTCAGAAGAGGGTCCAACCAAGAGGGGGAATTGCCTCATCAGCTGTGTTTCTAATTGGGGATTCTCGTCAATTATGCTAATTTGCTAAACTTATAAAACTGTACTTGCTCTATGTCACGTGTGCATCTTCAGCACATTTTCAGCGTGTATTTCGGCATGTTGTGCACCTGAGGGGACCCTTCATAAAAAATAACTGCATTTTATCACCTAATTGTGTCTGGCTCATGATTTTAGGACCAGAAGAAGGCACCAATCTGCGCTGCATCTCCTGTGATGTAAGATTAGGCATGATAGCAGAAGGGCAGGAGACGTCTGTTTTCTTTTAAGGTTACTGGTTTTTGACAGACAGTCAACTTTTGATTTCCTAACTGCTGTCATGATTACATTTTCATTGAATAAAGACAGTAAGATCCAATCTTCCCAAAATTCTTCCTGAAACCAGAAACCTTTATCTTGGGTCAGTATCTTTCAACTCTACAAAAGAAAAATTATTTTTCCTAAGTGTGAATTAGATGTATATATGGGATGTTTCATTCAGTTCTTGTTCCAGGAAACAGACTGTTTTCTTCTTAGACCATTAGGACTCCATAAACCAGTAGCAACAGTTAGCAAGTAACATGAATATGGTCAAAAAACTTGTGGGATAACAGTGTAAAGACTTTAACTGGATTATATATAAATCATCAAATTTTGTCCCATGGTGAAGCTAAACAGCTCTCCATCTATTTAGATAAAAGTATTCTGCAGTTTCTAGAGCATAAGCTTTATCCAGTTACAACCAGTAGTGTGAAAAACGTAAAATGGTTTGTTATTTTTCCCTACTGATTTGTTTACACAAAGACCATTTGTTTATGAAATGCAGTAATTTTTCTGTGAGAGGCCCTTTGTTGTGTGTGTGTCTTTCCAAAACAAATTGTCAGGCATGAAAATTTAGGAAATTCAACGATTTTTCCTGCTGGGGTTTCATTAAATGATGTCATTTGGCCTTGATTTGAAGACTATATTAAGGACCTCAGGTTCCATGTTTAAAGCTCCAAACCTGTAAACTATCCTGCATGAGAGACAATGAAGTTCAGTCCTGCCTCCCCTTTCTGTTAAGAAAATGCCCTACTTCTCCAGCCGCTCTTCAGCCCCATGCAAAGCATGCCACTGATGAAGCCTGCAGCAATCCTGCATGACTTTGAACCCCCACTCTGTGCATGCCAGCTGTAGGGTGGCACTGATGAAAATAGTTCAGGAAAGAGAATGGCAGCTGCCTGACGCTGCCAGTGCCACAGCCAGGGCTGCAATGCCATGCTCAAGATACACAATACAGTGTCTAGGAACACAAAAATGCAAGTAGCAGGAAGGAGAGAATGCAAAGACCATGACTTGCAACTTTGTGGTGAGTACAAATTGGGGAACACTCCTGGTTCAGGCCCTTCTGCTTTCCCATTTGCAAGATTTTTGAGAAGAAATGGACAAACAATTTTTTTTTTCCAAGTCCAGTGTTATTTTTATGTATTTTCCAATGAGTTTAAAAATTGCAATTGAAAAATAACATAAATCTTGACGCCAGATCCAAACACATACGCAAGCAACAAAGTAGAAGTGTGCAGTGCCACCTCACAGATTTTTGCTGCTTAAGTCCTTACAAGAAGTTCTTGAATCTTTGCTATATCTGGGTTTCTTTTTGAGCCTTATCTTAATTTCTATGCTGGTTACTGATCTAAATTTGCACATTATAACTGTTGGTCAAGCAGCTTCTGGTTCCTTGGGTAAAGGTTAAAGCAAACACAGTCTTAGCATCTTCCTTGTGAGCCTCAGCCCATGGGCATCTGTTTCTTTGGGGATGTTCCCTTGATATTCTGTTACTTTGGATCTGTTCCCCTGAGTGCTAGGGGACCCTTGGGAGTGCTTAACTGCCAGTATCTGGGTCACAGCCAGGAGTGTCTATGAACACAAGAAGGTTATTGAATGCTCAGGACTGAACCAAATTTTGCCTGCAATTTGCTGGAGGGAAGAAGAGTTCATTGCTGCTATCCAGGTGATTCTCATGCACTTTGTCACATCTCCACTCAAAAGAGCTGCAGCCTGAAGTCTTTCTGGTAAGGTAACTAGAGGATGGTTTCACAGGATTGTTTCATAGATAGGTTTTATAATTCACCCTCAGAAATGGTAGAGCTATGTCCACTAAGATTTTAAAACAGAGACCAACAACAAACTCTTGGCATTGGCAGACTTTGACAGACATATGAAGGACCTAACCAAGATCTTCATGAGAAGATGTCCTGGCCTGCCACATACATCTTTGGAGTGTCCCCTAGTAGTTTATTTAAGGTCCTTGACATGAGATGAGCCACTATTGCCAAGGCCATTACCCACAAGTGTTGACAGACTGAGATGCAGAGAGCTGTAAAGATCTGTCCAAAGCTGAGCAAGGATTCAATTGAACTCAATTTACCTCTTATGGCATTCACCATTATGTTGTACCCTGCTCCACTTTTCTTACTTTATCATATCAGTATGTTCTCCAGACAAAGAATGGAGTGAACAAAGTTACAGGACATTGTAAAATATAAAACTTAAAAAACCCCAAACATATGGGAGCTATGAGAATACCACCAGTCCTTCAAATCAACATTCTCTTAGAGTTGTCCTCTGCACATGCTGTTATGTGGTATCTAAACAGAACCTGCTGCTTTAAAAGTAAAGAAGTGAGGGGTACGTGGGACCTGCTCCTCTGGAAAGTTGACTGATGCCACTGCAGTCAACAGAAATCCATCAACTGATTTTAACAAGTCTTATTAAAATCTGCCTATATTTATGGGAAGGCACCTTAATTAAGGTGAAGATGTCTTTTTTCCCAGGTCTTAATATGTATACTTTTTTCTTTCTTCCCCTGAGGTGGATGCCTTAGGGCAAAAGGAGATGTTCAAAGCAGAAAATGTTAGTTTCTCCTGCTAAGGTGATGCTCACTACTAAGAAAATGGTCTCCATTGACTATATTTAGATGCACTGCAGCTGCCAAAACCAGCACATATTGCTGTGGGCAGACAGGCAAGAAAGTCTGATATACCACAGGACTGGGGCAGGGGTAAGAGATATATCTCTACATAACTGACAAGTCAAGCTCTGCAGCACTATGAAGCTGGAACCATATCAATTGTAAGCAGCTGTCTATTCAATTTTCAGAAACTCTCTGATCAGGTAATTGCTGATGTTTCAAGAAACAAATGGTGTCCCCAGGAAGAGCACTGAAATGCCGCACAATGCAATGAGGTCACCAGAGGGTAAGTGGGGGCTTTAGTACTCAAACACTTTTCAGGCATTATTCTGGTTGTAAGACACCTCTCTCCCAAATTATTTGAGATTGAAATATTTCCCTCTATGTATTTTTCTGCTGAAGTACATTGAAAAAATGTCACAGTTACTTACAGTGGATTTGTTTCACAGACCAGAAAACTTGGATCTGTGAAAACCATTAGAAGCTGAGTGTATTTTCTGTTTATGGAGACGAGAATACAAAGATAAGGTTGGGGTTTTTTTGGTGGTGTTTTGGTTTTTTTCCTTTTGTTGCCTTTTTTTCTTCTTCTTCTTTTAGGTGGCTCGATCTCGTACCATCCTCAGTCCCTTCTTTTGAAGGAATGTGATATAAGAATTAACTTTGTATCCAAAACCTGAAATACCTAATGTATGCTAGTTTGTTTTGACTTTGAACAGGAGAGGAGAACACACACCACAATACTCATAAAATACACTCAGTAATAAGAAAATTAACTAAATAGAACACAATGCCTCTAAGACTCAGAGCTTGCACAAGATGGAAAGATGTGGACTGTAAATGAGTTAAGGCACTTTGGAGGATGTGAAAGTGAGGTAAGCAGATCATGCAAACAGATGTTCACCTGTTAATCTTTTCTTAGTGCCTTCTGGGCATGCTATGTGAGCATCACACAAGGATGACTGTGCCTTTACAGGTGCCAGCATCACACTGCTCAGGGACAGAGCAGCAAGAGCTATGGGGTCCTGGCAAGCCTGGACTGGTGTATCAACAGGAAGCTCCCACAGTACATGCTGTGGATGGTGTGATCCTTTAGGATAGCAGCTTTCAATCTTTGGTCCTAAGAAATCTTGGGGATCTTTGGAACATTTCTGTAAAGGAGTGGAATAGGGAAGATACAATGAGTGGTAAAATGATGGCCTTCTAGTAGCTAGTTTTCCTGTCACACAATTATGTTTTGAAGGAGATATGCAAGACACCTTCACAGCAGTTTTTAGATTTATAACCCTTCTGTTCAGAACTGTGATGTTTCATACAAAGAACCATATGAGGAACAGAAATGTCGCTGTTCTTGCCGTGGAAAGGAGAAATGACATGGAGTCTGAGCTCAGGGTAAAAGGAGGCTGAAGCAATTTAATAGCTTCTTAGAGGGTTTTTATATGTTAGTTCGCAAAAAGTGTGTTAAATGGCATAAGGTAATTGATTCTTTTGGCCATCCACCCCTTAGAGTGATTGGTCAGTTCTAAGACACCCATCTCTAAATATTTTCTTGTTGGAACCAAAACAATGGTGAAAAACAACCTGCAGGTGCAGAAGTTTACAGAACTGTAACATTGTTTTGAATTACTTGCATGGGAAAGACATAGTTCTCACAAAATGCTGCTGAGAGCTGAAGAAATTCCTTGCTAAAGCTTTTTCAGCATCCATACAGAAACCCCTGCTATCTTATATGTTTACAAGTTAATGCATTTTCCATTTCGATAGTTGTTCAGAGGGTCCCAGGAGGATGATACTAGGGTAAGACAGGAAAAGAAAGAGTCTTGTCCTGTGAAGGACAAAATTTGATTTGGCATAGCATCTCACCATGAAACATCAAATCTCTCTGTTCTGTGTGTTCTAGGGACACACAGCTGATATATCCAGACTCACAGCTGGATTCATAAACAATTCCTGCTGCCAGTCCTGTCCTTGTATTTCCACGGGCTCACTAGGTTCTTCTCCAGCATGCTTAGTGAACCCCCTTCCCTTTCCAGCTTTTACCCTAATTCTTCAATTGCTTAGGCTCCTTCCTTGCCATTCCCCACTATCACAGCCTGATGTCAATGAGAGCTTCCTTCATGCCATGTGTCCTTGTCTCTCCTGAGGATGAAAGGTGGTGGAGTTGGATCATTCTCCCCCAGGGAGGGAGGTGGCAAACAATGGATGAGCAGGAGCTCTAGTACGATCCCTTCCCATCCCAGGGAGCAGCAGAGGGACAAATGAGTACCAAGAGCACCTGCAGAGATGACAGACATCCTACTCTCTTCTTCACCTCCAGTGGCATCACTTCTGTGAGGAGTAGCTATGCCAGGGCACCAGTGTCAGAAGTCCCTCTCCAGCCTGGCTTAATATCTCTTGATATCTGATTTAGTATTATGGCTGACTTGATATCTCAACAGAAGGTGGGACCTGCTGGGTTCAGTCATCTCAGAATTAAATCTTCAGATAAAGGTATATGTTCTGTCTTGGCAGCACTTAAATCCAGTTTTTAATGGCAACTACGAAAATAAATGACCAAAAGCTGAGGGTCTGTGGTAGCCATATGTGTTGTTGCTGGGGGCTGAAGTGTTTTGTCCTATAGAAACTGTCAAGTAATTGTAGTTTTGTAAGCAGAAACAATTTCACTTTGATGTATTTGCTCCAGGGTTGTGGTGAAAGCAAGAAAGATTTTACAAAGATGATTGAGTTATGCCGGTAGACAAAACCTTTCTGAAGGGCTTTGTTAGGCATGATGGAGCAATGGGTGGGAAGGTCCTGTCCAGAAGTATCCAGCAAAGGGAAAATTCCTGCAGGTTGATCATAGTATAAGGCAAAATTACGATTCTGAATGATGTTTTCTAGCAGTTAACAGTAAAATAATGGATTGGGAACAATCTATCAAAATGAAGGAAGGGTTGGTATAGAAGGGAATGTTTCAAATTAATGGCACCTAGAAGCAGCTTTAAGGATGAATTCACTCCCTGTTCCCTGGGACAGGCAGTACCTCAGGGGCTCTGTGCCCAAGCCCCCAGGCTGAGAAAGCAGGGAGGTGTGAGCTGGGGACAGGAGCCTGCTCCAGGACCAAACTGTGCTCTGTGCTTGGCACAGTGCATGCTGACATATGCAGCACTGTGACAGATCCCAGGTGCTGTACCATGCAATCTAAAGGAGATTAGAGGCAGAAATATTAAAAGCTGTCTCTAAGGGAGGAGCTTAATCTCTAATGCCTCCATCTAGCCCTGTCTAATGACTACAAACTCAAAAGCTCTGCTCTTGGTCTTCTGTGTCACTATTCAGGCACACTAATGACACCTATATGGTGTAAAGATACTTGGGCTGAATTAAAAATCTGCTTTAAAAAAAAAAATCCAGGCCCTTCCTGAGGGCATGGGTCAAATCACAATTATCAGTAGCTCTTAGGAAAGCACAGAGCAGATGCTGGAGATTATCTCAGCATCTCAGACTCAACAATTTTTAATGTTGCTTCATAAGCAAAAGTAGCCCTTGAAGCCAGTATAATTTCAAGGCTGTGTTCTGAGAGCCACACACTGAACTTTCCAGATGATTTGCAGATAAAATGTATATGTATGTCACCAAGGGCTCAATTGTGAGTGCTCTTAGCAGAAGCACAGTCTACTGAATGATGGTTTACAATAATAATTTTCAAAATGAAAGCCCATGGAGACTGAAAGCTGGAATAGTTAGGCTTTAACCTTCCTGTATCTTTGTTTCTGTATGGTCAAATAGGATAACAGCCCTTCCATGTATGGTCTACTTATTTAGCTTATGGGAATTTATGCCCACAGATTTCACTGAGGCTTCTAGGTGTTCCCATTAATATAAGTAAGAAACTGCTCTTACAAGCTCAATCCACATTTTTGGAAGAACCAGATTTTGTAGCCTTCTAACACAGCTTGTTTTCACAAAGTTTGAGTGATGATCAGTGCTTTGTCCCTCCATGGAATTAATTTGACTGCATTAAGAGTTTTAATGGCTCTCAAATTCTTCAAGCTGAAGTTTTCTAGCTTGAATGAAGGAATCAAAATCACTTCCTCTACAGTAGAAGTTTTCTTGCAAGTCAGAAACCTTGCAAAGAATGAAAACATTCACCTGTTTGCCTTGGCTCCTAGTACCACTCTGCTTTGTTGTTACTGAAATATGTAGAATCATCTTATTTCCACAACTGGTGTTTGATTAAGCAGAAGGTCTGGCCTGATCATGAAATAAATACACGGATATGTTTTACAGTGATGTCATCACCCTAGCAGTTATAGGTAAAGAGGAAATATTAATGACTGCTGCTCAAAGCCAGAGCCTTTGCACTGCTAAAAATGTAGAATTAGGCTGCATTTTAGTGCTGAAGCTTCCTCTCTGAAGAAGAATTTGGGAAAGTGCAGACTTTCTCCAGTGAAGACAACCTTAACCAACTTAGTTAAGAAATCTGATACTTAGGGAAAAGATAAAAATTCCCCTGAAAACTACATAACTCCATATATGGGTTCTGTACCTGGGGGTAGACGGCTGAGATGCCTGATCCAATATAAACAGTACATTACCTCCACATCAGGCCACTGGAAATGTTGAACTCCATATGCAGGAATAATTGGAGAATAAAGTTCCCGAAGTTGAGTGTTTACATACAATTTTTTTACATTATCCCCATTTACTATTTTCACGTTCTGTATTAAGTTCTTTCTTTTCAGCTGTTTCAGTGACATTGAATATACTAATATTGCATGATCAGTATGGTTCTGTCTCCATTTGGATTGTACGTTCCGAACGTGGGTGAAAGTCTTTGCTCACATACCAAATACCTGTTTAATGAAAATGTTCTCTAAAGTATGGTTTCATTGAAAGTGAATAAAATTAAGAAAGCTGGGGAGTTGTATATCTGTATGGCGAGTCAGCTCACAAGTGAATGTGAACCAGCTTTAAACTGAAACAAGTGTCCCATACAGTGGTGTTGCTGAACAGCTGTTCCGAGAGCACAGCAGAGGTGACCTGGTGACCTGATGAACAAAGCTGCAGGGCAAACACTGTAAGGTGACAATAGGAGCTGCTGTCAATAAATGGCAGGAATGTACTGCTGATTATGGCCTGTTTTGCCATTTGCAGGGATCAAGAGTCACAGGAGGAGCACTCGTTAGTCTTGCCTGATGTTTTTCCACTGTTTGCTGTCAAAAACTGCAGATGAGGAACCCACCTGCTAGATCGGATTTGGTGTCTAGGTCGATAGGATAGAAAATCCAAGCAACTTCTAAAAATAATTAAGAGGTGCCTTTAGACACTATTGAAAAAGTTTCTGCCATTCTTCAGTCTGTCTAGCATCTATGTCATTTGTTGTGTGGGAATTTGTATGCTGCACAGAGTCCAAATATTTTTAAATCATAATTTTGTGCAGATTATGTGCTCAGAGCCAACCTCATTTATTGCTGTTAACATGCCCAGCATGAGTTGCAACTTCTATTCTCCTCATCTGTAATGTGTTTTGTTACCTTAAACACTTAGGAGATATTTGTCTTCTGATTAGGTTTATGCTGATTAGATATTCCTTTTTCTCCTAGACAGCAACTAACTAATCCAGCACAAAATAAGTAATAAATTTAATGGTGATGGTGATCTGACAACTACTTTCAAAATCACCTTGTGGGATTTTTTTTCTGACTCGAACACTTTAATGAATAATTTAGGATTTCAGTCCTCTCAAGTGGAAAGAAAATCATCTGACATCTCTGATGAATTTGAATGCTATGTTTCAAAAAACCCAAAAGAACAGCAAGAACAGCAACAAAATCTAAACAAACCAAAACCGAAAACAACCTAAACAAACTGTCCCGGTTTTAGAGACAAAATTTTTAGGAGGAGACGCTCTGGAGTGAGCACCTCCTCCCAAGGGAAAGGGGCCTCCCCCTTTCCTCCACCAAAGGGGGAAAATTAACAAAAGCAATGAAAATG
>VXAD01003104.1:256279-479831 GCA_013399195.1 Dicrurus megarhynchus
ACTGGGGCACTGAGCAGGCGGCTGTGGAATAAAGGAGCCTCGTAACATCACCCCAGGACACAAACCAAAAGCAAGAAAGGAAGGAAAAAAGAGGAACTCTCTGCTAAAAAGATGTACAAAAAAGGAGACATGTAACATGAAAAAAAAATGATAAAGGGAAACAAAAGGTATTAAAAAACATAATGTGGTTTAGAGGATTCAGAATAAGGAGGAGTCAGAATACATTAGGAACAAAGAAACCCTTGCAGTGGAACTGGGCCATTACCAAATGGTCATGATGAAAATTTCCTAATGATTCTGGAAAGACTGATTCCAGAGAAGTGCTTCCTTAAGGGTGTTCCTATTTGCAAAGAAGCAGAAAATAGTCCCTGTATGTCATCAGGATGTTGATATGCTTTTTCAGTCCTTTGCCGAGGATGAAGAGAAGTATTTGCAAAGCACACATAGGGCCAGAGTGGCGTACTCAAAGAGAGTCAAAGGCTATTTATAGTATATAAATATGGAATTGAAACTAAATTATATTTAGGGTTCCTTCTAACCCAAATTATCCTATGATTCTATGAAATATATTAACCTAATATGAAGCACTATAGAAGTTCCAAAAGCCTGAAAAAGTGTTAAAGTTTGAATAGGTAGTTTGGAAAATATTGTATGAGAGTAATGAGAACTGGAAAAGATCGCACAATCACAGAACCACAGAACCATTAAGGTTAGAAAAGATCTCCCAGATTATCAAGTCCAACCTTTGGCTGAATAGTACCATGCCCACTAAACTTGATCCAGAAAGTGCCATGTCTACTTTTTTTTCTAACATTTCCAAGGACAGTGACTGCCACTTCCCTGGGCAGCCACTTGCAATGCTTAACCACTCTTTCAGTGAAGAAATTTTTCGTAATATCCAACTTGAACATCCCCTGGTGCGATTAGAGGCCATTTTCCCTTGTTCTTCTGCTAGTTGCCTGGAAAAAGAGATTGACTGCCACCTTGCTACAACTTCCTTTCAGGTACTTCTAGAACACCATAAGGTCTCCCCTGAGCCTCCTTTTCTCCAGACTAAACAATCCCAGTTCACCCAGTCACTCCTAGTGAAACTTGTGCTCCAGACCCTTCACCAGCTTCATTCCCCTTCTCTGGACTCACTCCAGCGCCTCAATGTCCTTCTTGTCATTAGTGCCCTAAAACTGAACACAGGATCTGAGGCGTAGCCTCACCAGTTCCAAGGACTATAGAAGTTCCAAAAGCCTGAAAAAGTGTTAAAGTTTGAATAGGTAGTTTGGAAAATATTGTATCATAAAGAGTAATGAGAACTGGAAAAGATCACACAATCACAGAACCACAGAACCATTAAGGTTAGAAAAGATCTCCAAGATTATCAAGTCCAGCCTTGATAAGTCCAAGATTATCAAGTCCAACCAAGGGGAATGACCTCTTCCCTGGTCCTGCTGGCAACACTAGTGCTGATACAGGCCAGGATGCCATTGAACTTCTTGCCCACCTGGGAACATGCTAGGCCATGTCCACCCTCTGTTGACCAACACCCTCAGGTCCTTTATGCCAAGCGTCTTTCCAGCTGCTCTTCCCCCAGCCTGTTGCTATTTTACATGGGATTGTTATGACCCAAGGGCAGGACCTTCCACCTGGCCTTGTTGAACCTCAGACCATTGGCCTTGGCCCATCTATCTCGCCTGTTCAGATCCCTCTGCAGAGCGTTCTTACCTTCCAGCAGATCAACACTCCCACCCACCTTGGGGCATTGCTGTGGCTTTTACATGCGTCTGCAATGATAATGAAAGTAACATGGTTATCCTGCAGTAGTTTGAAGGTGAACATCTACAGCAAAAAACAGATCAACTTGGAGGAAGAAATATTTTATATATTTGGAATTCAGAAAAAAGGATTGTGGGAAACTTAGAGTGCTTGACCTGGTTTCTTTATCAAATATACATGACAAACAATGGTAGGAAAATGCCTTTAAGCTGAAGCCAGGCAATTTAAATTTAAAAAAAAAAGATTTTATTTTTTAAAGATTGTTGTTACTAATAAGCAACCAAAAGACATGATAGCGTCTTCAGCTCTTGTATTCAAGTAAAGTATGCATCTTAAGCTGTTTTTCCATCCGATGCAAAAATTATATTCATATCAAAATAAGAATTTCTGGATAAAATTAACTAAACTGTCATTATTGGACTTCAAACCAGACTGGTGCCATACTGTGTTACTTAGCGCCATTTGCGGATGTCGGTTCATGAACATGCAATGCTTTAATTCCTTCTGCTAATTTTCAGTGTTACTGCTAAGGACTGACTTACTGGTAAGGAAGTACGAAGGGATAGGTTAAAATGGTTGTTGTAGGAGTGGTGGAAGCAGGAATTATTCGGAGGTTTTCTTTATTGACCATTTCATTCTATGCATAAATAAAAAAATTCTTGGTTCTGAAACCAAATGGATTGATGGATGTTGAACTGTACCTTATACTTTCAAAATAAACTCTGTACATTATTATTTAGTTTTAAAAGTTTTATTTCTGTTTGAGAGGTTCCATCAGTTATTATTTTAAAATTTGACTTGCTATTTACAGTTTAATTATTTTTCAGTTTTCTATTGAAATATTTCCTGAATTCTACCTGGGTTAAATTTTCTCAGAAAGAAAGTGGTTTTACTTTTTTCTTTTTTTTCCTTATCAGACTATTCACACTTTAGGTGAAGTTTGTGCAGCTGAACTCTTTGTATGTGTAGGCTAGAGATTCAACTTTCTTGTAATCAGAATTTCTCCTTTTGTGTCTGTGGTGGGTTGACATTTTCTGGCTGGAAGACCCCTACCCATCTGCTTTCCCACTCCTCATACTCAAAATGATCGAGGAGAGAAAATAAGATGAAAAAGCTGTTGGATTGGGATAAAGACAGATAGATCATTTAAAATTTACCCTCACAAGCAAAACATACTTGGCATATGGAAAATTAATTTGATTTATAGCCATTTAAAAATAGAGTAGATGAGAAAAAAGACAAAAACTAAAATTTCTTCCCTCCACCTCCCGCTTTTTACAAGGTACAACTTCATTCTTTCATTCTATTTTAATCCTCTCAAGCCATAGGAGCAGGTTTGTACATGATTGCAAAGAAGTGGAGATGGGATACAAAGCAAACTCACAAGACTGAAAGTGCAGTACCGGAATAAGATGATGCCAGAAGCCAGGTATTATTCCTGTCCCGCACAATAATTTTGGAGTGAAGGGAAACACACAGAAGTGGTTGCAGCCCTATTGCAGCAGTTCCTGATGAAGGCACAGAAAGTAGAAATGTGGTGCATGATACACAGCTGGTTGTTTCTCAGCCATTTTTTTGGTATGCCCAATTGTTTGATATCAGCTGGAGTACTGTCAGGTATTTCATGATCTGGGACTTCAAAATCAGGCTGTAGATCACTCAGACCTTTCCACAGATAGCATACCTACACCTGCCTGCTCATTGTGGTAATTCTTATGTCACAAGATACTCAGGTCTTGTGATATTGCGTGCTTGGACACAAAGACGACAAAAAAGGAACGTTTTTTTTAATGAATAATTTTTGGAAAAATATGAAACCATTTCTTCATATCAAGAAAGTAAAAAAATACTTCGTGGCTGGGATTTAGGATATTCTGCCTAATGACTGAGATACAGTCTCAAGATTGCATATTAGAACAAATAAAATATTTTTCTTCTTGCTGGGCCTTACAGGATTGCACTATCTTGTGTTACAATTCAGTGACACACAGGTTCAAATACAATATTTTGAGAGCTCTTTTTTAGAGCAGAAGTAAATTCAGATTCAGAGTGGGACCACACTAAAGGAACCCAGAATCAGAGAGAGGTAAGAATGACAGTATTGCTGGTCTCAGTGTTGGAACATCATTAGAGAACTGAGTTATTTTGGGATTTACATGTTTCCAAAAAGCCAATTTAGCAAAGCACTACAATGAACTGTGCAAACACAACCTGTATGATAGCAACAATAATTATACTTTTCTGTATTCTTTGGCTGCAAATATTCCTGAAGTGTCCTGAAGACTTCTAAAATATTGTTACTCATGAAAACAGAGCAATTTTGAACACTCAAGAAAGACTTGCTGTTTTATTTATTATATTAAACCAAAGCATTATATTCGCTCAAACTTGAGTTTCAAAGGCTCTTGTTCAATCAAAGTTCATATTTGTGTATTAATAATTCAGGAATCAGAATGTTTTTTGTGTCAGACAAAACTTGCCATAGCAAATGTGGCATAAACAGATGCATCAAAGCACAGAAACACAGAGCAGCCAACAAATAAGAGCACACTTACAGAAATATTTATGTTTTTGTAAAGCACATATATTGTGCCTTTGTGAACAATGACACAGGAAAAAATTTTGAATGAGTCTGTGAGATAAAATTACTGTTAGACAGTGGTCATTATTACTGTAACATTTATCAAATCTGAGCAGCCAGCAAAATGTCTGGCTTTAACAAACATGTAGGGGTTTGAGTCTTCCTTTGTCCTAGATATATTTCATCCTTTTTGTCCATGTCCATTGTCAGAGATTTCATGAAGCTAAATAAACTATACTTTCTTCTATCAGTGCATGGGGAAATCAAGGAATGTGTTGTTTTTTCATTGTGGGTTTTGTTACTTTATTTATCTGTTTTCTTTACTGCACATTCAATTTGGTTTTAAGTAGAAATAGCTGGGGTCATCATGCTAGTGTCTACAGAACACATAATGAGAAAAGTGAACTCTGCTTGAGGTCCTTTTTGGTTTTGAGTAGGCTTTTATAAGCTTCTCTCAACCATACACTTTCCTCATCCTACAAAAACAAAATCAGGTGCTCTGCCTGTCTCATCTGAATTATCTCATCTGAGATTGAAATGAGCTCTACACTTCAGATAAGTTTGCAGGGCCTCTTGGGGTAACCTATAAACTGGCAGACTCATCACTAGTCCAACTGATGTGGCTTGGCACAGCTGGCAATGTAAGCTCAGTAAATGACAGAAACTGAGTAAAGATGGAGGTTGAATTTACACCTCATATATCAAATAAAGGGCATTTTCTCAAGGGGAATGTTTAAGTGAACAAGTGGAAGAATATTTGGCAATAGGCCAAATGTTCACCAGTTTTTGCATCCTGCATTCAGCTTCTGCCCTGGGAGCATGGAGGGGTGAGGAAACATATATCTTCCTAGAGATACAGGAACGAAAAAGGTAATAGGTACTTCCCTCCATTTTCCAAAGCATACTACTTCTCAAAGTCAGGCTTATTTTGCTCAGATGCAACAAAGAGCACATTAAAACAGAGATGACAACAGAGAAACTAAGAAGAGTAATAGATCCTCTTACCAAGGTTACTCATCACAAAAATGTTTAGCAAGCAAAAATGCCCAGCAATCAGTTTGAGATGTGAGGGAAAAATTCTCTCTAAACGCCAGCTAAACTTTGCAATTGCAACTGCATAGTGTCATTTGTAAGTTTTTCCTGCTGAGTCTCATGACCTAACCCAAGAAATTGCTGTATCACATTATAAAAAAAACCAAAAAAAACTGAACACTTCTTGCTCTTTCTTTTGTGTTGTTTTAGTGTATGGAGTTCACAGGCAATGAGGATCACCTATTTCTTTGTGAGGCATCTTTCTCTTCAGGGGATGGCTACTAACTAATTTCAGTTCACATGAAAATAGCTCATGAAATAACTCCTTTTCTGGCCCATGATCACTATGAGTTTCTTACACTGCATTAAGGGGATGGCCAAAGTGTAAGCCGCATGGTTTGCCCTGAAGTATGAAGGGAATAGCACATCTTCAAAAGAAGCAGTTAATTTCCTATAGCTGAAAGACAAACTTTTGTTTCTACAAGGAAACATCTCCTGCCTTACAAAATGTGGTAAGGCAATAGAGCACTGATGTCATGGTAAAAAATGGACATTTCTCTGGTTAAAGAAAAGCTGGAAAATTAACTTTTTCTGTTAACTTTAGAAAGGCTATCTTTGTGGTTTGTGAGAGGAAACCTATGGAGTAACAGGAAATTTTTCACTCTGTAGGATTTAGCTTAGATGAAGCTTAATAATGACAAACTGTGGTTGGTTTGGGATTTGGCAGAGGTTTATTAAAATGCCCTTCAGGCTCCTAATAAAAAATTTCTCCAAGTTCTCCCTACCCAGAACATAAATTCTGGCTAATGTCAACATTCTCAGAATATTTTGGATTTTATTTTGGTAGTTCATGAAACGGGAAATGCATCTGATAATGCACACAATATTTGGAACACATGCTAAAAGTTTATGGAGAAAATTAGGCAGCATTACTTCCACTAAAAGAGATTAGCAGCTTATTTTAAGACTAAGTTGTGGTGGTAGCAGGTATAAAGCACTCTAGCTTCTGCTTCTCCTGAATACCATCTGATAATGCAGACTTTAAATCACACAATTTTCCTTGTGTATGTGTTAAATTCTAAGGTAGCCAAAGACAAGATTGTATACTGAAATGTAATCTGGGTTACTGTGCCACAGATCCTAATTAGGGCCAGCCAGAAAGGCAGTGGTTTTAAACACATAGGCCATGTATTTAAAGATATGGCCCCTCCTTTCAGTTAACTGCTTTATTCCTGCCTGCTTTTTCACAAAATGTTCTAATCAAGATTCTGTCTACTGTGCTATTAAAATTTCCCTTTGTTTTTCTGGTCATCCCTGTCCCTTGCTGCACTAATTCAGCATTCCGTGATCGAGTGATTGCTTGCTGGCACTACTAATTTTGTGCAAGTTAGCTTTATTAGAGGTGAATTACAAGTGCTGGAAGGATAGTATTGTCAGAAAGATGCTCCTCTTTATCTCCTCTTCCATTCTCAAGTATCCTGTTTCTTTCCACCTTAAACCAGCTGGCAAATTTATACTGAGATTTCCCCCCAGTCTGGCCATCAGTTTAGTTACTGCAGCCCCCTCCTTGGTGAAAATGGCTAAGCTGTGCTGCACCGCTGTTATGGCAGCAGAATGACCTGGAGATCTGAAGCAAAAAACAGATGTCTCAATAAATTTTTGTCAAAATGTAATTATCTTGGGAGCAGGGAAACAAATGGAGGGAGAGGCAGAACCAGATGCGTGACTTTAAAATATGCAATCATAATTACAAGGAAATTTTGGATAACTAAGTGGAGGAGCCAATGACTGCAGTAGAGAGGAGTCCTTCTTCACTTCTTGTGATTGTGATTTCAGATGAATCCTGAAACTCAGCTTCTGATAATGCTGCTCAAAGCAGAAACAAGGAGGGCTGCACAAAAGGAATCATCCTGAGTGTTTTTTCACAAATAAATCTTTGCAAATATGACAGGCTATCTTTCCCCAAGGAATCCAGCCAAGCTGCTTCTTCCTTTTCAGTGAATAAAACATGATGAACTGTAGATTCTGTATGGTAAGTAATGGTGGGAGTTCATTTCTCTAAGACATCAGGTTAAATAAGAGAAGTAGGGAAAACTAATTTACTCAATCGGTGTGGGGCTACAAAGTGCAAAGATAAATATTTTTAGTGGTGGTTTAGCATTAGATAATTTGATTAAGTTTCAAAGAGAATTTTTTTTTTAATCAGAAAAGACCATTCTACAGCTGCATTTAGACAAAATGTTTGGAAGAATCAGACCAGAGTTTGCTAAGCTGCCTTTTAGGTGAATATAAAATGCCATATTCAGCTGCTGTGAGTAATGTTGCAGAAATTCTAGACCAGAGGGCTTCCTAGGAGCACTCAGGTTCTCCTCACCCTGTGCAAAACTCATTGCCATTCCCTGAAGCACTGCATACTCTAGCTTGGTACATCCACTGATTGATCACCTTACCAGAAATGCTTGCATTTACCTGAAGCCCCACGTGCAGTCAGACTCCCTTCCACATGTTCTTCTCACCAGGGCACTTGCTGGAACTTTTACAGTTAGAAAAATTTTAATAAATTACATGTCTACTGAGGCAAGTTTTAGCTCAGTCATTGGAGAGGCTACTCCTTCATTTCCTCTTTTTTGTCTCATGTTCTTATCTGTCCTGTGAGTACAAAGGATTCTGCTGTTTATCTTCACATGGAAGCAACAGTTTATGGGAAGTGTTCTCACAGCTTGTAAGGTAGCTGGCTGGGATCCATTCTGTGAAGAAGAGTAAAGATTATTCAGGAAATAGTAAAACTTTACTCCTGTAGCTGACACCTTGTTTAAACACTTTAGGGTTTGGACACATCCAAGGCCAATTTATGACATCAAAAAGAGAAAATATGCAAACCAGTTTTCTTGAAAAGGGAGGTTGGTTCCTCCAAGACGCCTTGTTTTAGATGTGCTGCCAGACACAAAGTCAAAAGTTTTGTTCTGTCCATAACTTAAGAAGTGTCTGGGACCCCTTATTTAACCTCGCTGGTGAAAGTGGTGTTTCTGGTTGTTTAATAAATATGATGACTGAATTATAGAAGATAAGAGCTTAGAAACTTTGTTAGCCTGACAGTTTTTTCCCTTTATATGGCCCATTTTATAATTGATATTGATTAATGTTCTCCCACTCCTCAAGTATTCAGTGTTCTTTAGTCTTCAAGGCTGTTCTTTTAAAGGCAAGGAAGACTAACACTGACTGACTCTAATAGTGAACATCGATTTCTTTTCTCCTCCACTGATATATTTTCAGTTCTTTCTAAATAATTGTTGGATAGAAAAGAAGTGGACAGGAATCAAAGCTAGGTGTGAATCAAATTCTAGAGTTCACTGTAACAAGTCTACTGAATTTTATTTCCCTATTAATAGTCCCAGCCCTAAAAGGCTTGCATGAGTGGGTGCTGTTCAAAGATAACTTAGGAAGAGAAATTTTTCCTTTCCTCTGTTTCAGACTGAAGTTGAAGACTAAAATTAAAAGTTTAATTACAAGTTACTAATTTATGCAGTAGAACAAACCTAACACTTTCAAAGATACCTTATAGATTAGTTACCCAGGTTACTGATTTTCAGTGTCAGTGGACAGCTAATTTTAGCTTTATGGGTAGACTTAAAAAAGTCTTTCGAAGATTTAGATATGAAAATAAAATATCCTCAGGTGTAAGAAGTAACCTGAGATCTAAGACACAGGTGAAAAGAACAAAGATCAAAGCGTGATCTTTAATATATCTAGTTAGAACTGCCTCACTATGGAGGTGCCCAGGTTCTTCCATTGCAGTACTTTTCTTTTTGCTGTAAATACTTAATATAGTGAAAATAAACCTAAAAACCGAAACTAAGTTCTGACAATAACAAGTTACAGATTAGTTTCTTTATTGAAAGGGTGTTCAGGCACTGGAATAGGCTGCCAGGGAAGTGATGGAATCACTTGCCCTGGAAGTGTTAAAAAAAATGCAGATATGGCACTTTAGAACATGGGTTAGCTGTGAATATGGCAGTGCTCAGTTAAGAGTTGAACTCGATATTAGAGGTGTTTTGCAACCTTAACAATTCTATGATTCTATGAAAGAAAACATAGAGATGAAGTATATAGGAGAACATTATCTCCTTATTTATTTAAAAGGTAGTAGAGCTTTTTCTTATATATTCAAATTGTTCTGCAAACTACAGGATTAATTATGTTTATTTGAATGGTGATTTGGGCCAGATTATCAGGCTTTAATATTGCATGCAATATCTCTGTCTATTGGGTTATACTTTTTTTATTTTATTGCAGCTATGGTATTAATTAATAACTAATGTTAAATTGCTATTTTATTAAAATATGTATATTTACAAACTCTTAGAAGGAATGTTGGAAACTTAGTTGTAAAGCACAGACACATCTGTGGACTGTACCTTTTTTTTACCCTTATCAAAGTTCTCAGAGAGTACAACATCATTTATAAACATGCACATATGTATTTATACAAAAAGAAATGCTGGGTAGGAAATCCTGAGTTCTGCAGGGGCTAAGCATGACCTGCTTGAACTGCAAAGCAATAAATAAATAGTCTCCTCCAGGTATAAACCAAGAATGCAAAGTTCTGCAGTCTTTTTCAAGACTGAAAAGTGATAAATTGAAATTCAGAGGTACAGGAAAAGAAGGTTAGAATAGAGACCACTAAATGACCTTTGTAACATGTTATTGTAGGATGTCTGAGTAGGCATATGCATCTATATAAACAGGATGTTAATCATTTAGACTGTGAATTGAAGGAGCAGCAAGGACAGAAATTCATAAATACTTCTCATTTCTTGGTGTTTTAAATAGCCTGCTGCCTATTCAGAGAACTGTCTTTTTATACAGTAGAAAAATGTATTTTCACTAATCCATTTTATCAGCTAGATGACCAGTTGAAGAGTGAAACTATCAAACTTGTAAATAACAAGGACGATCATCTGTGTTCCACTTCATTGTACTGACCATTTTGGACATGTGCAATATTTATTGCTGGTTAAATTTTATATGCTTAGCTTTAGAAAACTTTAGAGAAAGAGGTTAACATGCAAAATATATAAATTTTAAGTGCTTTATGATTGGAAGGCTCTGGATTCCTTGTCCTGGATTCCTTGTCCTTGATTTAAGTTAGATAATCAAGTAGTGATTGGATTTAAGCATAAATGCTGTGGTTTCCCAGCATAGAATCTAAGGTTGTCACAGTCACAGGCAAAGAAGTGACTGAGTCATAATTTTTCATATTCTCATTTTGTATAAACCAAAACATTGAAAAATGTTGCATAAATTGAACTAAAGTGGCATAATTCAGTGTGATCAAAATTATTTTTAAGTGCAATTGTTTTGCTGTCCCACATATCAGTAAGATTAGAGCCTAAATGATAAAACATATTTAGAACTCAATACTTTGTTCTGCAAAAAACTCGGTAAATACCTAATTTTAATATAACTTGCTCTGGACTTTGTGCAGCAGCTTTCTTTTTTCCTCATGTGCCTCTTTTTCTTCCAATCCAACCCCCATACCACATGCTTTGCAATTCCTCCTGTTTCCATTTCACCCTCCTAAGAACTGCTCAGTCTGAGTACATTGAGAACACCATGACACGTTCCAAGAACGTAAAGTTAACCCGTAAGTGTCCCGTGACGCACTGCACAAACGCAGGGAAACAGTTCTTCCATAACCTTCTCAGTCAATACACACTTCCTAGTAGCTGCCACCGCCCTGAAACAATGATAAAGCACGCCTTCCTGAACAGACCAGTGATGCACTTTGATGAAGGGGTTAATTGCCATCAGTTACGTACTCAACACCATATTTCTCATCAGTTCTCTCTCCACCTTGTGCACACATGGCATTTCATTAATGAGAAGATAAAAACCTTTGGATGAAATCTTCTTATCAAAACCACCAGAATCTGGACTACATGTGCTTGGGTGTCCTAAAACCTCTTGCTTTCCAAGGCAATGAAATAGTTAAGACCTTTAACCGATGAAAAACAGACTCCAGTACTTCTTTGCTATTTCATAGGCATAAGGGTTAGCTGTAATCGTGTTCCTTAATCTATTTTTCATTTTCATTCATTTGAATAAGCCCTTCAGGTTTACAGTTCCATGACTCATTGTAAGTATGTATGTATGTATGTATGCATGTGCATGCATTATTCAGAACCTAAAACCATATGGAGAATTCTGCTTTCCTAGGTATTCTTTTTTTTTTTTTTTCACCAGAAAGTAGTACAACGTTTTGAGATATTATTAAGTATTTAAGTTACAAAATCTAGATTCCACCTTAAAAATGTTCCATACTGTATGTTGCATAGCCTGGGGTTCTGACTAGCTGCCAAATATCTATCAGAGAGTGATTTATGATATATGATATGTTCCTCAGCCCAAGTGGAGACTGTTTAGTTGAAACATGAGAAAGGAGAGGCCTTGTGCTCTCCAAACCATGATGACAAGTTTCTGTTTGGCTTTCTGAGTGAACGCACAGTACAAAATGTGCCATATTTTACAACACCAAAACTTATGTAAGGAACAAAACTAAATTCACTTAACCCCCTGGTTTCATTATTTTTTCCTTTCTTTCCTTTCTTGTTTTTTTGTGAAGTCTGCTTCCTATTGTAAGAAGCCCATTTTTCTTTTGTTGTTTGCAGGGGCTGTAAAATAGAATTGCTACAGCTTAGTTTTGAAATTTAAAATATTTTCAATAACTGTGTGACCATATTTTTTAAATGAGATTTCAGCCATACCATTTAAATTTTGCTTGTACTTTTCTTTAAACTGTAACTAAAGTCTGTGCTATGATTTCTGGTGCATTTCTTCCTGAAAAGAATTTTTCCCTGAAGCTGTAAAGAAGTACCGTTCCCATGCTGTTTTTGGGGTCCCCACTTTAAAACGCCTGGGTAGAACAATGACCTCTATGGTCTTGAACAAGAAAATTCCTCAAAGTTGTGTTACAGTAATAACAGATATTTGCCGCCATGGGAAAGAAGAAAAAGAAAAAAAGAAAAAGAGAATGTTGCCTGTTTAATCTAGCTGATGTACCTGTTTTAGTTAGACATTCATTCACCCCAGTACCTAAATACAAAACTACAGAAGTACAGCATGGAACAGAAAAAACCCCAAACTCTTGTTAGTTAAGGGTGCTGGATTATTTTCTTCATATCATTTTATTTTCTTTGCATGTTCTCTCTCTGCATTTGTTATTATTCATGCTTTGCTGTGGGAGTACAGCTGATATGGAAGGCTGGTTTTACACAGGGCAATGAAATGGTCAGACTAGCACATGCTCTGATCTCAAGCAGAGCTTTTCACAGCTGCACAAAAAATGCTTGTCATTATCAGCATTTTGTGTGTATGATGTACTGAAAGCCTCTGCCTGCTCAGAAGATGCAGTAAGTACATATTATGAAAACATGTAACCTCTGTTTACAAAAGCCTGTAGCTCAGTACCTGAAACAAACCTGAAACAAACCTTTCAATCTAAGGAGTCGAAATGCAGACATTTTGACAAATGTCTGGAAAACAAATATTTTTTCTGTCTGTCTACAAATGAAGAATTATGACAAAGGCCATATCCTCGTCCTAGGAGTGCTTCCCAAATCTACTATGACATTGTTCCAGTGCTCTGTTTAAGGAAAGACCAAGAACCAGGACAGCACTCTGCTGTGTCTATATTTTTGCCAAAGGGTATGGGCCCAGTAGAGCTAGGGAGTACTTTAACCACAACCCAGTCCTGACAACTGTGAGCATAGGATCACAGCATGTGTAATGACATCTATCCTCCACTCAGTCCAGATACAGACAGGAAGTCAAAGTAATATACCCTGTGATATAACAAGAAACTGCTGGCAGCAAAAGAAACCTACTTTTCCTGTTCTGAGTCCTTGTAAGGTCCTTAAATAAAGGACCTTAAGATTCTATAAGATTCATTGAAGACACAGATAATTTTCACATATGTGATTTGCAGTTATTTGGAGAAGCTGCAAATCATGTGAACTTGGGAGGTCACTATGGCCTCAGACCATTGAAACTGTCAGGGTGAAAGATCAGGCTTTTATATTGGACATGCAGAAAGGGGAGCCAGTAGATAATCAACATGCGCTGGTGTCAGACCATTAAGACAGAGGAGAGGCTGCTGAAGAGGCAGGCTAAATGAACTGACACAAGTGTGTTTCTGTTTATGTAGAATATTATTCTTGCTCAGTTAGAATTATACCTCTGCAAAGTCAATTTGACTAGCCAGTCAATAGCAGAAAAAACCCAATCAACACTGTCTATTGAGGCTGACTATTCTTTCTGTTCCTGGGTCAGTGCACTATTAATAGATGTTTTCAGGCTCAGTAATTGGCCCCTTCCAGATATGTGCAAATCTACAACTCAGGAAAGCCCCACTCTGAGGGCTTCTCCACTGCTACTTTTTCTTTTTTTACCCACAAGTCCAGTCATTGAAAGATGTTTTGGGGTAATGCAGCTGATTGTTTTAAATCTGGAAGCCTAAGAACTATGTACATGCCTAGAAGGTAAGCATTTGTTAGTTTGGGAATAGAGATACTCCATCATTAAGAGTTGTGCAGTGATTTCACTGCATAAATCTCACAAACATACATCTGGTAATTAGTAAGCCATATTCTTACCTTAAATTGAATCTGGGTATATGCTGAAATATGTCTTTAGGAAACTCTGGCTTTTTAGAGTCCTTTATCAAATGGTGATGTAGTTGTAGTCACATATTGCCTTTTTCAGAAAAAAAAAAAGTCTCTGAGTCTGAGCACATTCACTACATTTGGGATATATATGAAGGCATACAATATTGAGACAACCTTTCCAACAGTTAAGAATGGATTGGCAGAGAGGGACATAAGCCTGTGAATAGAATAATTCTGTAACCAGTGACAAGTGTGAACATTTATGTTCTGAATAAATCCTTCTTGCTGTGTGGCTTTTTAGTTAATGCAGCGTAATAATGCTACACTTATTACTGTTTAACCAGTTATAGGGATCTCATTTATCTTGAAGTCTTTACTTTCTTCTGTCCAAATAGGCACAATTCTCACCATTTTGTGTAAAGTAACCCAGCCTCTTCTGTCACAGGGATGCAAACATGACCCATGTGGAAGATCCACAAGCAGGCTAGCAATAGAGATTGGAGCAGCCCACAGAAAACGCATAGTGAATTAGTGAGATCCCTGGAAAGCTCATTTGATTGTCTTTCCACTGTATCTCACAGTGATACATCAATCTTTGATGTCCTGAAATAATAATGTTTCGTAATCAGAGTAGAAGCTTGGCTATGGAATGCTAAATAGTGACTATTTTAGATTAATTTGGAGAAAAAAAATTGTTTTCAGACCTCTCAGCCTGTGGAATGCTGGTATTATTCATTACTTTACTAACAATACTGAAAAGGTCTAGTGGTGTGTAAAAGTACATTTTATGTTTGGTATCTGTTCTGCAGAACTATTAGAATATGAAAACTGTTGAAGATTATGGGTTTACCAGTAAGTTTTCCTCACTTGGGAATAATCTATTGCTCATTTAAAGTATAAACGACCCTACTAATGTTAAAATAATTGTTTGAGATATTTTCTTATGCTTGGATTTTCAGTATAAGTGCTGAAACTTGCAACTTGGCTAACGTCAGCAGCAAACAAACATCCTGTCAAAGTGTCTGGCACTCTGTGTTCCCGTATGATTGGCAGGAAACTGAGTGTTTGGGGAAGGGAAGATGGACATTACTAAAACTATAAACTTGTTTTCCCAAAACAATGGCGTGATACAAACCCAAAGGGGCCTTTTATTAAAATATTTGCTATTAGATTAATGAGTTGCAGGGGTAAGTGAGGGGAGGGATTGGTAGAGGGTGCGATTGCTCAATATATAACTGAGGCTTAATATAGCTGACACATTATACACATACTTATTTTCTCATAGGCTGTGCTTCAGCCACATTTTAGCATGCATGGAGCTGAAACCACCCATCTGTACATATGCATCTCACTGGGGTTCATTTCTAGTACACTGTATGGGCAGTAGTTGCTACATGACCTTGGTCTGTCTTCGTGATCAGTGTACAGTGCAGATGCCCTTCTCCTTCTTGGGTCTATCACAGCTCAAACTGTAAAGCAGACCGGGTTTTTTTGTTGTACTAGTGCCATCCTGGTGTTGTGCAGAAGTTTAGGTTTAATCTCTGTAGGGCATTGTGTGCAAGTCCAGCTGGCCATAGCTGCCGTATGTGTGCTGAACAAGCACGTTTCCCAGCCGCCTGGGGAGTGTCTCCTGCTCAGTCACTCTCCAAAACTCTTAGAGCTGTGCTGCAACCTGGAAGCTCCTACAATGAAGGAAAGTGAGAGAGCTCTTCATTAGACTGCAGTCCTTCAATCTCAAAACCTTCTGGCTCTCTCTGATGCTTTTCTCCTGAAAAGCAGTCTGGAGCAATTTATGAGTTATATACATCTATAGGGGCAACCAGATACTTAGTTTAGCCATTTATACAGCACACAAGCAGGTAAGGCCTGTCAGGAGGGGATTGTTGAATTATGCTGCATTTGCCGACAGTCAAAACTGGGAAGTGGAATTTGCTTTTTTTTTTCTACTCTTTCCAGTAGGCATAGCTAGAAATATACTGTCAGGTCAGTGAGACCCAATAGCATCTTCTGAAACTACTGACATAAATTGAAGTTAGTTCATAAAAAAGGGATTTAAAACATGCAAATGATGACCAAGAGTGTGATGGTGAAGGTGTGAATCACTTCTCTTTTCTCTGAAGGAGCTGTGCACAGGACATGGGAAAATCTGTGATACTTGGTTTTTGTTTGATTTCATTCTGAGCTCATTGACTGTCCGGGGAACAAAAGAAATTGTAATGTTGTGACCTCTATATCTGATTGTTATAAATATATACATTAAGAAATTAAAAGAGGCTTCCAAAAATCTTGAGATGGAAGAGAAGATACCAGTAAATTGTCTGGAATTTGTTCAACTGCGAAAGGTTTTTCGCTACCCTGAAAAGCTCTTGAACTAAAAGATGTCAGCTTTACATTGGTGTGCGATACCATCTGGCACATTTGCAGCTGCAATTGCTTAGTATCAATGGTGGTTCAAGCAAGGAGCATAATGAATTTTGGCAGCACATTTGAATAACAATGAGAAAGTTGAGTTTCTATTCTTTGGTCATAAATGAGGACATTTGTGTTGCCTTACAGTGATAGACCCAATGAAAAACAAAACTTCTGCTGGTGTATATTTGTACTGGTCTTAGCCAGTAGAGTTAACTTTCTTCATAGTAGCTGCTGGTATGGGGCTGCATTTTGGATTTGTTCCAGAGACAGTGTTGATAATGTGCGGATGTCCTTATTACTGCTAAGCAGCACTGACAGATCATCAAGGCCTTTTCCGCTCCTCACACTGCCCCACTGAGTGCACTGGGGGTGTACAAGTTGTTGGGAGGCAGCAAGCCAGGACAGCTGACCCCAACTGACCAAAGGGATATAATGTACCATATAGTGTCATGCTCACCATATTGAGCTGGGGGGAGAAGGAAGAAGTGAGACATTCAGAGTTGTGGCATTTTTCTTCCCAAGACACTGTTACCTGTGATGAAGCCCTGATTTCCTGGGGATGGCTGAACACTTTCCTGCCCATGGGAATCAGTGAATTAATTCCTTGTTTTGCTTTGCTTGTATGTATGACTTCTGCTATACCTCTTAATCTGTCTCTATCTCAGCCCATGAGTTTTTTTGATCTTACTCTCCATTCTCTTCCCCATTCCACTGTGCCATACTGAGAAAGCAGCTGTGTGGCTGGGTTAAACCATAACAAAATTGGGTGTTTCTCTGGAGTCACATGCTTTCCACCTACACAGGATCTGTCAGCTATACAAGGGCTATTATGCTGGAAAAATTACAAGGTAAGTTGAAATGTGGAGAAGATACTGCTGAGGAAAGAAAACAGTTACAAATTTATGGAAATCACTGGAACACACCACCCCACTGGACATTAGTATATTGCCACACTACTGTAAAACTTTAAAAGAATTTTCTGATGTGCTGTCTCTACAGCTCCTTTCTTTCCTGTGCAGATGAGGCATCTATGTGTCCATGGATAACTGCAGAGACATTTATACCCTTAATTATGCGCAGATACACTAGGTGTCCTAGGTGTGTTGGAGCAGATAAGGAGAATCCAGTCTAACTCCAGTATGGCTATTTATCCTCCAAAAGTGTCTTAACCTACAAACATTGCATGCAAAGCATAAAATAAAGAAACCAACCAGATTTAACCAAACTGAATCATACAGATTCTTTAGTGCCAGACCACTGTCATGAAAAAGACAATAAATAATCCACAAGAGGAAAGGATGGTGTAACTTTTATTATGGAAATTTAATGTGCTTGTCCTTCTGCTAGCATTCTTACTCCTTTATACTGCAAGTGGCTAGTGGATTTTTGATCAAGGATGTCATATCGTAGACATGGCAGTAAATCTACCTTTGTCTGCACGCTCTGCAGCCCAGCGCAAAGGTGCGGGCAGGTGTGGCAACATGCTATTCTCTTGGTCCACACAGGTAAGTCTACAACAGCTTGGTAGACGCCTGTCAAGCTTGCTGTCTAAAGGACTAACTTGCACTAGTGGAGCTGTATGACTCAGTTTGGTTAGGGTTGGCTGAAGCTTCTTTTTACTCCACATTTAAGCTTATGAATGTTTGCAATTAGTTTATTTTAAAGACTTGGCCTTTGATTTTACAGCCATTTTGTTTAATTTTGAACAAACATGGGTTTCCTACAATGCTCTCCAGCCTCAATTAAAAGTCTTGTCTTGGGTAAAAAGATTCTCCTTATGGTGAACTGATTAGCTGGTGTATAAGCTGAGTGAACACAGAAGAGTGAAAGAAAAACCAGCAGCAAATTCTATTTGGAATTGGAACAAATATCATTGGGGAAATTGCATGTAGACATCATCAGTCATAGTAAGAGAATTCCCTGTGAGTGGCATCTAATTTAATGATTTCACAAATGGGTGGGGGTGGCTCCATCAATTTTTGGTGAGATGACAGGCTCATTACATTTATAATAGCCAGGACTTGATCCTGCAAACCTTACTCACCAGAGTGAAAAATAGTTTGAGGCAATGCCACTGTTATGTGTAAAATAAAGGAGAAATAAAGATCAAAATAAACATTTTTTTCCTCCCTTTTTACCATCAAGAGAATATTTCTGAAGCTGATAAAAGGATACTCTTTCTTGTCTGCTCTGAGATATAAATTAGTCTTCCATTTTTTTTGATGCATACTTGAGGTAAAAAGCATTATAGCAATAACAATAATAAAACCAATAATGCACAACTCACTGGATAAGCAAATTATTAGTTACACAGTATGTTATGACAAAGCAGTAATCTGAAGGGAATATAATCAAATACTTATTCCCTACAACAGTAGAACTACAACACTCCAATATCTTCGAATATCTTTTTGCTAGATTTCACTCCTCCATTTAGTGGTTTAACAAAAGGAGTAAGTAAAATTCAAAATACCATCACACTGCCTGTGCATCAAGTGTCTTGCTGAATGCCCTTCTCTAGTGCAGTGCTCACACGAGAGCTGGCAGCTGGGCAGCATATGATGATTCCAAGGTTTAAGTCAGTGATCCCGAGGAAACAACCTCACTTCACTGCTCTATTTCTGTCCTCGACTGAGAAGTAAGGTTTGATGATGTATGGAAAATACAGACCAACATTTATTATACCTTCTTTTGAGCCTAAAAGTATTTATAAAGCATTTTCATCTCAAAGGATACTAAAATTGCTTGCTGATTACTGAGAACAGCCCTCTCCAAAAATGAAAGTTGTTCCGTGCCAGCTATGATATGCAATTTTGAGAAAAAAGATAATGGGAAAGTAAAAGGGAAAGGGAAGGGAAGAAAAGGGGAATGAACATGAGACATAGGTGCAGAGGAGTACAGCTGAATTTCTGGGGACACCCAGATTAGTAATCTTGGCAAAAAGTCCCTGAAAGTCTTAAATAAGAAATAGACAATTTTGCATTTCATACTCCAAAGGGGAAAGTGATTAATTCTGAGAATCAACATATGATGTCATGAGACATAACTGTGGGATATGCACTACCCTATAAAGCACTTTCTTGTGTAGGATCAGTACAGTAAAGATGCATGTTAACTGAGGCAACATTATGCTGGCTTTACTTAAAGTAAATCCTTCCTTTATAAATTGATAAAAAGCCTGATTTACTTGTAAAGTTTAATTCTACCTTGATTAGTGATCACTTCATCACTCGAAATAGTAGAGCAGGGGGAAATTAGAAGGGAGGGAACCAGTTTCCTATTTGTACTTAAAATAATAGGCATTGGACACCTGGCACCCTATAAATACTGTGACACTGTATGATGGCAAACATGGGCACAATGCACTGCTTATTCTCAGTTGGAATCCATCTGTACGCTACAGTAGTAAGACAAAAGAGGATTGTTAGCACTTAAAGGCACCTTGACGCAGTCATACCACTTGACTGTTTTATTAATTGCCCCATCTGTTAAGCGAGAACTTTCTGACATAGGTTGGTACACGCTCTTAAACCCCTTGGTCTGCTTCCTATTGGTTCCACATGTGTTTGTATTTGTTCTCAGTAGGCAGAGATTCCAGAGAGAAAATGAACCGCTGCAGATCGATTGCAGTATCAGTCATGCAGAAGACATGGTAATACATGCCACTTCAGTCTGATTTGCTGTTAACCCTTCGAACACAGAAAAGTAGCGGGTATGGGATGGAGAGAAAGAAAGAAACCAGTAAGCTGCCAAAGCATTTACTGGGAGAAATAGGATTGGTATCATGACTTCTAAATTACTCATCTCGTTAGGGGCTCTCAACCTTCCAATAATTCTTTACAAATTACATTTCCACTGCTGCCTGTCTTAGAGCTATGTACTTTAATACAGCCAAGCCAGACAGTATTAGGATAATGTGAAAGATTACACTGCTGTGCTGAGTATTCCTGCCCATTCTGCCCTGCCTGGATAATTCTCTGACAAAATTATAGTGACAAAAGCAGTGACTGAGGTCTAGAGTGACAAAAGCCAGAACATTAAAAGGTAAGGCCATGATTCACACAAGCAGAGATAAAACAAAGACATAGTGTTGCTAAGTATTTGCAGAAGATGTAGGTCTGCTTCCCAGAATTTTTGGTTGGCACTTATGGTATTGCTTAGAATTATGTAGTAAAACTTGATTTCCAAAGGCATTGGGGAAAATTTGTAGTTTGAAGATATATACTATGGACAGACGGGCAATAATTCAAAGCATTTCAATTTATTGAGAAAGTGGGATTAAAATCAAAAGACCATCCTTATGTGAACTCTCAGGTAGAAAAGCAGGATTCTTATAAGTTAAAAAGGATTGGCAGTGTGGTACTTGGTAGGGCTCTAAAACATTCTTTAAGTGTGACTTCTGTGAATTGTACACATGTATTCCTACGATAAGGTTTGAGGGAGGCAAGTAGGACCTGTTTCTCAAAAGTTCAAGGCAGCATAAAACTTTTCTTTTGTTATAGTGCTACAATTGTGTTGACTGCAAAACCTGCTAAAGTCTGTGCTAAATACAAAGGTCCACATAATCCAACCATTGTTCATAGAACCATTTAGGTTGGAAAAGTCTTGTTAGATCATCAAGTCCAACCATAACTCCTGACAATGGCAAGTCCACCACTAAACCATATCCCTTTATGTCACTTCTAAACCTCAAATATTTCCAGGGAGAATTAAACAACCACTTTCATGGATAGCCCTTTTTAGTGCCTGACTGCTTTCTGTGAAGAATTATTTCCTAATATCCAATCTAAACTTTTCCTGGTATGATTTGAGGTCATTCAGTCTTTTTCTGTCTCTTGTGGCTTGGGAGAAGAGACAACCTTCCTTCAAGCAGTTGTAGAGAGCAGTAAGTTCTCTCCTGACCCTCCTTTTCTCAAGGCTAAACAACCCCAGCTCCCTCAGCTGTCTCTCACGAAACTCCAGACCATTCACTGGCTTTGCTGTCCTCTGGACACAATCCAGAACTTCGATGACTTTCTTGTAGCGAGGGACACAGAACAGGGCACAGCCCTTGATGTGTGGCCTCACCAGTGCTGAGTACAGGGGGACAGTCCCTGCCCTGGTCCTGCTGGCCACACTATTGCTGATACAAGCCAGGATGCCATTGGCCTTTGTGGCCACCTGGGCACACACTGGGTCTTGTTCAGCTACTGCCGATCAGCACTCTCAGATTCTTTTCTGCTGAGCATCTTTCCAGCCACAGTGTCCCAAGCCTGTAGCATTTTCACATGGGGTTGCTGTGACCCAAGTACCCAGCAAGTGTTCCCAAGTGTGGGACCCAAGGACCCAGAACCTGGCCTTGTTGAAGCTCTTAGCATTGTCCTCAGCCTACTGATCCAGCCTCCAGATCCCTCTGCAGAGCCTTCCTACCCTCCAGCAGATCAAAACTCCCACTTAACTTGGTGAATTGATCCATTGTCCAGATAATTGGTAAAGATACAAATCAAAAAAGGTACTGGCCCTAGTACTGAGCACTGGAGAAGACCACTCATGACTGGCTGCCAAAGGGATGTAACTTCATTCATCAGCACTCTTTTGGCTTGAACATTAAGCCAGTTTCTTACCTACTGAAAAGTACACCTGTCCACACTATGGGAAGTCAGTTTCTCCAGGAGAATGCTTTGGGAAATGGTATCAAAGGCTTTACTAAAGTTCAGGCAAATAGTACCATTTTTAGTACAATTAGATGAGGAAATGACATTATGGTTGAAAACAAGCACAAAGGATAATTACACAAGTCCTTTCAGCCTGTAGCAATTACCAGGGCTGTGAAAGTAAAAAGGTGGGAGGTTGTGCTACGTGTGATTCCTGCTCTATGCAGTGCCTGATCTTTCTCAAGTCAAAAATAGGGAATGGACTGCTCTGGCCAGTCAAATTCTCTTCAATGTGCCTTCCTTAAACAGGTAGAACTCAAACTGCCAATAATTATACAACACTAGATATATGCTTAGCTGTATTTTTTTCCCCAGGAGCAAATTTCTGCCTTGTGATCAGGTCGTTGCCCCTTAGGGCCTCTCCTGCCCAGGTGCAGGACATCGCATTTCTCTGTTCCATGTCATAAACTCTCTGTCTGCCTTGTTCTCCAGCCCGCCCATGTTGCCCTGGTTTGTAGCAGGACCTTCTGATGAATTAACATCTTCCCATCAGAAAATTTGCTGGAAGTGTAGTCTGTTCCATTGTGCAGGTGTTTAATGAGGGTGTCAAACAGCACTGGTCCCAGTACACAGCTAATAATAGTCCTGCATCTGGACTTTGTGTCTCACATCTCAATCCTCTGGGAGTGGCCATTCAGTTGATTTTTAATCTACCTCAGTATCCACTTATCTAGCCCGTATCTCATCAACATGTCTATGAAGATATTAAGAGAAACACAACAGTGTTAAAAGCCTTATTGAAGTGGAGGCAAATGACTTTTACTGCTCTCTACTCAACCACCATGCCAGTTACAGAAGGCTGCTGGGAATTTGCTTTCATGAATCTGTGCTTACTGCTCCAGTTGACCTCCTTCAAAAGTTTAACATGGTTTCCAGGATTATTCACTCCATGTCATTCCTAGAGACTGATGTGAGACTATCACCATGTTCTTCTCTAGATCTTCCTAGGTCACCTTTCATGAGGAAAAGAGGGACATTTGCTGTCTGCCAGTCCTCAGTAGTCTCCCCTGGTCATCACAATATTTCCAAGATAACTGAGAGCAGCCTTGCAATGACATAGGCCAGCTCACTCAACCCTTGTGGCTACATTTCCCTCAGATTTGTGGATGTGTATAGGTCCAGTTTGTTTTAATTGTCCCTATCCTGATCCTCCTTCACCAATGGTACAACAATCTTCCACTGGGCTTACTGTAGTCTTAGGGACCTGGGGTTCCTAAAGACAAGTGTCACCAGTAAACACTGGGGTGAAGAAAGTGTTAAGTACTCCTTTCTTTTCTCTGTCCTTTGTCAACAGCTCCCCTACCACACTTACCTGTTGGCCCACATTTTTCTCACACTACCTTTTGCTGCTGATGTCTTTTTAGAAACCTTTCTGCTGTCCTCCAAATTCAGACATTTAGACTATTCTTGAAACTTTGCCATAGACAATCATTGCTATCTTTTCTTAAAACCCTCTAATTAGATATAGAGTAAATGTGTAGTAGCTACACTAGAGAGTTAGAGAATACATTAGAGCTGACTCATAAAAATTTTAATGTGTTTTTACATGAGATTTTAGCTTTGTCCATCACAGGATCATAGAATGGTTTGGGTTGGAAGGGACTTTAAAGATCATCAAGATCCAACCCCATTGCCATGGGCAGGGACACCTTCCACTAGAACAGGTTGCTCAGGGCCCCATCCAGCCTGGTCTTGAACACTTCCAGGCATGGGGCACCCACAGCTTCTCTGGGCATCTTGTTCCAGTGCCTCATCACTCTCACAGTAAAGAATTTTTTTCTAGTGTTCTTTCAGTTTGAAGCCATTCCCCCTTGTCCTGTCATTACATGCTCTTGTAAAAAGTCTCTCTCCATCTCTTGTAGATTCCCTTCAGGTGCTGGTAGGTTGCAATTTGGTCACCCTGAAGCCTTCTCTTTTCCAGGGTGAAAACTCCCAATTCTCCCAGCCTTTCCTCATAAGAGAGGTGCTTTATCTTTCTAATAAACTTTCTAATAAACTTGCTAGTACTTCTCTGGACTTGCTCCAACAGGTTAATATCCTTTCTACGCTCAAAATCATCCTTAAAAATATATCAAAGATTTAATCTCTGAGTTTATGTGAGATGGACAGTTTTTGTACTTGGGAAGGTAACAGACACTCTACATGAACAGAATTAAAAGATGACTGATGATGTTTCAGTCATCTACTTCTCTTTAAAGATACACATTTTCTGAAACATCTCAGGGTTAGCCAAGCATAGAAGTTTCCAAGTATGCATGAAGGATATGTAAGTTGACCCACTCTTTCAGGGTCTCCTGACAGAAGAACATGTGTACATCTTTCTCACAGAAGACTGCAGTAAGGAGATGTGGCAACTTCCTAGTTTTGGAGCTTTGAGTCAGATTTTCTATTCTAACATGATTATTTTGTTGAATTTGTTTGGCTTGTTAAGACATCTTGGTGACTCAAGGGAGTTTCCACTAAAGCTGGTTCTTGCTCAATGTTCCTTTTTAGAGATGCTCTATTGTAACCGCCAACCATTTTAGTGTACGGTGCTTGTTGAGAGGTATCCAGAGGCTGTGCTCTTTGAGTTTTGCATTTTTTTTATAACTGAGAGATGACATGGAAAATATTTTGTAAGCATTGGATCATATTTAGAAATATAAGTGCTATTAACATTCTACTTTTATTTTTAAGGCCAGAAAGAACCTTGACCAATAAAATATTAATATTTCATTTACTGGTATTAGCTAATTATTCATCTTTTCCAAGCTATAACTGTAAAATTGAGGTTGTTATTATTGAAAATGTACATAGAAGCATTTGCTGTGTTCTGTTGCTGAGGGAGTGAAATAAAAAGAGGAAATCACCACAAACCTACAAAGCAATCTTGAGTCCAACTCAGTTAAGAACAGCACACTAGCCTCAAAAAAAGCTCCTTTGGACAAATAGAGTTAGTAAATAGATTTACATCTATAATAGTTTCTATGATGATAAGTCTTAATATAATGATAAATTCTGGGAAGTAACAAAAAAGTAGCTGTTGGAGAGACAAGAGATTTCTTCCATGTCCTGGTGTCCCTAACTCATGTGGTTTTTCCTTTATAGCCTCATTATATGAAAGGAGAATATTAAAGACATGCTGTAGGGGTGTGCCAATCATAAAATTCCTTAATAAACCTTTTATTTCTAGCAAAATATTTTTTTATAAACATTCATTTCACAGAACATTTTAAAATTACTTATGATTAAGAGCCAATGCTTATGGAGTAGAATAGGTCAATGATCTCCTGCTGGCATTCATGAATGCAGAAACATTTATTTTCCAAGCAGCTGATCCTCTGACACTGTTCTATTAGAATAACATTTTTTCTATTATATAGAATGGCTAGGGCAGGTTTAAACATTTTATCTCATGGATATGGTTGCACAGGTGTAACAGATACTGCACTGTGTGACCCAGTGCACTTTTACTGATTTTGAACAGACCTTGTTATTTGATTGGGATACTTGAAGACTACTTATTTTGATGTTCCATTCTCTTCTTCCATTCTATTTCTCAGAAAAAACCCAGCAAAATTTAAACTTCTAGCAATTTATAATCATTTCCACAAATCAGTTCCGCAAAACAGGCTCTTGTTAGGAAAGTGTTGGGAAAAAGGAAAGAAAATTAAGAAGTATATCCTCTATAAAGCAATCAAGGATTAATAAAATTGTATGTTACTGGGATTGCTCAAGTGAAAACGTGGTTCCAACAGTCTGTGTTCAGCTTGAGTTTTAGTTTAAATCTTGCCTTTGTTATGATTCCCAAAAGTGCCATGTTCATAGGAGTAAAGACAGAAGAGTTCCCTCCTAGAAGAGGTCTGTCTGCACTCTTAGCTTTTTTTTTTCATGCGTACACGCCTGTGACTCAGACATCAAGAAGAGTGGTGAAGGAGAAATGTGGTTTTATGCAGTGGTCAGTCTCACAGCCAACTGAACACATCTTCTACGTCACTGGCTCCTTCTATCACCCTGAGCACCTAACTGCTCTCTCTCCCTGCTGTGACTGTGATTATTAATAATTAGGTAAGTAACACTTGTACAAAACATCAAGAGTCAAGAAAAAATATCATTAGCAACAGTTTTTAGGGATATAGTAGGAAAAAAGGACTGGGTAGGAGTTACAGAAGAAGGAAGTTCTCCTAGAGATTGAGTGCTGAACACGAAACAGATTGTGTCAGAATGTACCTTTGAATAAAAAATGACATGAATATTTTTTTAAATCTCACAGAACAGGAACTATAGGTAAATGATAATGCTGTGAAATATTAGCCTGACAAGGCAAGTGAGGATTATGAAATTTCAGAGTTAATGGGCTCTCCTTATAACTTTTTGATATGAATACTGTTGAAGACATTGCAAAAACCCTTCCAGTGAAAAAGAGTTAACCATCACAATGGCTGGGTATCCTGTTGGTTATGAAATATGTTTCTTCTTTGTCACACTCCCTCACTCCTTTGGAAGACTTTATGAGTCAGGTTAGCTTCTAGCCATTTTCTTGAAAGATATTTTTGAGTAGAACTATAAATTCTTTACAAAAATGTAGGTAATACACTATTTCCGATATTGAACACTATCGCCCTGCACTAAATTAATTAAAGAAAGATTCGTTTTCTTTACTGGGAGAGGGAGAGAGAGCATAAGAAGGCAGGAAATGATCTTTACACATCAGTCTCTCTTAGGGAATAATTCAATGCCGAGACTGCTGACCAGGCTGCAGCTATAATGAGCTTTTATTAACTTTTCTATTAGTGCTCCATTTCTTTGTCTGCTAAGATCCCCTCCTTTCTTATGGCAGCAATCCCAGGTGGATGACCATGCAGTAAGGAGTGGATTTTGCTCAGCTAATAAATGTGAAAATAAGAAAATGCTTTCCCTGAAGCTTAGCAGCATTGTCTGGAAATATATTCTTCACACAGAGTCCAAATGTCTGGGAACAATGTGAAGTCTGGGTTCCCATCACTCAAAGTTTAAGTGCCTGTTGAAGAGCAGGAAAGAGTTGGGCCATTACTGTGGGATCATAGTTCACTATCAGAGGTGCTGTAATACTGTTGGTGTTTGGTAACATCATCTTTTTGAAAGACTTATGAGCCTAATGGCTTGGTAAGATCTTATGCCATTATTATTCGGGTGCATTAGTACTGCTAAAGAGCTACTCCAAATTGAGACTAGCAGAAGCATGACTGAACCCAGCTTTCTGGTTGGACAAAAAACTTTGTCTTCCTCTTTTCCAAGGAAAGTGGCTTTTTTTGTTCAGCAAGTTCAACGGGAGGAGATGAATTCTGTGGAGGGTTGAGGAAAGAGCTCACAACGCAATGAAGCTTATGGAAGAGTTATTCCAGTTTTTAATGTCTTATGTTTTGTGCCATGGATTGTAGAGAAAAAAAGCTTTGTACCTAAATACCCTGGATACTAGCCAGAATGTTCTCCCAAGAATACCTCTTCAATAGGGATGAATGAGGAGGTAAGATCAACCACAGGGAGTGTGCAAAGTACACAGGAAGAAGGGTAAGAAGCAAAAGGAGGTGCCGGTATAATTGACTAAAGAAAACTTGGACCTCAGATATAAGTGCATGTCTGCTAAGTCTTCCTGTAAAGATCTCACCCACATCTCTGGCACTTCCACAGCAGATAACCTAAGCTGACATTCACCTTGGCTACACTACAGAAGTAATACTTTCAGCTGGACAAACTGTTGTTGAACAGCAGCTCCATTGAATTACTCATGCTTTCCTTTATGAGCATACATGTTTTCTTTTCCATAGCAGGCGGTTTTGGTTTGGGTTTTTTTTGTGCATACTAAGATACTCTCAGTCCCCCTTTCTACTGTTCAGTCTTGCTAGGTTTACTTCCACATTGTAGTCATGTAGAATTCACTTACAGTACTTTGAAGAGAAGCAAATCATGGTTTAGATCAATTTTGTAAAGCAATTTTGTTAGTGTGTGAGATGTAGTTGTAGGGAAAAGTTATTACTCTTGCCGTTTTACCTTCTAGTTTTTTAAATGAAAAAAATGAGGCCTTCATGGCTATTGATACAACTCCGACAGGACCAGCCTTTTTTTCATCCTAGCCTAAAACAGACTAGATCTTAGATATGAGCAAGAGGAATTGCAAAATATTTGCACAATGAGAACTTTATTTAGACTAGCATAAAAATTATTAAATTGGATAAGGAATCTTTCAGTTGCCCAGCTGCCTCTGAAAAAAAATGTTTAGCAAAAAGGGTGGGATGATTTGCACCAATATTTATCCTCCCAAAAAGCTGTCAGTCAACAATGTTTTTCTCTCTTCTTCTGAGAAACAGGATTTGTCAGACTTCCTGAGCCAGTGGTATTTAAAATACAAACAAATTAAGACAAAAAACAATAGGTCTTTTTCTACAAAGGGGCTATTCATTTATGCTTGGCTGTTCATTAAAAAAAAAAGAGAGATATTGCAAAATGTCTAACTACAAACCTATGTAAAAACATTAATGTGTAGAGCAACATCTAATTTTTCTCCCATCAACTTTCAGCTTTTGATTGGTCTACTTCTCAACAAACTTGGTCAGTAAGAAATCATAAATCTGGCTACTTTATTCTGCTCTGCTTTTTGTGACACTTCCTTTTTTTGGTCATTGTCTTAGTCAACGAGTAGTCTAAAATTAGTGGACCTATATGTGTAATAAGGTGATAATGTGCTAGGCAGATGATAGGATTTGTCTTTTCGTCTGTGCTGTCAGCTGCAGACAGACACTGGTAGAAGAGTGCAGAATTGCAGCTCTGAAATATGTTTCCCAGATGTAACCATTTTATAATCAGCACAGTAAAACAACTATAACACCCTAGACTGAAGACAGCTAAAAAAAGTCTCTACTCCCATGCTGTACTTACATGCTCTCTTTCATCCAAACACCCTCAGTCTCACAAAAAATTGATGAACAATGGAATATGTTTTTATTTTCATGTATTAGGAACAGCATGACATGACTTGCCTGGGGCTTCATTTGTCTATTTCTTGTTTAGGACATTACGCCTCTATCATTAAGTGAAAATTGCCCACCATTATCTGTTCATCCACCAGATCATATAAGTAAACAGGGGGACAAATCCAAACCATATCTACCCATATTTACAAGAAAAAATAATGATGCATTTTTCAGTTCTCCTCCATCTAGCAAGGAATTCGAACCCTTTGACCTTGCTGTTAAGCCTCAGTTCATGACATAAGAGGTGATTAGAAGCCCTTATTGTGGCAGGAAGACAAATACATCTTGGTGTATAGTCCTACGAAAAGCAGAAACCTTGCTCTAGATAGTGTGGCCCCTGTCTCCCACGTTTTCCTATAGGTCCAGTATTTTACTCAAGGGGAAGTGTATGAGCAGGTGATGTTCAGCACTGTCTGTTCTACTCACTGATCGCTGATTTCTGTTCCCTGGCTGGATGGGGTGTGTCTGAGTGTTCTTGTGTGGAGGCTCAGTGCCAGTTATGGGTCACAGGGTCACCATGGGTCACAGGGGTGTGCACCAGCTGCCAACAACTGGAGACACTAGTGGTAAATGGGGCAAGAGGTTTGGGAGACACAAACTGGGGTGGCCTGAGCTGGGTATGGCTTGAGAACAGAAGGTCTGAGGGTTGTCTACTGGACTGACAATAGGTTCAAGTCAGCTATGTCAGAGACCCACGGTCTGAGCTGGGTAATAGTAAGTTCCACCAGTCTGAACCAGCTCGCAGAGAGAATGGTTTGTGCGTGTTTGAGAATGCATGAAGCAGCTGGGAGACATTCAGGTCCAAAGCAGGTGTAGATGTGTATCTTAGGCCAGTTACTGGAGTGATGCATATTAACTTAGACCTGTGGACCTTTGAGTAACATCCTTGCCATCTTACACTTGGGAAAGCTGAGGCAGAAAAAGGAGACAGAAACCAATTTACCTAACAGGCCAAAGGCAGATCACCTGTGGTTTTGCCTTCTGGAAGAGTGAGAGTCACTGCTCAAAGGCAGTGCATAACACAGAACATCCCTAAGCTCAGGGTGCCGTAGGTGAAGAGGAGTGGAGAGGAGCAAAAGCCTTCCAGCTAAACTAGCAATGTGTCTGTCTGCAAGAAAGGAGATTGTAAATATCTGCCACACCTCACCACAGCTGTCAGAGGTTAATATTTTGAGAAATATTCAAAGTGAAGGGATCACAAATTTTATGCTATGTGTCCCAAATCAAATCAAAGAAATATACAGAACCAGGACACTTCTAAGAAAGCGTCATATTTTAGGCTGGTAAGCTGTAACACATAAGGTGCAATAACTACTATAATAACACATGCTTTGTCATATCTTGTTCTTTAATTGTCTTTCACCCTGTATAGCTTTCCATTCTATCCTCTGTCTTGCTCCAAACCACATACTGAAGAAAATATTTCGAGCATTTAGCATTCAAGTCTTTAAGATAGACCACAGTGCAATTAGACTATTGTCTTGCTGGAGGTGCATAACAGCTTGGCATGTGGTTTTTCTTATACTTCGTACTTGGCTTGTGTCAAGAAAAAATGCCAAATGTGAAGACATGTGAAGTCTGTAGATCGTGGCTAAATATATCTTACTGTGACTAGTCTGCAGATCCTGTTTCCTTGCTTCAAGCACCACAAAGCAAGCCAGCAGCTGTGCAAAAGGCAGGATGCTTGGCTTGACTTCCTCTGTGTCTGAGAAATTCTAGAGAGATTTCATCCTGAGTTCCTTAGTTGAAGAGAAACTTGTCAGGACACTGAGAACTTTTAACTGGCTCACATGGGGTCTGTGGAAGAGACAGGAGATAAATCCTGACATGAACTCCTGTAGTGTTAGAGAAAAATACTGCCCCGGCTGAGCATCTCTGCATAGTTTTATTTTGTGTGAAAGCCACTTGGAAAATCTTCCTGACTCAGCTGGAGTTTGAAAACACTTGCTAAAACATCAGCCCAAGCTCAGCTAATCTCAATGCTAGTTATTAAGTCAGTATTTGAACCATGGAGGAGTGAAGTGAATGTGTCAGGAAGTGTAAAATGGGAGATTGCTGTTGTCTTCCCTTCCTTTTGCTACAAATTAACAGTATCATAGCTCATAGTTTCAGAGCTCCACATCTATGCATTGGTGTCTTTGTATGTGTGATACCATTAAAAAAAAAAAAAAAAATATATGTAAATGGATACAAAATAAAAATACATATGCTTGAACATACATATTCATATAAATGCTCTTCTGCATATGTATCTGCATAAGAGCAAGATCTAGTGAGCAGCTTGAAGTCCTATTAAAATTGCATTTTAATAGCAATTGTTATGACATTATAATCCTATCACAACAAAATCAAGTTTGATTTTTTTACTGTCATCCAAGTCTGCCTTAATGTGACAGGGACCACTGGAAACAGGCATTCTCTTTGAAGGGAAACATCGTCCCTGCTAACTTGTGTATCAAAACCCTGTGACTTGAAGAAGGGGTGCTAAGATGACAGTAGCACAGCAAATTGCTGCTTGATATTTTTGAGAGTTTAAGTGGCATTAGGGTTTTATTGCCCTAGGTGTCATTCTATATCTTAGTGTTGACAAAGATGAGTTACCACTGTATGGAGAAAGTAAGAGAAAGGGTGGACAAGGTGCGTGGTTGGGAGAAGTCTGCATACAGCCTGAGTCTTATTTTTGACATTGATTAGCTCTATCTTTGACAAACATTCAAATTCCTTCCCATGCCAGTTTTGGAGCAAATGAATTCCTGTGTCAGTATAAATGGGTTGTTGCAGTTTCTGGGATACATGAAAATGTACTGTACCTATATGGTGCATCCAGATAAAAAGCTGGGGGATAATGCCACTCAATTAGCAGCAAACAGGAACTGAATGAAGATGATTAAATTTCTATTGCTTGCTAGAAAGGCGGAAGGTCCTGTGCTTCAAGTGAGTGGTTAAAGGGACTCAGAACATTTCAAGAGTCGTCCAAAGCTATTATGATCTTTCAAAGCAATAGCTGTCTTAGGAATGATGAGCTAGAATCTTAAATCAAGAAGGAACTGGTATAATTTCCCAATAAATGGGAACAGAATGCTGTGTAGAACTAAATGATAGCAGTGCTCCAGACTGGTAAACAACTCTAGTTGCTTTAAGAGCAGAGCCTGGGGAAAAAAACCCTGTACTATGAGTTCATGAGTGCCTGTTCCCTGTTGTACTGCAATATTTGACCAATTAGTGTTCAGAACAGGCCACAAGGCACTGTGTTTTAGGATAACTTTTCAGACCGAAAATTTTAAGGTCTGTTTAAGCAATGCATTCACTTCCACACTATGTAAATCAATAAAACCTTCAAAAACCTCACACTCACTTAATAAAAAAGATAATTTTATTATTTGAAAATATTGCATAGAAGTATATTTCAGTTTCCATAATTAATTCAGACATAAATATTCTGGGGATTTTTTTCTTCTCCCCCCCCCCCCAAAAAAAATCCCCAAAGTCTTTTATTACCTTCTACTGGCCTGTTTTTACTACATTTTTCCATTTTAATGACATAAAATACACACTTAATAGTGAATTCACTCAGAAATAATGTTTATTTTACTGTAGCTGAAATTGCCTGTTCTGATATCACTTAAACATGGTTTTTGTCCAAGTTTACTGTACACTGCAACATTATGGCATTTTAAGAGAATTTGGGAGGAGATCAGTCATGATTAAATTAGGATCATCAAAGAATGCTGGTAAGAATGGAGCGTGAATTATAAAGAGCAGTAATTAGGGTACGCAAGAGAAAAAAATTAATGATGCCTGGTTTTCAGTGAATTTGAATCCATTTTTAACTTCCATGATCACACTGTCATAGCCTCAGTTGTCACCCCTTAGCCTATTTGTACCTCAAACTCCTTTTGAGTTCCCAGTACCCCAGAGGCATGTAATTGTCTTAATCTCTACCTGACTGGATGGGAAAGAGCAGACAGAAACACAGGTCTGGACTGGGATTTGTGCTAGCCTTCTGGGACAGCTATGACCTCTTAAAGCAGACATCTAAGCTACCAGCCATTCCCCTGAAACAGGCACTAAACTTGGACTCTCTTCCACTCAGATTTTACATATACTTGTACTTAACAGATATTTGTTCTCTAGTTTCATTTTTGGGTGAAAAAGATATCCGGTGCTTTTAAATGTGTGTTTCTTTCAGCAATTTAAAATAATTGCAGTATAAGGGGAAAACTAAAATTATTTCATTACTTTTTCACTAAAGGAAAATAAATTTAAATGACCATGAATATTGGAGTCAGAAGCAGCTGGAATGATCAGAAGGGATGTTGCAGATGTATTAGTTTACTGGGGAGACAAAGCCATATATGTTAAAAAAAAAGAATTGCTTCATTGCTTCAGCACAAACTTGTTAAAGATTGCTATACGGCTCTTGGTCGTTCTTCTAGAGCTTTCTTCAATGGGTGTGTTTGAGATTTATGCAGAGGGGCTGAAATGTGCTGCCGGAAAATAAGTCAGAGTATATGGTATTTTGTGCTTTTGGTTTGGTAGACTGGACTAGTGGGAAAGAGCTCTTAGGATTTGGCTCTAGAACAGAGAATTTGTGGGAAGGAAACAAGTGGAGTTGAACAACAGCTGGTCCATCCACAACTTCAGGTCAGTGGGAAAAGGTGCTAATAGTTTGCCTATTAGTGGGTCTTGGCATGCAAGCATCCAGAGTGAAATTTTCCATGAAAGGAGCAAAAATTGCTATATGATAGCTGTGCCCAGAACAATAATGATGTAATGAACCCTTTACAACACTCCTGTCCCACAGAGATTTTCCCTCTATACACCATACTCTCTCTAATAACAACCTTGAATGAGAGGTTTCTCAGCTGAAAGGTTCAATATGTAGTAGGAAAGGGGTTACTGAGCCTGAACTACATCCAACAAACTCTAACTGGTTAACAAAGGCCTTTTGATGAAAGATGTTTTGTATATGCAACTGGATCCCTTTTCACTGCCTCTCTTCTACCACCTGCTCAAAGAAACAGGACTCATGCACACTCTGGAAATAAAGGCTATCAAAATGCTGTAGATCAGCACTCTACAAGCTTTGTAGCTTTCTTGCTGCATAATGAAGAAATTTTTATTTTTTCAGTAAGGAAGCTGAAAATTTAATTTAAAATGATGAGGGAAATCTTTTCTTAATGACATGCACATATAAAGTTTGGCATACAAGTGTACTGAGATGTACAAAATATTATTTGCTTTAAAGCTGGACAGTCATTGCACAATGAGGTTACATTTAAAAAATATGTTTGAATTGGTAAAAAACTGCTGAAAACATTTAGGGAGCAGGTAGGTTGTGATTATAGTAGTTTAGGAGTCTGTGTGTTTGAGTTCAGCAATCACACGTTCTTGTTACACAGAAGAGAATATGATCCTGCATGGGAAGTATTGAATGAGAAAGGAATGTTTTCATCAAAGTAATTTAAAACTGATTTATGGCCCACCAGTTGCATCTCATACTGGAAAAAGGAAACCCTATAAATAAAATTGCTTAGGGGGAGTTCAGTGTACTTTCCAAAGGGCCATCTAAGAAGCTTTCTTTTGAACTTTAAATTAAACTTTAAAATTTTGAAATAAATTTTGAACAACAACACTAATTTTAGTCCTAGCTGCTTTTCCATGGTTTAACGGCTTTGTGACTGTATTCCTCTAAGTTTCTGATAGAATTTTCTGAAGAGAAAAACTCCTGACGAAAAGACTAATCCAAAGCTGATATACTAGACGGGTTAGGAAATGCCTGGATATATCTGTATTCATTATCTCAGTAATGTCTGAAGATCTACTCACTGAGATCCAGTTTTAACACAAGCTGTATTTCCCATAACCTTCTTTAGAAAAAAAAAAAAACAAACCGTGATAGAAAGAGAGAAAGAAAGAGGAAAAAAAAGTTATTGGATACACTAGGTTTCTCTTCATTACAGAACAAATCTGCCTGGAGGAAGAAAGCTGCTACTGTGTATAAATTCCTTAAAAGCCAACTTCACCATTGGTGATATTTGGATGGTTGCTACTGGGGACTTAGATTTAAATTAATTAGTGATCTTACCAGAAAATGGGTTTAAAATTTTCTTCTAAACGACACAGGGATACAAAGAAGAGAGTGAAGTAAAAAAAAAAAAAAGAATTATTATATCTTTATTTCATAAGGAAATCTATCATGTCCTGAGACAACCTGTGACATAGAAGTGAATTTTATATATCTGAAAAAATTTGCTTCCCATGAATAAGTTTTCTGAGTGTAGCTATATAGTAAAATAGTTGGCCTTTTAAGGTCTGCTTCTGAACGGTGTATATTCTTAGCACAAATAATGGACACCTTGTCTGAAGTTGATAATGTGAATAATAAAAAAAATTGACAACTTGTATATGTTTACAAACCTGCATCTTACCCAGCAAGAAGTTAGTTAAGCAAGATCTTTAAGTGCTTTTTTCCTCCCTGAGGTGTTAAATTGAGATAAAACTCATGGTCTTGCTCCAAATACTCACCATATTTGGAGAAATTCAAACACAACCAATCTCCTCTGCTGTTTCTGTTCTGTATAAGAGACTAAACCAAGATGTCATATCCAAACACTGCTGCCTTGAGTGGGAGGGAAAAAATTAGTGATGACAGGGAATGAACTAAATAATTTTTGATGAAGCAATCCAGAAAGCATAATCTGTGGAACATGTCCAGTTCCATATTTACCAAGCAGAGAACTAGCTGCAGCTGTTTGTTATGACTGGTTGTGCCAGTTTGATAGTGTGGAATCATATTTGCATAAAGATAAAAGGGAAGGTGATAGAGAACAGAGTTTAGCCATGCTTTTACCATCAATTAAGGTAATTTCAGAGAAATTAGGTATAATTTGTTAAAGAATTCTTCCCAGTAAATGATAACTCTGATTTCACAATTACAGGACACCGCTGGCTAAGGCTTTCAAGGCAGAATAAAAGATACCTGAGGTGGTAGTGTCCCTCACTAGACAGACCCAACGTTGCTGTGAAAGGTGTTTTGTCAGATTTTAGCTATACACTTTCACACCTGCAACTCCTTAACCAGAGCAGTGATGCTAATGAAGACCAGGTGCTTTTTCCGTCCTCCAGACAAGGAACTGGCATAAGTGCTACTGTATGATATCTGGGAGCTTCTCTTTGTCTCTCCAGATGGGCTTTGATGCCTGCCATAACGTACCTTTTCAAAATTCTTGAGTGGAAAGAAGTTCAGGCCTGCAAGAAAGTCCAGTGGAACAATCAGATAAGGTCAGACAGGGAAAACAAACAAATGTGGTGGCTATGTGTGGAGCACACAAACATCTTGTACTAAAAAAGGTACTTCATTAAGAGTATGCACCCATTACCTATTCTTTTCATACTGGGATCTGGGTCAGGGACCTGAATATTCAGGAAAGAGGAAGAAGGAAAAAGAAAAGGAAAAAGGAAAAAGGAAAAAGGAAAAAGGAAAAAGGAAAGGAAAGGAAAGGGACTGCAAGATAGATATCAAAGAGATGTCATGTTATTGGTGGCTGCCAGATACTCCAATTGAAGGGCCCTTATCCCCTTACGTTTTGAAAGTTTGCTATTTAATCTGGAAGAGAGTAGTGGATGTCTTAAGCAAGATTTATTTTTAATAAAACACAAGGTTTTAGTTGTTATTGCACTTACATAGTTATAATATTTCATTATGGAACACAACAATTTTTTGAAAGGAATTCCTTACAGAGCATTTTTCCCACTTTTCTTTGCATTTCTGTGTATTAGTTTTGAGGTTGTCCACTCCCCACAATTTACAACAGTTAAGGAGAAGTTAATAATGGCTCTGAGAAGACGGAAAAAAGAAACCTGTTGAAGGGGAGAAGAAAGGAGAAAAGGTCTACATTTTCAGCAGGACCTTAGTTAATTATCTGACTCCTTCACAGCCTCCTCTGCACATGACACTAACTCAATGAGAAAATTAGCATTTCGACATTGAGGGGAAAAACGAGGAATGGGCAAATACCAAAATGTGTGACACAGTGCTTAACTTTAAAGTCCTAGTTTAGTTAGAGGAGATTTGAAGCACTGCAGATAAAGGGCTTGTTGCTTTCTCTTTCCTTTTAAATATAACATTCTTGAACTGAAAGTACAGACAGGGAGTTGACAGGAAAGTTTTGTGTAAGGCAGAGTTTTGAAAGGCTAAGGTGTGGTGCAGTGAATGTAATGAATCCTCTTGAGTTTTCCCATTTATGAATCCTCCTACAGTGAACTCTGATGCAGCAAAAAGTGGAATGACCCAAAGTGCTTTCTTTCCCTGCTCATTTGTTTTTGACTTCACTTTGTGTTTGGGATGCCTATGGAGTTTTTGGCCAAAAACTTCTTGAACCATTATACATGTAAACCATTTGAAACCAATAAAACAATATGTATACATAATCTGAGCATTGTGGATCTACTTTTTCCTGATAAGTCAGTCAGCCTCACCTTGATCCTTGATCTCTGTGAAGGTGGTGGAGCACCTAGTCCTGGAAAATATTTCCAAGCAAATAAAGGATGAGAAAAGGATGAGACAATCATCAAAAGCATGGCTTCACCATAAGGAAATAATGACTGACCAACTTTATAAGCTTCTGCAGTAAATGACTGGCTTAGCAGATGATATGAGAGCAGAAGATATTGCCTACATGCCTTCAGTAAGGCCTTTGACACTGTCACCCATAAGATCCCTGTAGACACACTGGTAATGTTGGGCTGGATAAATGGTCAGCGATGTGGGTTGAAAACTGACTGAATGTCCAGGCCCAGAGAGTGAAACCAAGTCTAGTTGGAGGCCGATAATGATGGTAAAATATTGGGTCAATACTGGGTCAAGTTCTGTTGAACCTCTTCATTAATAATCTGGCTGATGAGGCAGAATTTACCTTCAGTAAATTTGCTTCTGACACAAAACTGGTAGGAGTGGCTGATACACCAGATGATCCTGTTGCCAGCCAGAGAGATCTTAACAGCCCAGAGAAATGGGCCAACAAGAACTTGGTAAGGTTGAGCAAGAAGTGTGAGTTCTTGACCCTGGGGATAAACAAGCTGATGCTCCACTGTGTGCTGGGGGCCACTCAGCTGGAGAGAAGCTGGGAAAAAAGGTCCTGGGGATCCTGATGGATCTCAAACTGAACATGAGCCAACAAAGTGTTATTGCAGCAAAGACAGCAGATGGAGCAGACAGGATCCCGTGCTGCATCAAAACACTGCCAGCAGGTCACAGGAGGCAATCCTTCACTGTACATCCCTCTCCCTGTCCTTGGCACTGTTGAAGCCTCGCCTCAAATCCTGTGTTCAATTTTGGGCCCCTAACTACAAGAAAAATTTTGAAGTGCTGGAGCATGTCCAGACAAGGGCAAAAAAGCCGGTGAAAGGTCTGAAGCACAAGCCTTGTGAGGAACAGCCAAAGGAACTGGGATAGACTGGAGAGAACGAGGCTCAGGGGAGATCTTATCTTCTTTCCGCAACTACTTGAAAGGTGATTGTGCTGGGGCAGGGTTCTTGTTACTGCTCCCAAGTAACAACTGACAGGACAAGAGTAAATGCCCTCAAGTTGTGCCAGAGAAGGTTTAGAATGGAAATTAAAATTTTTTTTTCACTTGAAGGATGATCAGGCCTTGGAACAGACCACCCAGGGAAGTGGTAGAATCACCATGCCTGGAAGTGTTCAAAACGTGTGTGAGTGTGGTGCTTGGGGACACGGTTTAGTGGTGAACATGGTGGTGCCAAGTTGACAGCTGGACTTAGAGGTCTTTTGCAACTGTAATGTTTTTATAATTCATCTCTCCTCAGCATTGGTGAGGCCACATCTGGAGTTCTGTGTTGACTGTTGGGCTTCCCAGTCCAAGAGAGACGTGGGCATACTGAAGATTGTCCAGCAGAGCCATTAAGACCACGAAGGAACTGCAGAATCTCTCTTTTGAGTAAAGGCTCAGAGGACTGGGGACAGTTCAGCCTGATAGGAGAAGGCTTTTCAGGAAAATTATTAATGTATATAAATACTTGAAGGAAGAATGCAAAGAGGAACGAAACAGGCTCTTTAAAGTGACAGGACCAGAGGCGATTGGCACAAACTGAAATACAGGAAGATTCCTGTGAACTTCAGGAACTACTTTACTGTGAGGGTGCCCAAGCACTGGTACAAGTAGCCCAGAGAATCTCCGTCTTTGGAGATGGTCCTGGATCAGCTGTTTCAGGTGGTCCTGCTTGATCAGGGCAGTTGGATCTGCTTTAACAAGGCAGATTACACTCACAGGTCCCTTCCAACATAAACCATTCATGTTCTTTCCTTCAAAGATCTCTGGATCAAGCACTTTTGTTTACGTATTGTATCTCCTTAAACTCCAGCCACCATACCTCCTAGGAAAAGAAAATCTTACTGAAATTGTTAGAACTATTACTAGTATTATTTATGTTAATGAAACAATATATTTATATATTAGTATAAAAAAATTCTGCAGTGTTTTATATTCTGTTCCTCTTTTTACTCAAAGTTATAGTGCAACTGCTGTCTTTTATAAGAAAGCTTTACCATCCCCACCCTCTGAGGAAAATCTGTGTTTTTAGAAGAGATCCAAGAATACACATTTAATATAGTTTTTAAATCTAATCAATATTAAGAATATTTTCAACAAATTTGAATTTCAGTGAATGTGTCTTTCTGGGTCACTGACAGAAAAAGAAGCAAAATATTGAATATCAGAAGTTCATATATTCTAATGAATAACCTACACAAGGATGATTGTAGTTGAAATTAAACAAAGCAGACAATGATAACAGGTGCTGTCAATGGGATTTCATTCTGCAATACATAGTAATTGTGCTAGGAATGCAGTATGAAAATCTAAAAATGAGAGAGCAATCATATATAACTGATTAATTAATATTTTGCTTAGTTTTCAAGTAATTTTATTATAGCAACCTGAGATGGTGTTTTACTATTTTGTGGGTGACTGGACACAATTATGAAGTCTTAAAATATTTTTGTTAGCGGAAAATGAAGACACAAAAAGCTCAAAGTTTATGTTTTATCTAGATTTTACGGGACTAAAATATTTATCTCCATAGTTAGACAACTAATTGCATATTTTTGAAATATTTCTGATTTTCCTAATATCTTTTTGTCAACTGAGAATTGACTCATAGTTTCTGCCCAAAAGACTCTGTGACAAAGCAACCCTTGAACTGTGATGAAGAATCCTGACCACCTGAAGCGCTAATTCTTCATGGCCAGCCTGTTTGAACCTCTGGTTCAAAAAAGTTATTTCACAAATCTTTACAGAATCTTTATAAATTTTATATACTAATTATGGAAGTGGAACAAACTTATGAAAAGCCTAGACCAGTCTATTGTCTATAATAATTTCCAAGTGTCTGCATGTCCAGCATAAATTACTTGCAAGGCACAAAATCATGGAACAGTTTAACCATGGGTGAAGTCTTTTCCTAATGCCAACAGATAATCAGTTTTGAAGCAAGGCATGAATGCTTTTGTCTCAGATACATATGTAAACCAAATGAGAGTGCCCTGCCTCCCCTTCACAGTTCAGGGATTACAGTTTGTGGTTCCTGTCAAACAACAGCTTTGGTCTCCAAAAGAGTGACTGAATAACTCTGTATGACAGTGACACCCCTATGCCTAGGTTTTCTGCCACAGACAGACACAGTCTGTGATATCATGTTATACCCCAGAAAAAAATTAACTCCCCAATTCTTCAATAAACAGCCTAAAAGACAATTACATATATTCACAGTGCACCTTATTGCTGACTTTCACAAGAATGCCTGATTAAACCCTGAGGTATCTTGCACCTGGATGTCCACGTGTTTTCTTCTAAGAAAAACACTGCAGCTGTTAAGATGCAGTCTGGTCATTGTTTCCTGACTCTCTCTTTCTTCAATCTGTCCTGTTCTTTTTTTTAACTGCCTGTAATCTGTTTGAACAAAAAGACAGATGTGAAGCAGCTTATTATCTTCTTTCAGGGTCTTTGGATAGGTAAAATGGAAGAAATGGCATTGTATGCCTAGGTGTCTGAGTTTTAACCTATCCTGACAGTGAGGATTTTGCAGTTTGCAATTCTTCTCAGTCATAAAAGAGATAAACAGATCTTTCTCATGATGGAATGTTGTATTCAAAATAATTTTTTTTGCTCTGACTTTTTTCTTTGTATACTACTGCATTCTCCGTATGTGCGCTGCATGCTCTGTCCCTTGTGTCTAACTGCAAGTTTGGTAACTGACATCACCCTCTAACAATGTACTTAGTTTTCCTTGTTCTCACATTCTGTTCTCTAATGCATGTAGTCTCTCTTCTTTTATAACAAAACATTTTTGTACTATTCATTACATACTCATGTCCAGCTGAAAACTAATGCACAGAACTTTTACACAGAATGATATTTCAAATTATGACTTCTTCTACAACATCCAATTTTCCTTTAAAATATTTAGCTAGTGATGTTTTCATAATCTTTGTTAACTTTGCTGATATTTGAAAAATGTTAAAACTTTTGCATCTGTTTTTATAGGTAGGATATGGTGTTGATTTTTGCTGTTTGCAATAACATGTGAACCTGCATTTGGTTAGTATTTTTCCTAGAATGTGGAGCTCCTAAAGCCTTTCTTTTCAGTAATATGTTGCAGTTCTTTAAAGAGTATTCAGTGCCAAAACACTGTTGGCCTTCCATAAGCTTTGGCCTCAGACAGATGATTGTCTTATATCGGTTAACTCTAGTTATTCCAGTAGTTACTTCAGACCTGGTCCCTCTGCACTGCATTCTTTAACCTTTCACCTACATCTGCTACTGCCATATATTTTCTTCTACTTATATCCTCTGTTTGACAGAATCTCACTCATATAGCTTCCTATAAACCCATTTGTTAATGTTGTCTTCTTAGTCCTCTCTACAGGAGCTAAATGAAAAATCAGGCGGAACTTGAAATTAAAATCATCAAATACATCAATCAAGGCTATCTCTGAATAGATAGTAATTTTTCCACTATTCTTTTTTTTTTTTCTGGAACTCTTTTTTTGCAAATATAAGTGGGACTGCAGGTCCTTTCTTGGTTTGTGTGGTCCTTTGTAGTGTGAAGTGATCACTCACTGCTTGCAGTATTTATGCTTTATTCTGTGAAGGACTTCAACTCTCTCTGAATAATTAAATTGCTTTGCCATTGCTTGACTGAGCTTTCTCTAGAATTTTAACTGTTAAGGTACAGATCCAGTAAGAGAAAATGCTGGTCCCTGGTCTGTAAAAATTCTTGCAAGAGGATTTAGTGAGGAAGATCACAATCCTTGATATAGTACAGGAACTGAACTGAACAGAGGTTTGATATGAACATGCTGAGATCACCTTCCAGTGTGAGAAAATTAGTAATAATAATAATAATAATAATAATAATAATAATATCATCATCATCATCATCTAGGCTTTATTAAAAGAACCAGTGGGTCATTCAACTATTGAAAGAGAAACATGAAATGTCAGGGAGACAGAATAGGCTTATTTTTGAAAATATTGTTTATACAAAGCTTTTCCAGTTCCTACTGTGGTCTAAAAGGTAGGTTCCATAGTTGTTCTGAATTTCTCTTTGTAGTCTTCAGAGTTCTGATGACACTGCAGCTTCCTCTGGTCACCAACATATTCTTTCTACCATATCTGGCTTGTATGGCTGCTCACTCAGCCTTTCCCAGGGCATGAGCCCTTCCCCTGCAGCCGCAGAGTCCTCCCTCACCCCTTTTTCTGGGAGAGTTGACCTGAACTCTTCTCCTAAAGGGAACACAGTGCAAACTGAGAAATAAACAAAACCAACCTACTGTCCACCATGGGTCTTCTCTCTATAATTGAGAGAAGAGAAGCCTAAAGTCCACAGACACAGACAATTGCAGCAGTGTTTCATCATGCATTTTGGCGTCTTCTTTTCACCCCAAGCTGTTTATTTTTTTTGTTTTGGGGTTGCTGAGTGTTGTTTTGTTCTGGAGCAGGAGAGGTTGGCTTTTTCTTTAATTTTAATTGACAGATTCATGAAATGTGCATTATCCAGTGTGAATTCAGTCTGGCCTACAATCCACCTGCTGGATTACAAGTGTTACCTTTCCAAGCATGCAGTTGTTTTTAATTACCTCTTCAATGAAGCTGAACAAATGGCAGTCAGGTCACAACATCCAGCATGGTTCATAAGTTTTATGAGCTATGCTGCACATCACAACAATGTGTGCAACCAGCTTTCACAAAACAGCACACTAGCTCTCTAGTAGCCAGATACTACTTTTGCTCTGGATGGTCCCAACTGCAGTTCTTCTTGCAAGGCTGATGTATAAATTCAACATTTACATTGTTGGAAATTAATACAGTCTCCCACTACCAGGATTTTGTGCTAAATTTCAAAGAGTGTTTGGCACATTTCACCTGTAGCATGTGTGTGCAGTGTCTCATGGGAAACTTAACACTGCCTGTGAAAATGGTAATCTATTGAGAGGCTATAGTGGAAACAGCCCCCTATGCCTTCCACATGGGTTTATTATGAAGGTAACATGGGCATAGGTCGCTCATAGTATGTTCCCAGCTCTGTGACACACCTTCCATTAAGGTATGTCAGAGACTCTTGAGTTTCTCTTTTCCATTCAAAATACTTTCTCTACTTCTGTATTTTCATTTCTTCAATAAAATTCTTAGTCATTTTTTCAGCACCAACAGCATAGGGGCGTAATTAATGCTTGAACTGTTCATAGAAGAGTGTTTAAGAACAACGGGTGGGCAGTGTTGCTAGTAGTTATCTCCTAATCCAGCTTTCCAATAGAAAAGCGGTTTTCAAAGTTTCTCTCTGGTTTTCATGTAAGAACTGCTAATAATGAATCTACTGCTCAACAGTAAACATCATGCCAATTAGAGGTGAGGGAAAGAAATCTTCTTGTTTTCTGTCATGGAAAAGAAAGGGGCAAGGAGCGGGGAAGGGAGAGGAGAGAGAAAGCAAGAAAAATGAAGGGGATTTAATTTCCTAGTATCTCTCACTGCATGGCTCAATGTTTCTTAGCAGTATGGCAACAGTGTTGAGAGACTGCAGTGAGGATCAGGCCATACTGATAGGCAATGCATATGCAGGCAGAATATTGCCTGTGTTGAAACAGTGCCACAGGCAATCTCTAAGGTCTTCTCCGGGGCTTGGCGATATTGTTCAGAAATCAGGCTTTTGCTTGCTTCTGATATAGATGTCCTGGTTTCTATATGAAGATATTGGGACGTGGCTGGGGTGTGCACACAGAGTCAAGGAGGTGAACGATATCCTGTCAGCCCTGATCCCAGAGATGTGATAAAAGTAAAAATGGCATGGGAAGGTGACAAGGGAGAGGGATGGGAAACAGAGAGGGAGAAGAAGTACATTGAATTAATTTGCCTTTGGGAGTTTTGCCTGTGGTTTATAGAGACGGTAAGGCAGTTAAAGGAAAGAATGCAGCAAACCCAAGGGAGAGTGAGTACTTGGAATCAGGAAAGGCAGTCTGAAACAATCTTCCTAATGAGTAAATGCAGAGGGCAGAAGAATGCTGAGCTTTTACTGTACCCAGTGTCATCTGCAAATTGTACCTGCATGTTGTTGTTACTTCATGTTATTTGTTACAATAGAGCATACTTCTGGAGTGTTACTTACTGTTGTGTTTCTTCTGTTGGCAGAAAAGTTCCTCTTTTCCTTTTCCTCCTGCTCTATGCCACCCCCATCTCATGAAACAGGATCAAGTTTCAAACTGCAGTCTGAGACGAAAAAAAAGGAATAATAAAGAAGGGCCATAGAAGGGAAAAAGTAGCTTGTGGTTTTAAGGGCCTCCTAAGGAATTCCCAGTGTGGGCCACCTCCAACTGCAAATGCTTTATCTATGAATGCAAACTTTATAGTATCAGCTCTAATGTTATGTCTTTGCAGAAAGGATTTAATCACCATTCAGTGGACAAATTGCCAGACAATTCCTGCTTGAGTAATTTGTATCTCAGACAAGTAATGAGCCAAGTTATTTGGAGAGAATCAGAAGGAACCTATAGTTTTAACACTTTGAATCAAGACCAAAGTTCAGTTTGAGGTTTGTGTTAGAGATGTACCCAAACCACCACCCTTGCTATAAATAACTCCACATTTTAGAGATGTTTGATGTAGGTTTGGATCTGATTTTGGGGTTTGGGCTCATTCCAAGTTTGTTTTTCTGTCATTTGATTTGCAGGAAAAGTAGGGCATATTACTCCTATGAGCAGGCAAATTTAATGACGCTTATAAGTACACAAATTAGCAGCAGGTATATCTCGTTTTTGCTGATTCATTCTCAGAGTTAATACCACTGCTGTGAATCTGAGGAGGAAAAAAAAAGTCTAATTGTGTCAATGGAAGAACTTTATAATAAATAACATTTACACAGCAATGGAACTGCTACATGTTTTGTGTTCCAATTAAAGTTTTACATGCACTAGTTTCTTTGCAGGACCAGGATGTATGTCAGTCTGTTCTACAACCTGCTGAGAGGTAAAAGAATTCTGATTTTAATAGATATGAGGACTACCTATCTGTTAAGAAACTTTTGCAAGAAATAGGGGAATGAAAATTTGCGATAATGCAGACCTAAATAATGGGGAATGTATGCCTCACCATTTTAATATTCAGGTATGATAAGACCCCAGGATAGGTAGATTTTTGTTGTGTCATATTTTCACCTTGAAACCTGTTAGGTTTGACTGCTGCCTCTTGCTGTTTCTGGTATTCACCCTGACTTAAAACATCAGGTTTTCTTCTTATTTTGCACCTTAGATGCAGAAAATAAAGGTCAGTTTGACCACTTTGAGACACTGGAGATCAGTGTCTTTTCAAGTGTCCAGAGCTTCATTCTTTAGTTGGTCTTGCAGATATTAAGCACATTTAAAAAATATTTCTTTAGCTATTCCAAGCTAGGTGCTGTCAGAACATGCCATTCTCACTAATCCTTTAGCTAGAAGAAATGTACTTTGTTGAGGCACTTCAGTAACATTATATAGATGCACTTTTTATAAGGTGAAGAATTTTTCCCTCAGAGAGCTTGCTTTTTACTGCTGGATAAGTACATCTTGTGCCTAAAATTAACCATGTGGGGTTTTAATCTCTTTTTCTTCTAGCCACAGTCTTATACTGTAGCAGACATTAAGTAGAAAAATGACAAAACCAGCATGCATTTTCTTTGGTTTTTATCTGCGTTAACCCACCTGGGGAGCTGTTTACACAAACCAAACAACAAGTAATTAAGTAAATAGAATACCCATTTAAAACATGTATTTCAACTCTGTTTGTTGGGGTTCTGTTTTGGTTTTATTTTTTTAACACAGAAAAGTCACTTTCTTATTGCACATAAAATAGCTGTATGTGGAGTGGATATTGGAAAAAAAACCAACAAGAGTAGAGAGATCTGCTGGGAAACCTGAATGGTTGAAGGTACAAAAAACTCACCAATCTCCTGGGAATAGCTTCTGAGCTGGCACACGTGCTAGCAGTGCCTCAAAGCTGGACATGAAAGATGTATATATTCCTCATTTTCAGTTGCTTTCCTGCTTGGCTGACTTAATATGGAGGTTTTGTGGAGGGATGTTTTTAATGGCAAGATTTCACATGGTAAGGATGTAATTCAGGAAACAAAATTTGCCATTTTGGCATCTGCTAGAGCCATTCAGCCATCTAGATGAATGAAAGCCTGACATGACCATGATGATGCTGTCTCTTACAATTTTATCTTAAAAACTTAAAGCAGTCTGCTGTTGTGAATGTTTCTAGGGATACAAATCTCTTTTCCATGGTCTAAATGAAAGCTGAAAGTGACAAATGACAACGTTGTGTGATTCTAGGTAGATTAGAGTCCCTCCTGACCACTTCAAATAGTTTACTGTACTGAATATTTAGAAAATCAAAAAAGTCCCAAACCAAACTCTGTAACTTTCTGTATATATTTGAAATAGTGTCTACTGAAAACACTTGCTTACAAAACATCACACCTGCTGTTTGGATTTCATAACCCAGTTTGTATCTGCTGTGTAGATGTCATCAACATATTGGTTCATTCTGAATACCATCTTAGGGAAGTGATTTCACTCTTGACTACTTTATATGCTAATAAAAAGTTGGTTTTACACTTTTTCTGCAATGTTATATTGCAGTCTTCAAATTCTAAAATAGGTCTTTTGGCGCGTCTCAAGATAATAACAAATAATGAGCTTTATATCCTCTTCTGTTCTTATGTTGCCATGCTCTTTCTAGAAAGGAGCATGTTGTCAGCTTGCGTTTCACAACAGCCCTTCAGGAAACCATGAAAGATATTTTATTTTTCTTCATTTCTTAGGAGTGGAATTGGAAAGGCTGAAGATGTTTGAAGTTCTTTTGGTGCCTATCTGTTTGTCATTGCCTCGGAGGCTTTTTTTCATACCTGTTTGGCGACAGTTCTGGTAAAGCATGGAAAAGAACAGTTTCTGGACAGGCTTATGAATACACAGGCATATTCCTTTTGTCAAAAAGCTGTTCTAGAGAGAGATTATTACATAGTTTATATAGTTCCTCTGTTACCCTCAGATATGAAGAGGGACAACATGGCCGTAGAGATGTTAAATAGGGAACTAGATTGCCCTAAAATTGGAAAACTTAAGAGAAGAAAAGAAGGATTATTTAGGATCAAATGTGTAAGTCAAAATATCATATTTTCATTTTTCTATGCAAAATTTTAATAAGTTATGAATCTATTTTGCTTAAAAGATTTTTTTCTAGATTATGAACAATTTCCTTTTAAAATAAGCACATGTATGTGTTTTTACAGAAGGGTGTTAGCTAAATATGTAGTTAAGCCTCAGTTTGTAGCCAGAAAAGTATTACTTAAAGCTCATTGCACTTAATTCAGTTGGCTAAATCAATCAGCATTCAAACAGGTGAAGCCAGATTTGATCAATTTCCAAAGAAATGCCTTGAATCTTGCATAAGACAAAGCGCTGTATTCTGTTTAATAAACTATAATGCAAGGTCAGTTGCTTAGATTTATTTTTGGCAACAGTTCTACACTTGAGAATGAAATAAACCCTCAAACCTCTGTTTTCTTAACATCAGAACTTTTTCTTGTGACAGAAATTGTTGAAATAAATTGTTTAGATTCTCAACCAGATTAGGCTTTTATACATTATACCACCACCATATCAAGGTTATTTAAAATGGAAGACAAATGCCTGAAATTTTTTACCTTCCATTGCATTTAAAGTGATTTAAACTGTGTTCTGATTTGGAAGATGAAAAAATTGGAGGTATTGAAATTTTGAGTAGCATGAAACCCTTTTTGTAAGTTTCCCTTATAACACAGATCCTAAACCAGGCCAGCTGGCATGCTCTCATCTTGAAAGATGTCAGCACATCTCTTGGAATGCTTGAATGATGTACATGTACAAATAAACACTTGGATCTATCACACACTGGTATCAGCTCTGCCTCATCTTGTGGTCTGGCAGCTGTAATATTCTCTCCATCCTGTCTCCCCACCCTGGTTTGTTGAAATGCCTTAAGGATATTAAACTGCAGTAAGCCAGGTGCATCCATTGACTTGTACTTGGTGGATAGCAACGTGTGTTTTTGGTTGCTGCTGTTTTCTGTGATATGCTGTAGGCTAACTAGGTGGAAATGACAAATGATTTAATGATAGTTCATGTCAGGGGTCTACAGACATCCGCAGCAACTTTCACACTTTGAAGTGACTCTGCTTCCTAGTTAAAAAATATCTTTTTCAGTGTACCTCGACTGTTTTCTGTTCCTCATGAGGTGAGAATGCTATGACAGGCTCAATCTCTGCTTGCACTGTAATGTGTGTGGGAATTTCAAAGGCTCTGCTGCAGCCCCTTTCCAGGGATCTCAGTGCTATCCAATCAATCAATTTATTGTCAATCTGCCATTAATAAGGTGTCATTAGTGGATCAGTAAGAAAACCTCTAAACCAAACAACTTAGGAATCAATTGTGAGTGTAGACCTTTACCACACAGTTAACTGACTTTTTGGCATGCACATTTAACCTGAATTAACTTCCAGGCCTGCAAAGGTTCCCACAGAAAACCTCCACCTCTGACAGCACAGCACTGTTTCTTCTGCTATTGATCCGTTAGGGTTTGAGGATATGGCCTCCACACTAATATATCCCAGTGTTTCTCTGTGATCTTTACAGTAATTCCATCTGGAGGAAGTGTAAAAAGTGAAGTAGATTACTATCACCAGTTGAGTCACGGTAATTGTTTCATCCTTCCTAACAAAGAACTGCTCAAACTGTAACCACCATACCGATGTGATTCTGAGAGTTTTCTAGATGCATGACATAGAAGGATGTAGCAGTCAAATACAGACTTTCTTCTTGTCTCTCACAAGGGAAATCACAAGTTGCCACAAAGACAAGTGAACTGTTAAAATTCCTTCTATTTTCAGGAACTATGGGGTATATTTTCACCATGCTCTTTAACCTCTTAAATATATTTCAGTGACTGCTGGATCACCTGAAGCAGTCAGAAATAGAAGATATTCTCTTAACAAAGAGTTTGGTCTTACAGTAGTTCCTGTGGAAAGCCACTATTTCAGTTTAGATTTGAGATTTAATCCCACTGGTAAAATCTTAGATTGTAAGAAAGTTTCTCACTGCCTACACCAGGAAGTTGGAGAAGAGCTGTGGCAGATGGTGAGGTGTAGAATACTATTCTGAGAGGAAATACCACTTCAGAAATGGGAGGCAGGAACTGGGAATGTAATGAAGAGATTGATGCTCTTGAAGGACATAGATGGGTTACCTTTATGCAGCACTAGGCAAGGCAAGGAAGGCTTACCAATGCACTGTGGAAAGCCATGTTTGCACGGTGTTACTCAGAGTCAATAAAATTTCTATGTTTCCAAGGTGATTAAATCAACCAGATGTCTGTTTATGACACAGTGAAAATAAGCAAGCCTCTGAGAAGATTTTGAGAGAGAAGCTAATCACTTCTTCCAAGAGTTTTCTACCTCTTGGATGAATATTAATCAACTTCAGTAACTGTTGTATTGGGGAGCATCAAATAGCTGATTGCAGATGCAAAGTTGTATAAGCTCACCTGATGAAATCTCTTTTGTTTTTTTTAATTGTTCTTAGAATTTCCTAAGTCCTACAGTAATTGCTTTTGCAAGGAAGGAATAAAATTAAAATATTCACCTATGGGATTTCATGCTGATAGTTTGTTTAGTATAAAGTGGAAAAATGAGTTTGAAATATTTTTAATGCTTTACTAATTAATTGCCTAGAAAATTATTCATTAAGCTTTCATTTATTTCACTAATCTCGAGCTGCTGGTTCAAGCTTTGACTCTTGGGATGCAAACTTGCAGACTAGTTCCTCAGAATATGAAAATGTATAGGGTATTTCTTGTTGGCCATGGATTCTCTTTCTCTTCTCTAGCAGTCATCAGTGCATCATAAGCCTCACACCTAATTATGCTACAATCTATGATACTACCATCTATGAATGGATAATAGAAGTTTTTTCTGTTTATTCTTTTAATTTATTCTTTTTGTTACGATCTTGTTTATTGCATCTGTTTCTTCTTAACTGAGAGATTCTGTACCTTTGGGGGTAATTGTCATCTGAGTGGTTTGTTCTATTACTTGTCAACTAAATGATACTGAGAGACACTAGCTCATATTCTATTTTTTTTTCCCTTTAGAACTCAGTTCATACTCAAATCCAGTATAAAGGCAAAATAAGCACTACCTGCTTTGCACATTCCCAGTTTTCACAGGTACGTTCTGAGCAGCAGTCTTGTGTAGGATCATCATAACAAAGGACCTTAACAAATGTCTGTCTTCTTGTCTAAAAAGATCAGATCTACCTGTCTGCTGTTTCTTCTTCTTCATGGATGAAAATATTGGCCAATTATAAAGCTTTTCAGAAAACAGTCTTGGTTTCTGCTTTCGTCGTCACAGGACTTTTGTTCCATGTTGCATTCTGTAGACGCCCTAGATCCAATTCACCTTTGAGGGATAATGCTTTCCAATATTTTCTAGCACAAAAGCTGGAAATAGCAGACATAGTTTCCACACAGTGCCTCAATATATCACCTCCATTTGTATAATGACTTTTTTTTCACAAGTAATCAAACAGGCTTTTCAAATCCTAGTCCTGCTTTAAGAGATAAACTGGTTCCCTACAGTCATCACTAAAATGCAAACACCATCAGGATGGAATTTCATTGTGAGGAGGGTATTGCAGTGATCATTGAGGAAAAGATGATTTTGAATTCACAGTTGAGCCTTTATGCTTCCATAAAGCGATGCAAGATTTTAAATTCATTTAGAGGAAAACATGTCTCTTAATTTTTATAATTGACCACAGAAGAATGATTAGAAGCTTTCAAGAATTCGTGTTATTTACCGTGAATTGAAGAAGTAGCAAGACACCACACCAATATACTAATAGCAATGAATATTGAAGAAATTGATTGCAGAAATAGAAGATGATAGAACTTCATGAAGTTCAACAAAGAGAAGTGTAGGATCCTGCATTTGGGGAAGAATGATCCCATGTACCACTATATGCTGAGGAACACTCAACTGGAGAGCAGCTTTGCAGAAAAGAACCTGGCGGTCCTGCTGGAGCCAGAATGTGCCTTTGCAGCAAAAGCAGCAAATGGGATCTTGTGCTGTAGTAATGTACTTCCAGTGAGTTGAAGGAGGTAATTCTCCTCTCCTCAGCACTGGTGAGGCCACACCTGGTGTGCTGGGTTCAGTTCTGGGCTCCTCGATGAAAAACAGACATGGACATACTGAAGATTGTCCAGCAAATGGATGCAAACATGATGACAAAAATGCAGAATTTCTCCTATGAGGAAAGGCTAATATTAGATGATAGTGTTTAGGAAAGTTTTTCTGTTTCATTCTGATCAGGGTTGAAGGGCTGAATGCCCTTGGTACTGCTGTTTGGCTGAAGACAAGCACTTCTTACATTTTTTTTTCAACAGTTGCACTTTCAATCAGTTCCCATATTCTTTATCTGTTTTGATGCCTATTGTACAAGCAACAATTTTCTAATTCATACAAAACCAAAGTTCCTTTGAGTAAAGGAACATCTTTGGTCAAGATCCTTTCTTTGCTACACTTCAGGGCATCCCGGTACTGGATGATATTTTGCCACCACAAAAATGAAGGCAGTTTTAACGCTCAGTTTTTCCTTGGTGATCACTGTACAATTCTTGTCTTTACCACTCAGTACATATCCTATGGTGATGACACACAGTTAGATGATCTTCCCTTTCTGCAGCTTAAGAAATTTGACATGATCGCAATTTGTGCTGAGTTAATTTATAAATTAGGCTGGATGTACTCTCAGCAAGACGTTCTTATTAGGAGCCACCTTGGACTCCTTGAACAAAAGACGTGATGCACAAATATATTTTGATGATTTGTACTTATCACTTATTTTGCAAAGGAGACTTTGTGTTTTAACTTACATATTTTTGGGTTTGGTTTTTTTGTTGCCTCATGAGTTGTTAAATTACAACTGCTAATACTCAACTATATTACCTCATCTATCTGAAATCCTCATAATTTGTGTGAATGTGATTAAAGAAATCCCTTACCCCTGAGGCTTTTGAATGAGTTTGTTTCATTTTGCTGACTGATAAGGGTTGTCATATTTAATCTAACATCAAAAGTGAGGAGAGGAAAAGCAGAAGCAAAACAAACTGTAATTTTTTTTGAGGTTGAGTAGAAAATTTGTAAGTTACGTGAGTACAAATAATTATGCCTCTTCACACTTGTTGAGATATAGAGGCATTTTATTCATGGGGGATTTTGAACAAACAGATACCACACTGGGGTGGATTGCTTCAATGGGTGGCCTGGTTCCACAGGAAGTACATAGCCTATAGGTAAAACTGAAGGGAACAGAAACATTAATTGATTTATTTTAATTAAAAGGTACATCTGTTTTTGCATCTTGGCTGTATTTAACAGTTATTTTTAAGCACTTAAAGTCACGCAGCTAGACATATCTTTATAAGGCTGCAAACAGAAGTTAGGAATTTTCCCTTTACATTCACAAAATTTTGTTCATTTTATTTCTTGAAGTCATTATTTTTAATTGTGGTTACTGATGGATGACAGGAGGATAATAACTATTTAAAGTATATGGGTTAGATTCTCACGTGGTGTCATTTTGCATTATTTTGTCACGATAGAACAGTTGAGTTTTATGCTGTTGAACCAACTGAAGGTAGTGGAATTATCTAAGCTCATCAGCAATTCCTCTTCAGACTATGTATGGTAATGTTTTTGAAAACAAAGCAAAATGCACAATCACAGGTAGCCAAGAGGTTTTTAGTGCAGATGGACTGAGGTAGATGGTGTTTTTACTGCAGCAGCAAAACAGCATCACTTCAACAGAAGACCGGGAGTAGAGATTTTTTTATCTTGAATGCTGGCTCCTTGCTTTAATGTCATTAATTATGATTATAATGCTAGGACCTAGAGGCTTGGAAAAAAAAAAAAGTATTGCAAAATTGCTCTGAATTACTTGTTGAATAGAGACAAACAAGACAGAGAATAGGCTCAACTGCAATAAACAGCATGAACAGTGCAACAACAGCAGATGCTAGTGATGTGTTGATTGCAGGGGGAATATTTGGTGAGGTGATGAAGATTAACTAAAGGAAGAGGGATGAAGGGAAGGGAAGGGAAAAAAGTGAAAGAAAAAATAAAATAAGAAGAGGATAGAGCAGCAGAGGTAGTTAAGGAGAAGAGGAAAGGAGAGCTGTGCCAAATTTGTCACTTTCTTAACTATTTCTGAGGGGTCTTTGCACTTTTGCAGCCATTCCCCACAGATGTTTCCCCAAGGTGAGGTCACCAAACCCAATGATATGTCCCCAAAAGATTAAGGGTTCTGGGGGAGGAAGCTGAACTTTGTCTTGACTGCTTCTCATTCATTCCTTTTTTCACCCTAATTTTGCTGCTGCTTCTTTTAACTTGTCAGCTTATCTAATCACAACTCTCAGTTTCTCCAGGTGTGGAAACAACATTAACATCTAAAGATGAAAAGGCTATAAAAATGCTCAATCATTCTTGTTCATGTCAGGCTTTGCAATGAAACTGTTTTCTCCCTTGTCACCTGTCTGTGCTTGTTCTTCATAATCTTTTTAATGAATCTTTTATCATCAAACTGAGCTCTAAGATGAGCTCAGTAACATACATTATTGGTTTTAAAGAACTGAAGGTGAGGATGACTCCATCAATGGAATGCTTTTAACTTTTTTTTTTTTGGAGGGGCTTCTATGGCTACCAGTGTTGTAAGCTTTAGGCTAGAGTAATCAATATGCAGCTGCTGTTCTCCCATCTAACCTTATCTGAAACTGCAACACAATCCAGAACAAAAAGAGACCTGGCAATTTTAGAATGGATGAACAATCTCTCAAGTTCTTTAAATGTTTCAGTCCATACTCGTAGTTAAAATCTTTAGTCCCCTGGCACAAAAATAAAGTGTTAAAAGTTTTCTAGGTAAAGACTTATGGCAAAATCTTTCTGTCTACAGGAAGTAAACATGCAATCTCCATACTAAGCATGCTATGATCAGCTTCTTAATTGCCACTTGAAAATTGATGAAATATATCATTACTTACACATTTTTTGAGAAACCCACCTTTAAAGGGTTTTACCTGGAAATACTTTGTAAAGCCTCTTTTCCCAATGTAGATGGAGTCACAGTTTTTTTGAGCATGATTTTTGTGTAAGACATGTTCCCCAATTCTAAGATTAAATTATATAAAAATAAAGGAAAAAGACAGGGACAGCAAAAAAGGAGTTATTTTTATTGCTATGTTTGCTGGAATTTTTCAGCTTCTTATTCCTTGCATTTGATATTTTTCCTTTGCTGGCCTCTGAGTAGCCCCAGACTGCATCTAAGTGTATCTTTTTTCACTTTTCAACCCTAATCATAGTAGTTATGAGAGGAAAATTTTATATGTGAAAAACTGAAACTCCTACTAAATTTTATGAAGTATGTCCTTTTATTCATCATAAACCACACCCTTAGCTAACTAATCTTTAAATTCTGCATGTTTTATTATATAGGCTCTGAATTAAAAACTTAGTGATGCTTCAATAAAAAAAAAGTTTAGTAACTTAATCTATGTGAATTCTATAGTTTATTTAAAATGGTGCCAATAATCTTCAATTTTCTGGGATTGCGATGACTCATGCTCTGCACCATAAAATCAATAATTCAGAAATACAGCAGGTTTTAGCATAAAAAAATTAGAAAGTGACATCTAGCTGGATTTACGGTCACCTGATCTGGGTCAGCAGCAATAGTTTTCTGACACTGTAGCTGGTATGACCAATATTAACTTCATTGTTTCAAGGCTGAAGAACTGTTTGAGAAAGACGAGCTGCTAAACAACAGCAATTCCCTCCTGCCACTTTCTGTGCCACCCATCTTACTTGGATGGCTAACTTATGCTTTTCAACAAGACATTTTCTCTTTCATAGCACACCTACTATTGCTGGACTCAGATGATCAGTGCAGTGTTTCACTCATATTTTGCTATTATTTGCATGATGACCATGTATTAGAGATCATTCTCTGCATGTACAAAGGCAGGGAAGAGAATAATGAATATAATTTTCTGCTAGAAGATGATGGTCATCACTATGTCTTTCATTCTCTTTGCTTTCATTGAACACAGAAACATGGCAGAGCATGAGACACTGACAGTTCTGTGAAACACTGGAAGTGGAGGCAAGACCAGCAAAAGTTCTGAGCACTGTCCCAGCATCCAGATATGACTTACAGTGATTAAAACTCTTCTGTGATTTATTGCTGATGAAGGAGGAGCACTATATTTAATTTTCTCTCTATAAATTGTTCTTCCATCTTCGGAAATGTTTGGGAGCTGAATCAATTTTTTGGGTTTTTTTCGTGTTTTTTATGCTGCATTTTTTATTGCTGTCATTACCATAGTTGCCATATGAAGAAACACGTCCACTGCTTAATGTGCAAACATATATGAGGACACAGTTCTTGACGCAAGATATTGCCATGCAAGAAATACAGCATCAGGCAAAACATTTCATTCTTTTCATATTGTTAGTTTTCTGCAGAGTCCTGAAAGTGTGCTGGAAATTTAAAATGTGCAGATAGTGAAAGCTGCTGTTTGTGTGCTGCTCACACCTCTTCTAATACCCCAAAAGATTTACCTTGCCTTTGACTGTGAATAGTCAGCTTCACTGCTCTTTTGCTGAAAGTCTTTCATGGTACAAATGCAGAACACATCTTGACTTGAAGACTGTTTTTCTTTGTGTATATATATTAAAATACTTACTACGATCAGTACTTAATAGACAGGTTTTTTTCCTTTAAAACAGATTTAACTTGTATTGTTTTTGAGTAATAGGCCACTGTCTGATGCTTCAAAACCTAACTAACCAGCAAAATTACTTTAGGCTAGAGAACTACAAAGACACAGTCTGAGGGTTTTGGTTTTTTACAATAGCCTTGTGTCCCTTTCTGCTCATAAAACAGACAACATCTCAAAGATCATAACTAGATTTCCCCCACACATCAAGCAACATGAAGGCATTGGCAGGGATGCCAAAACGCTAAACCAATAGATTGCTTTTTCTGGGGTTCTCTGAGGATCTACACATGTGTAGCTTTTGTGGAAGAGACTGTGAAACTGGGGTCTTGGCCATCACATCTTCCTGGGAACATAACTCCAGGACACCCATACAATAACGCAGTTTAAAAAAAATTGTTCTACCTTGTTCTCAAGATTGTCACCTATCGAATAAAAAGGTATAGAACTGAAATGTAGTAAATGTGATATTTTGCATTTTCCTGAAAATGATACTCAGAATAAACTGAATGAAATCTTGAAGAAAGAAATTGAACCTATAATGCATGTTTAGCATCAGAATTCAAACAAACAAACCAACCAAAGAGAATGCTACTTTGTCCATTTAAAATATCTTCTGAGAAGAGGATTAATGCATGTCCTCACCTCTGAAGGGTTGTTCTCTCCTGTTCCCTATCTTCCCTTTTTAACAGTGCTTAACAGATAGACTAAATTTTCACTGCACTGAGTCTTTTGCAACTTATAGACCAAAGTTGCTGACTGTATTGTTCAATCAGTATTTTTGAGCTGTCATGTGCCAAAATACCTTTAATTTAAACACATATTTAATACCACCCTGAAACAGAACTTAAGCACAGCTTTTGGAAACTGAGTGTTTCCACATATGTAAAAACTAAATGACTATGATTCAATTCACTGAAGGTTATTTATACCTCAGAACTTACTGTCCTAAAAGTGCCTGTCCCATTGGAAATATGATTCAGATGCCCTGAACTGAAGAACTATTTTCCTTTTTCCTGTGTAAAATATGAAACAAAAGACAACTGAAAACAACCTCATTAAAACAATTCCTTTGTCCTTCTCCGACAAAGTAAATTTAAAGGCACATGGCAGTTTCCCTACATAGGTGGTCTATTTTATGTGTTAGCCTCACAATGACCTCTGAGATACACTGTGAGTTATTGATGAGTTCTGACGATTTTTAATCTGTTGAAAATCAACACATTGTGCAATGAGAGATAGCAGGTTTTCAGTCAATTAGAGACTAAATTTTCAAGTGCAAGAGATTCCTTTCAAAAGCATTTCTCATCTTTGGCCAATTCCACCTATGCTCAGGCTAAGTGAACATGTTAACCAAGATGACCCTTCCCTGTTGGGCCATGTTCCCTTAACAGTTCAGGAAGACACAAATAGGTTTTCATGATCTGGGAATTGACATCATCATTGTGTGCATGTGTGATGTTTAGGTATGCTCCCGGGAGAATTACTGGAAGTGTTTCTTTTCTTATTTAGTAGTACTAGTGCTTTTTGCCACCCTTTTATTGTAGGCTGAATATCTTTGCATGTATGAAGGAAGGCAAAAGAAGCTTCTTTTGGTAAGGAAAAATAGATACCATGGGCCAGAGCCTCAGATGGCATAAATCACGCCTGCTCTCAAAGCCACTGGAGACATACCAGCTACTTCACAGAGGAAGCAGCCATGTGTTCTTTGTGACTTTTTTTTTTAGAAGCATCTTTATAGAGTTACAAATGTGTTTCATATCCTTGGTCCTGGGAGGAGAACAAGCAAACACTTGAGTATATTACAGCTTTCTAAATACAGTAATTTAACGATGCCCGTTAATCAGTCAGCTAACTTGCATGGAAAGTCTTTACAAATGAGAAAATAGAACTTTTGGTTGTTACTGTTAGACAAATTTTTTTTATTTTTTTTTTAAATATAATTGGTGTCAGCTTTTCAGTGCCAAGTAAAAGCAGAGGCATTTTCCACCCTCTAAATCTTCCAAACTGTCACTACCCATAGTCTGAGACAGTTGTGAGGGAGGACTTGAACTGCTTCAGGGTTTAATGCGGTCTCTGTGAGGGCTGGTGCTGTCATTGCCCAGTGATGTAATTTCATTAGTTTGTACAAAATGGTTGGGCTGGTACAAGTTGCTTGCAGACACTTACATTCCTACTACCTACATAGGAAAACAATTTTTAATAGCAGATAGCAGAAACAGGATGGAAATGTTCTTGCTTGAACTGGTGCCACATGGCTTCATCAGCCCTTTTAGGGGTGAGCCAGGGGCAGTCTTTCATCAGTCTGACATACCTATAGTTGACTGGAACACAGAAATACTGCCAAATTAGCAATAAAAGGGAGGAAAAAATATCCCTGAAGGTATGCTTCTGAAATTTGTTTTCCTGAGACTTATTAAATAGGCCAGGGAGAACCATTATATCACCCTATGTCACCTCTTGTACATCACACGCCATTAAAACTTCACTTAACTATCCCTACGCACAGCCCCAAAGCTGTCAGAGGCTTTAAACATTTCTGCAGTGTGAAAGCAGCAAGGGCATCCAGAAAGGAGCTGGAAGGACCATGGTACTGCTGACACCTGAAGCTCTAGGCTTTGCAGTGTACTATGCATGTGGAAGGTCTGTCCAGACAATCTCAGGAGATGAACCAAATTCCACATTACAAAGTAAGGTTTAAAAACCCCTGAAAAAAAATGATCTGGTAGTCCTTGTTAATCTAGTATCACAAGAAATTCTCTCTTGATCTCTATGGATATGAAGATGTTCTAGGTGAGTGCCTGGGGAAAGGGCTGTGTGATAGCAGACTTACAGGGTATCTACTAGGAACGACTGGAATTCTACCATATGGTGAAGCATGCCTGGACCATCAAGCTGTCTTTGCTGAGGAATAATAACACCTCTATACTACGAGAGGAGTAGATCTGGAATAGCCCATTTGCACTCAAGTGATGTTCCAGCTATTCCCCAGGACAACTGTTACTGTGGTTGTACTATGAAGAATCCCTGTTTTATAGATGTATGCGTGTACCATGTCAAGGACAGAAACATGATTAGGATCTGAAAGCCCCATGTGGGAAGTCTCCTATGCTCTGATTTAAACTCAGGAAGAGTGACTTTATGAGCCTCTGTGCTGTCTCGCACAGTGACATGTCATGTATGCTCTTGTCTGCTTTCTTTCCTTCCCCTTCACCTCAATGGTTATGCAGACAGATCTGAATGTTCCCATCAAACTGTCAGCCAAGCTGAAAATACTGATATTGTATGGGACAGCATAGTTACATATATGTAGATGTAAAAAACCAGAAAGGAAAGAGAAAAAAAAAAGTGACTTCAAAAAACATGACCTTTAATCATATGTCTTGATTGCAGAAGTTTAAAATGTTCGTGGACCAACACAAATCTAGAACAAATCCTGTATGGGAGCAATAGTGTAGTGAAACAATGACCACTACACATTGAGAAATTACTCTCAGTCTTAGGCTGCTAAAAGAAAATAGAGAAAAATCGATATGGCACAGCTAGGTAGCAAGCTGATCTGGGTGAGGTGGAGCTCATGGGAGATGATCAGCTGCTGAAGTAAATTTAGTGACCCTTGTTTGAGCACTTCTTCTTTTTTCCGACAGCAGCAGTCAGTGACTACACCACAGACTTTCATGATTATAAGATCAGATTGTCTTGTTTCCTGCTCTACTCATCACACTTTATACTGCACTTACACTGATACTTATGGCACCCTACACATGTGCTCTTCAGAATCAAGTATGCAACATTCAATTCTGAAACACCAGATACTGTGTTCAATATTGCCTGCTTCAGTATTTTACACTGCTAAATGTCAGCTTCTGCTTATAAAACATTTTTCCCACATGAGAAAAAAAAAACAAATACAGGCCCAATATGCCTCTTGTTGTTTGACTTCACACTGTAATATGCCAATTAAGTGGAATTTTGAATTTTAGTTCTCAAAAGTATGTAAAATGCAAATTAATTAAGGTGGCTATTTCTCATAATACAGATAACTAAAGGCTAATAAAATATCTGTAATAGGATAAAACAGTGGCATAACGTTCAAAGCTATGACAGCTCTCTATAACACTAATGAGTAAATGCCAACGGATTACAAAGACACAATTATAGAGGGTTAACAGCTATGAAATTAATAATGCTCGTTAATCTCTAGGTAAGGTTTAATAATCACTTGTTAGTTATTTAATTCACAATAACTCTCCATATTAAATCTAAATGAAGGGTTATGTTCCCGGTTTGATATTTGTATCTTTAACCATGCCACTGGGAGTTGGGTAACTAAAGCCTTGTTCTTAGCATTGAGACTGTATAATCTGAATAGGAACCTTAATTAAATATTACCAAATGTATTTTACTTGGCAGTAGAAGGGGAAAGACAAAGTCTTGGATCTGAACAGAAGCCTCAGATCTACTGGCAATGCTCAGGGGGAGGAAGGGCAGTGATTCATGCTTGATTTGTTTTGTTGGAATGAGGTAGAGCAGCTAAGTTTAGATACCTGCAACTTGGGCCAAACTTTAAAAAAAGTTGAGGAGTGGAGTAGAGCAAGACAGAGAGAGAGAGAGAAATCAGTCAGCAGCTTACTTTGGTGTCCTTCTGTTGCCTGAGTGCTACTACTTAACCATTCATTGTGCCTGTGAATAGTTTCTGGTTGCAGATTGGGTTTCCTTTTCCCATCCATTGACATGCTAAATGGTCAGCAGTAATACTAACTGGGTGAGCATTATTTCTTTTCAATTAAAGAGTGGATAGAATTTAAAAACTGCCTAGCATCTTAATCTAAACATCTTTGTGTTTGGAAATCTCTTTCCCCTTCTTTGATTACCAATTCAAGTTTCAATTTTGGTAGAAACAGTAAAACAAAGGGATAACGATTGAATACAATATTTATGCCAACACTGATGTACCACTTGGCAATGCCAAAATACTTAAGTACTGCCTTTTTTTAGTCCAGCACTTCAAGTCCTACTGCAATCAAGAAACAGAATGTGGAAATGGGAAATGGATTCTGCACTGCTTCTTGCATTATCAGTTTACCAGTTCAGCTTGATCTGATAGTACCTATTAAAGGTAGAAGAGGTGCAGAATGCAAAGTCTGACTTTTTGACTACTCAAAGCCTGTGGTGATGGAAACTAAATTTGTCATTTCATTGAGTTGCCAAACAATACAACTGAAAACAAGGAATGCTAAAAACCCTAACACTCCTCAATATTTTAAAGAATTGTCTCATTTTGTATGTGTCAAAAAAATCTAGCATGGACTCATTTCTATTACTCTATTAGCATAGTACACCAAAAATATATGTATCAAAAGTAAAAAAGCATGTCACTGAATGTGAGTACTACTAGCAAACCAAATTATCTCTGTGTAGTTCGTTATCAGGTAAGGGATATCTTTATATATTTTCTTATGTCTTATTGATCTTTTATAATATGAACAACAAAAAGCCAAATCATTTAAATGACACAGTGATTAATTTCTGAAGCATGTTGTGGTTTAAGCCCAGGTGGAAATTAAGCTTCTTGCTCAACCCCCTTCTCTCCCTACTTCAACCTAGTGGAATGGGGAGGAAAATCAAAGTAAAACTTGTAGATTGGGACAAGAACATTTCAATAATTGAAAATAAAGTAAAAGTACAGTAATAATGGTAAATTATAATAATAGTGACAATAATAAGGGAAAAAAACAAGTGATGCACAACGCAATCGCTCACCACCCACTGACTGATGCCAGACTCCCCTTCCCAGACCCAGATTGACCCCTTCTGGGTAACTCCTTCCAGTTATAATATATATATTGTGGTGTGGAATATCCTTTTGGACTGTTCAGGTAACCTGTCCTGGCTGTGCTCCCTCCCAGTTTCTTATGCTCACCTCCTCACTGGCGTAGCATGAGACAAGGAAATGTCCTTCATTTAGGATAAACACAGCTTAGCTAAAAACCAAAACATCAGTGCATTAACTACACCATTCTCATTCTAAATCCAAAGCACAGCACTCTAACAGTTACTGAGAAGACATTAACTCTCTCCTAGCTGAAACCAGAATATTTTGTCACAGTGACTCTTGTAAGAATACATGAAAACACAGCAAAGAGTTGTTATTGTTATGCAAGGTAAACCAGTCATCATGCCGAGAAATTACAGAACAGAATAACGAATTAGTGTGATGGGACTTTCTTGCCAACATGAGAAAAAATCTTTTGGTAGAATAAGAAAAACTGTATTACCCAGGCAGACACTATACTCATCTCTCTTTTCGACTGCCAAAATTCCACTCAAAAGTATTTCCAACTACTTTGTTTTGGCTTTCTGTTAAATCATAAAAACCAAAACCCAATAAAACTTCTCTTTTATATAATAAAAGCTCTGCCAGAAGCAAAAATGTGAAAAGTAGATGAAATTAGCAAGTACTCTTAGTAATTAAGAAAGAGTAATAAAAATACCCTAAAGAAAATTGTTAAATTATTCCAGGTTAATAAGAAAGACACACCCTTTAATTTTATTTCTTAAACTTTGGAATGAATGCTGCTAGAGCTCTTTCTGAAATAAATGTGAAAATTCAGTAAACCAATGGCAGAGTATTTGAGAAATGCAGGTAAAAATTTCTTTTAAATAGCTTTCAAAAATAATAGATAATTTTTTTGTAGACAGCTAAGTGTCTAAGTAACTATCTTGTGATACTATTATTTTTTCGTTGGCAGAAGTAGCTTTTTGTAATGTTCCTTCAGAAATTTTGGTCTGAAAATTGTGAAACATTTTGCCCAGTAATCAAACTCATCTTCATAGTATAGTAACAGATAACATGAATATATTTTATAGCTTGAGAAAGTAATTTAGCTGGGAGGGTCATCCAGTAATCCTGTGTTAAAATAAGGTCTAAATCTTTTTTCATATTATTAATTCTAGACTCTTGTGTCTTGACCAGTTCATTAACATTCCATTCCTATATTGTTATTGATTGATTAGGAAGGATGAAAATTTAAGTAGGGCTTTACAATTTTCCACGTGAACTTTTTAATAAGAAATATGCTAGAAAGAAAAGAAAAGGTGTACGAAGAAGCATAATTTAAGAACATCAAAAACAACAGAGAAAGAAACTCAATCTGCAAAATTCTTTTAAATAATGCTACTCCACTGCAAATATTCTAGTGTTTACTCTGCCAGTAATCATCCCCTGTTACTGAGTTTGACAGTGTTCCAGGAACTATATTTTTCAGAGAGAAGAACTTCTGAACAATTTCAACAATAAAGCAGCTTCAAGAGGCTTGTCTGCCACAATTTTACCTTCTTGGGTTTTGGTTTGGTTTGGGTTTTTTAACCTACAGTCATATTGATTAAGGAAACTACAGAAAAAAACCGTGGCCTTTTGTTGTATTTGTCTTATTCTGACCATTTGATAATATCTCAGAACAACAAGCAAGATATGGCAAAATCTGAAGAAAAAACCAAACAGTTTAGAAATACATTAGCACTACCTTTCTTCCTTTTGCTTATTGAAAGAGAATTTATGTGCAGATTATCTATTTTAATGCACCTTCTATATCTAGAGGCCAATTTAGTAAGAGTCTCTCAGAAACATGCAAATACAGGTTTTGAGGATATATTTTTGAATACTAAAATTCTAGTAAGATATCATTTGGATCTTTTTATCACCAGTGTACCATGCAAAAAATTTATTTACTGAGGCATCAGACACAACAGATATGTAAGAGACATAAACTGTGCCCTAAGGGTTGGTTAAGATTAAATCCTACAGATTTTCAGTGATTTCTGGCATTTAATGAGTGTATTAATTCTGATTTGGAAACAATTGTGAGTTTTTTGATGTCTGCCTAAATTATTTTTGATTCTAAGTGTATATGCCTGAAGATCATGGACTGTGTGCTTCCATCATAATTGGTAAAGAATGCAAGCTGCTGGCTTTGAAATCAGAACTTCCGCAGAGCTTGGGATACTTACATTTTACTTGCTATAGGAATAGGTGAGGCTGGGTTTAGCGGAGGGTTTGAAATTTCTCAGTGTTTGCCATGTTTGTGATAGGTAGCTTATTATTCTTGCGTGCCTAGTTATAAAAATAGATTAACATAAATAATTTATTCAAGTTTGTGCCATGGTCTCTTAGTCAAAAGACAAACTGAACTGCCTTTCATGCCTTCTATGAGCATTTTCTACTCCAGCTGGGCATCTTATTCTGAAGAAGCTTAAAATATCAGTTTTAAGATGCTGGCATTAACACTTTCAGTTCCCTGTTATTTGGAATCATGCAATCATATAATGATTTGGGTTGTAAGGGACCTTCAAAGATCTTCTAGTCCAAACCCCAGTGCCCTGGACAGGGACACCTTCTGCTAGACCAGGTTTCTCCAAGCCCCATCCAGCCTGGACTTAACATTTCCAGAACTGGGCATGCACAACTTCTCTGGGCAACCTGTGCCAGTGCCTCACCACAGTCACAATAAAAAATTCCTTCCTAGTCTAATTTAGACTTCTAGTTCAAAACTATTCCCCCTTCTCCTATCACTATCTACATGTGTAAAAAGGAGCACTCCCTCTTTTTTATAGACCCCATTTAAAAGTACCTGATGGCCTAAATGAGGCCTCTTCTCCAGGCTGAACACCCCAAGCTTTCTCAGCCTTTCACGACAGAAGTATTCCAGCCCTCTGATAATGTTTTGGCCCTCCTCTGGACAGATCCATGTTTTGGGATCACACAGCTAGATGCAGGGGTCCAGGTGTGGTCTTACAAGAGCAGACTATAGAGGCAGAATCACCTCCCCCAGCCTGCCAGCTTCTTTTGATGCAACCCAGGATAGGGTTGGTTTCCTGGGCTGAAAGTGCATATTGCCAGGTGATGTCTAAATTTTCACCTGCCAGTATTGCCTCGTGCCTTTTCACAAGGCTGCTCCCAATCCATTCACCTCCCAGTAACTATTGATACTGGTGACTGCCCTGACCCAGGTGTAGGACCCTGCTGAATTTCATGAGGTTCACATGTGATGTGGTTTCACATTGATGGTTCCAAATGATAATCAGGGTCAGGGCTGGGAGTGCACTGGAAAATGTAGTGGCAACATTATTCAGGTTTAGCCTATCGGAATTGCTGTGCTTAAGAAGATTTGGTTTTCAGGCAATTTTTCCTTGACCAAACCAGAAAACTGAAACACAAACCATGAGAAAAAAAACCTATTTCTATTCCCAGGTCTGGTACAATCATGTTTGTCTATACCCAAAGACTGATCTAAATGTCATAAAAACTGATAGAAGTTAGTCCCTCCTAACAGTGTAAATTTATGAGCCAATACTTCTGGTCACTGTGCAGGAGACACAATTTACCATAATTTTCATCAATATACCTTCCCTTTGGTCTTGTACTAGTTGGTGTAAGAAGATTTTGTCAGGTATCTTCTGTCAGTTTGAAACAAATCGAGGTGTAAGACTAGCCAGTGAATGAAACTCAACCAATAGGGATTCTTCTGGTTTTTTCCTCTTTTGTTTGTGTGGTTCTTTTTCTTTTCTTTTCGTTTTTTTTTTTTTTTTTCTCTCTTTGTGGTGGTTTTTCTCTATTATTTGGTATTAAGGGATATCCATTTTCACATCAGTTTTTTGGGGTTTTTTTTGGAAAAGACTCCCTCCTCCTCCCTTCCCAGCCCTAGCTTTTTTTCACTTTCTTGAAGGTAGCTTGCCTGCAGTTTGCAGAGGCACTCTGAATAAGATCCTAAGGCAGCCATGGGAGAAGATCTGAAGGTGTTACATCAGACACGTCCCACCTGGGACAGAGGGAAGACTGGGAAGGAATCCTTCCTCCCAGGCTAGGGTGTGCTTCATGGTGAAACACTCCTTGCCTTCAGGGTTCTGTCTTGTGTCACAAGAGCAAGAGCAGAGAACACCTACGTCACACCAGGGCCATACCCTTACCCCAGGACTATGGTTCTGCCCAGAAACATAAGCTCAGTAACACTGATTTCTGAAACGTAACTTGAAAATAAGGCGATCATCCTGTCAAACCTCTAGTCTTTCCCCTGTAGTCTTGCATTGTCTTCCTTCTGCAAGCAAGCCTCAGAAGAAGTTCTTGTTCTCTTGGTTTCATGATAACTCTGGGAGCTTGTGTGCTAGAGTTGTCTTTCCTGTCCCAGCATGCTACTGGGGTGGTATTAATAATAATAATACAAGAAACGTAAGGGTGATATTATTATGGTGGTTAAATTAATCTAATTTGAAAAGGACAGTTTGTCAGCTTTCACATGACAAAGAATACAGGAAGTAAAAGTATGCAGAACAATTTGAGGGCATGTCAGAACCTTCCTAGGCAGCACTGTCATCCCACTCATTGAGTGGGAAGCAAAAGAAATTAAAGTATGTTCTTTGTTTCCAAATTCCAGATCGGCAACTTTGCTTTTAGACATGTTTAAATCTCCAGTTGTGTCTGGAAGGTGTTTGCTTTTAATTTTAATATATAATTTTCAATAGTCACATAAGTAAAAGTTTTCTATGTTCAGTGAATATTTCAAATTTTCACTCTAGTAAGGTATCAAAAAAATAAAAAAATTCCTGGCTTCAGGAATAGAAAAAGTTCAAAGTTCATTTCATAATCATAAGCAGACATCTGCCTCCCTCTCCTTCCTCCTTCATTCTCTCCCCCTCCTTCTCTCCACTTTTGTTTCATTTTGGTTTTTTTCCCCTAAAGCAGTCAAAATTAAATACTCACTTTTTCTCTCTTCCTCTGGATGAGCTGTAATTTCATAATATGATAGTTTTATCAAGAACTAACAACTTTGGTTTGGCATAGAACTATATAATTTTCTTAAATATAAAGTAATAGTTTCAAAGTTTGGGCTAAGGAAGGAAGGAATACTGCAGCTTAGTGAAAGCATATGTTGCTTATGGGGACCTCACAACCACATTCAAACTCAGCTCTTGCCAAATCACGTTACAGTGCTAGAACTCCTTTAAATTTCCCCAGTGAGGCTCATATGGCAGGGTCCATGTTCCTGCTACACAGTACTAAGGAGGTTCATGGGTTTCTCTTAAACTTTTGCATTTTGTTTATAAAATGCTTATGCAGTTTAGACATTCACAAATCAAGAACTCATTTTACCTTTTGTGGTTTTTTACAGCATGATTCCCAAACCCAGACTTTCTAAAAGGCGTAGTAACACGGAAAAAACTTAATCACACATACAGACAATTTTCTGTTGGGCTCTCTGCTGGAAGCTGATTGCTTTGTTTTATAGTGAAGCACATGTTGTGTGTATAAAGTATATCTGACTGCATCAGAGCTTGAAGTTTGAGTGCTGAGCAGTGATGAACGATCTAGAGCTGTGCAAAATGATCTAGGTTTAGTTCAAAAAGCATCTATAATTTTTGCAGAAGGCCCACTTACAAATTTTTACAGGCAGAATTTTCCCACCCTTTTTGTAGGTACAGGCTATTTTACAATTAAAGACTAAAAGAAAGTATGAATACTATTATTACTGTTTTCTTTGACAAAACCTGTAAAACTACTAGAAATCCTTTTTTTATTTGAAGAACCCACAAAATATTCTGAAGAATTTTTTTTTCTGGGATGAATTTTTACACATTTCTTTCCCCTGCCTTGATATTAGGGGACATTTAAGACTCAAATCTAACTGAACGCTCAGAGACAACATTCTTAACAACGTAGTGTTAAAGTGGCGACACATTTGAGTGCACGTATGCTATGTGTATGCACACACTGTCATTACAGAAGTAAAATAAACAGTGCAATAAGAATGTCACTCTGATGAAACGGATGCAATTTTAGGTGGAAAATCTTTAAAGCTTTGAAAGCACCATAAATTCTTCATAGCCAATTTTTTGTTCAAGGACTCAAAATAAAGGAATTCACATGCACCAAAACTTTATTCCAGGCTGAGAATCCCTAGAAGACTTTCCTTTTATAAAGCTTTTATAAAGCTTGGAAAGATATTGACAGAAGATCTACCTTAATCCATAATTTTTATATTCTTATTTCATCAAATGCTATTTAATGTGCTACTGAATTGCAGATCTGTGTTGAACTTTTTACCCTATCACTGGCAGATAGAATAGAAATATTAAATATGGAAAAACTAAATGTTTTCTGAAAACACAGTGCAAATTCTGTTTCTTTAATGAAAAAGAAAGAGGAAAGAAAGGAATAAAAGGACAAAATAATTTTGCAGACTTTCTGTCATTAATAAAGAGGTTGTGTTGTTCAAACTATGAAAAGACGAAAGTCTTTCAGTTGCATATAGCTGACAACTTTTAAGTCTCATGGCTTTGCTGACACAAAAGCTATTTTTCAGTGAAAATTTTCAGGTAGTCCTATCTATGGCTCATTTTTTTTTTTGGAAGGGCAGATGAGGAAGTTGTCCCACTCCATGAAAGGGGGGTTGGGACCGTCTGACATTTATGGCTAGTCCCGTCCAGCCCAAGCTATTTTATGGTTGTATGATTCTATGGTTCTATGAGCATGCAAATTTGTGGTTATTTATGCGTCAAATTAAAACTTTTTTTATGGTGAGATGTACCCATAGTTATCACATTTTGTGTCCCATAATCTTGGTAAAACCCAGTCTTTCTGAGTTTCTTGGGGAAAAATGAAAAACAGGCCGTGTTCTAAACAGAAGATGTTTCACTGGGTCATGTGGACCAAAGCTGTGAGAGCAAATTCTTTAAAATTCACTTGGCTCTATCTGCTACTAAGTGTAAATATTACTGTGGGACTTTGACATCAGGTCAGGCATTGGGAAATCTCTCACTTATCATAATAAAGTCAACGTCACCACACACTAAATGCCTGCCTCTTTTTTCTATATGGCAGTTGTATATTTTTGGTATATCTAAAGGTGAATTTGTCCTGTTAAGATGAAACACAACTTGCTACTAGAATTAAAATCACAGCCTATATAAGTTCAGGTTAGTAAGAGTGCATATTTTTATCATTTAAAGTGGCATTTTATAGATGTTATATAAAAATCCATCCAACTCCATTCAGAAAATCAATATATAAAGTTGTTACACTCAAAGCTGGTTATTCTTCTGGAGTTTGTCCTGCTTCTTGCAGTGTTTGCTCTCGTACATAAAGATTTAAAGTGCCTGACATAGGACGAAGTTTAAGGTTGCCTTTTAAATGCAGCTTTCTTATTCATAAGCAAAAGTTTTATGGTATCTTTTATGCAGTAGGAAGCAGAAATATGTATAGGGTCAAGAACAACAAGAATGGTTAACTGTTTTAATAATTTACAATATATTGGAAGGTTTTATCCCAGGCATCTCAGATTATCACCAAAGGTGACTCAGTAGAAGAGCAAGTGCCTACCCTATACCAGTTCTGACTCGCTGAGACTTGCATGCAATGTTCTCTATCTTCAACTGGAAAACAAAATATCAGGAATGCTGAAAATAGATATATACTAGATGTAAATAGGCACTATATACTGTACAAAATTCTATCGAAAGAAAATTTTCTAGCAAGTCTCAGATCAAACATCTCAATCAAAAAAAAAAAAAAAAAAAAGAAATGACAGAATCCCGAAGTATGAAATTACAGAAATTCTAAATCCTAAATTTTCCAACATTCATGCTCTGGAAAGTCAGCCAGTTATCTAAAAGCCAGCCTTCATCTTTTCTAGCGTAGTTCAATAGCCCAGACACTAATCAGTCTTCAGCTAGAGCTAAAGTGTGAACTTTTTATCAGTTATTTCTTAGCTAGAATATACTTTACCCTCTCATAGTAAGATTAGTGTCACAGAGCTAACAGAAATACAATAAAGAAAAGGCAGTATCAGTCCATAGGGGTAAGAAAATAAATCAGTTTTAGGTCAGAATGCTTTCTATAAGACGTGTAAGTTTTAAGACACCATTTTGTATAGTTTTTTTTCTGATCATAGCTACATTTTCAACACATACTATATGTAGTTAAAAGAAAAAATGCGTGTCCCTTTTGAGAATGTAATTAACATCAGAGGGTGCCATATGAGAGCTGAATCTTGCATGGCTACTCATTCAGTGTTGGTGATGTGGGTTACTGAGTCCACAGACACTTTTACTTCTGCATTGACAGGAAATATGCAGACTCCATGATAGTGCTTATTTCTCTACACTGAAAAAACAAATGGATAAGAAAAACTCCAACTCACTTTGGATTAATACAACCATGTAAACACAGTAACCATTAAAAGCTCTGCTATAGTGCTTTAGGGGAGTTTTTTAATAAAGGGTGAAATATAGTGTAGAAGGATTTCAGCTTTGGAAGTTTTCAAATGACTTCCCAGTGATAGCAGAAATATTTCAAGTATAAATTGATATGAGATGAAGTGCATTCTTCAGATGTTTGCAGCTGCAGGGATAGCCTTTTCTGCTTATAAACACATACACCTCTCACAAACATTAAGACAGTCAGGCTATTTGAAACTGTGACAGCCTTATCATTTGCTAACAGAATTTCTTGTAATGTGTATCTGCTGCTAAAATTATAAAAGATAGAATCTGAGAAATAAGAACGGATTTCAAAGCCAATTCAAATTCCACTCCCAATGCCAAGTACGACTACTCTTGTCTGTGGCATACTGGGAATGGAGGCTTTGTTGGCCTTAGAAACCTTTGAGAGGCTAAGCAGGATGCAGTTTTGAATAAATGCTGCCTCGTAAGTGCCCTGGAAACACCAGCACAGTCTGGGGAAGGTTGCTTCCTAAAGAATATTCAGACTGGTTTCACATATTAAAAAACAGTCTAAATGAGATGTATAATGACTGTCATGGTAAGTGACTATTTTTCTGGGTAGTAAAGCTGACAGGATGGTGTGATTCACAGCAAATGTCCAAATAATGTCCTTTGTGGTTTTACTTTCTTAATGGATTTACTTCCATGAAAAATTAATTGTTCTCCAGTGAGCTTGAAAAGTTAATGACCACACTGGACTTGGCCCAGGAAAAGTTCATAAGCACCTGCTTAACTTTGAAAATAGTTCCAAACCACTATTGTTTCAATTTACATCCTATTCAAAGGAATTGCTTGCAGATCACCTGCAATCTTTGTAACAGAAAAGAGTCTGAAGAAATAAGAACTGGAACAGAGACAGACTGACTCTGAATGTTACCACAGATAAGCATCCATCCAACTGGCAATCTGTTTTAGTGCAGAACAGCTACTTTACCACTAGTAACAGTCATGCTGCTTGTTGAACTCTGTACTTTGATGTAGAAAAATATAAATGACTCTGTGGAGGCTTTAGCATATGGTTATGGGAGCAATTTACAAAGAGCAGAGGCATGTGGACTGTAAGTTCTAAACTGATAGGAAAGTTTGCTGTGCCTTCTTGTATTTTAGCCAGACACAACAAAAACTCAAGAACATTGTGACCTTTTTCTTTCAGATGGAGGTGTCTGGTTTTATTTCCCTGGGATCTGTTAGACATAACGCCACAGATTTCTACACTAAAGTAGGACAGGATTAGTGAAACTTGTACAAACACATCCAAACAAGCTATGCATTTGGTTTTTTTCTAGCGGTTTCTATCAAAAACTGACTAATTTGTCACTTTGTCTATAATCATCAGAGTAAGATTTTTATTCTTTAATCTTATGAATGCTGAAGTAAGTGTGAAAATATCATAAAAAGCTATGGAGTGTCATTAAGGGCAGTTTTACTTGGCTTTAAGGAGTTCAATGAACTCCAGTGATTCAAATGCTTAGTATTTCAATATATAAGCTACTTCATTACCTTTTCTAAAATTTACACTCTTTCCTATACAGCACAACAGCTGTTAACAGCCTGATGAATATAGCTTAATTGCCCTTCCAGTGTTTTTTCTGTTGTCTTTCTAGGAAGATAAAAAATGTTTTAATCTGCAATATTGTTAAAATCTGTTGCATGCAGTATTGCTAATATGCTGTAAATTAGCATTTTACTGTTAGTAGAATTTTTAAAAAATTGGATATTCACAATTTTTTGGTTTAATAAAAAACCCAATTCTTGTTTTTCAGGAATTGTCAGGTAGTTCTATCTCAGCTATAAGTGAGAGAATATGTTTATAAGCAAAGCTAATGAAGATATATCAGAGAAAAAGTTAACACCTTGTAAACTGGGCAATAATTGAAGGCAAAGACTTCAACCATATGCAGCAACAGCTATGCATTTAGTGACAATAATTTAGTGGCTGAAGAGCACAAAATTTTTGATGGGATTTATACATGAAGGTTGGTGGAATGCTTTTGGAAGACTGCAGTTAATATTCATGCCCACAACCAGGAATGTATTGAAATTTTTTCATAGGCAAGGGTGGTTTATAGCTCTTCCAGAACAACTCTCAGTGAAATTAGCCTTGTTAAGGTAAGGATTTCAGAATGTGCCCACTTGTACACTGTATGATACTTAAGTGGATTGGAAGTTAATTTGCTTTTATGTACATATGAAAATATTTCTGGGTGTAGAAGCAAGATTTGGTTCTACTGCTATGATGTTGTATAACTTTTAGACAAGATAATACTGAGCTGTGCTTAATATTTTTTTAATTGTCTATGATAAGATTAAGTATTGGCATTCTTTTGGTTAATACCAAAAAGATCCTTTTATCAAAGAGAATGCATTGAACAGAAAATGAAGTCCATACTGTAGATTGCATGTAAGCCTTCATAGGGGAACTCTGTGCAGTTAGCCTGTGTTCACTATGTTTCCTGTAGATTGCAGAAGGTAAGAATGTGCAGCTGGAAAAATTTACTGGTATCTGAGCTGCATGTTCTTAGTTTGTGAAGATTTACATAGAGGTGCAATAGTTGCTTGCCAGCAGCTGATATAATCTGCCAGCTCTTCATAGATTTCCCCTCAGTTTTGTGCTATGAGTCACAGATGTCTATGCTCTATGAGTCACACCTGCAGTACTTGAAACAGATCTTTGAAGAAAAGGAGATGTGTTCAAACTTGAGTATGTAAAGGAGAAGGCATAATGGCTGCTCTTTTATTTTCTTTTCGATTTTAGAAAGTTTTTCTTTGACTTCTGACATGGCAAAAATATATCCAGTAGACTTTTGCACTATATTAGTTTGTCAAGGATTTTCAGCTCTGTTCCTACATGTATCTGTATAATGTCCTTGCATGACTCTGCACTGTAGATACAACACTTGTGTATGTGGTTTTTTCTGTGTGTGTAACATACCCTGAATACATCTGGCCTGTGATTTCAGTAGTGCCCTACTTCCAAAAGGGGGACTGTATTAGGAGTGAAATGAAAAGCTGTATCCTTCACAACACCTTGTATAAAATTAAATGCTGTGAAACAACATCACTTACCCTCTATTTGTCTTCAAAGGCATATAAATATCTAATGCATTTTTGAACTTAAATAAATTTTCTGCTGTCATCTGACTTAAATGAGCCTTCTAAGTAAATATTACCAAACATAAAGTCATTCTTTCAGTTAAAAATCTTTGGCTAAACTGTAACCATGGCTACAATAAGGTAGCCAGGAATTTGAGGGCCAGATGTAATTGCTATCAATTAAGGGACAGCAGGAAGTGGTTTAAGGATGTCACAAGTTGAGTATTTCACAGAGTCGTTCAGGCAACGCACAAAGAAATTTTTGTTAATGTCTCCCATACTGTATATTGCCCAGTGGGATGGCACCTACCACTTGCATTGTGCATTTGCCTGTTATATACTTGTTGCACATCCTTGGATACAAGAAGCTGTCAATAAGATAGGAACCTACAGAAGGAAAATGTTTTACTGAAAAATTCTCCCATTCTTTGCCATCTTCATCATGAAGGTACCATGAAGTGGTATCTGTGGATCAGGGCTTGAAGCCCAAGACAGGGGAAATACCTCTGAAATTATGTCATGTCAGAATTTATTTGAATAGAGATGCTCTGCATGCATATTAGGAAAAACAAATTCCTGTACTTAACTAATAAAGAAAGCATGATTCGCTCTCACTTTGGCTTTACTTAATTCAAAGATGTATATGTTTTCTCAAGGATGTTTCTTATATAAAATAGATAGAAAAGTGAATTTTTCATGTAAAGTAAAGCAGCTCAGTCATGAAAACAAAGTGAAGAAATAAATCTGAACTGAATGTGAAGGTACGAACGCTTCCGTAAGCTGTGCAAAATTAATGTCTCTGGATTTACTTTCTGTCTTTGAAAAAAATCTCAGACAGTTAAGCTGAGCAAGTACCAGTAGTCGAGAGTGGGAAGCACTCATTATAACAATGTTAAAGTTCTGAGATTTACTTAAGAACTTGAAAATTAAATTCTGAAAATTTGAGTTGCTGTATCACTAGCGCAGCCAAGTTATACATATCTATTTTTATTTTTTCCCCCTAGGCAACTGTGATAAATAAATGACATTATTTTACCATCTTACTCTGCCTGTAATAAGAATGACTGTGATTCACTTTATGCTATGGAGGTAATATTTACTGATTAAAAAAAGTATTACCACAACCTGCAAGTTAATTCAGCAACACAACAAAAATTATGAAGCAATAATTCTTGGGGTTTTGCTCAACATCAAGCTCAAACCTAATATGATCATAGTATCTGCTCACAAATTTATTGCACAATAATTCTAGACTCTAAATATTTTGCTACTGGAGTGTACACAGAGTACACATGAAATGTTTAAAATATAATGTACATAATTTTTTTATGAAAAACATCTAATTAAAAAATCTGATAATCAGCAATAAATAGTGCAGGGTTTTTTTTTAATTTATTCATATCATTCATCTCTATTCAGTTTAATGAAAGTTTGGAGTCAAGACCAGAAGCCCACTTCACTGAAAACCATTTTGGGTGCTTGCTGCTGTAACAAGAGGATGAAGATATGCAGCATGTTTATTTGTTCAAAGTACTAATTTTATTTTGTTCTTGGATTTCTAGGGTTCCAGGGAGGAAAATGAACCTCATCAGTTGTATGAAAGGAAATCAACTCATACTTTTTGATAAGAAACAGAAAGGCTTATAGAATATCTGAGCTAACTACTGACTTATTTGATTTAAAGAATTCAGTAACTTGCTAACTGCACCTTCTTTTTAAAATTAGATTTACTCATATATTTGAAAGGCATTTGAAAGATAAGTAACATTTGGATGAATAGCTTCATAGTACTATATTACTACGGATGTACAAAGAAGTAAGAGACTAGTTAAAACTGGAGAGAGTAATAGCTTGCACGTTAAAAAGTTGGTCAGAATTTTTTAAACTTTGCGGAAAAATGATGCTTGTCTTTCAGATTACATCTGGTAACTTCTTTATCAAGCCAACTTTTTTAGTCACTGTAATAAACCAGTTAACAACAGTTTATAATGGAATTTGATAGTGAGCTTGTGGGGGAGAACTTTTACTTCTGCTCTTCATTTTTTACTCTTTTTTTGACCTGCACTCAATCTAAAAGCACTTAAGTAATTCAGCAAATCTGAGAGACATCAAACCCTGAAATAAAGTTTATCCATGCCTCCTTCAATATGGCTAACATATGTTCTTAGCAAATTTCAGTAATCCTATATAAAGAGATGAGCTCCAGAAAATGTTTCTGATACCCTTTCAGTTATTCCATTGGTTCAAAGTGTGTCAGTGACTGTTTTTAGGATTTGGTCCCTTCTGAATTACTATATATAATGCATAATGATAGCAGTTATTATTTCTACAAAAGGAGATACTTTTACATGCACACTTTACTGGTAGATTTGCAGTGCTACATATTTGCAGTTTCCCAAACACCTTTATAGTGATTATAGGAAGTAAAATTTTCTGTATGTGACAGGGAGGTACAATGCATTATTGGCTTTATATATCTTTAAAAATATTTTCCAGTCATAAAATTCTGTATCAACATCCCCTGAAGCTCACTACAACTCTATTTAATACTGAACTCTGCACAATATCGAAAAGCTTTAATATACTGTGGCTAATCCACTTCTTTTTAGAGTTACTGTACTCATGGAAAATGAATCAGAAATGTTGTTATACAATTGCTAGATTAAGTTGTTAAATACAGTGGGATCTCTTCTCTTGCACTGTCTTGAATGAACAGAATTACATCTGACTATACATTACATACCAGTAGTTTATAGAACCACTTTTGTTCATTAAATTCTAGCAGACAGACTCTGGTTTAAAAAGCCAGAGTCTGATAAGACTGTTGGTTGATAAGAAATGTAAAATCTAATCTCCTTTCCTAAGGCCAGTGGATCACAGCCAAATGGAGGTCGAAAGCTCAAAAAATGCCACCATCTCAGTTGGAATCTTGTCTTCCAAGGAGTCGCTGAATCTGACATTAACAATGCACTGAGATTTTGGGTGGGGTGTATGGGGAAAGACCTTACAGCAGAGATGGCCAATCATGTTCTCCATGCAACCTTTATGCTCTGCTTCTGTTCAGGAGGATGTAACTTAAAGGCAGTTGAAAACATTGCCATTTACTATACTACTGGATAAAGACTAATTATACCCTCAAATGGAGGGCAAAATTTGAAAGCGGCACATGGGAATTAAGCTATCCAGTTGCCACAGGTATGTTTTAGTTACAAATGAATACAGTTACACATTCTTCAGTAAAACTCTATCATGATATGTGTTTTGATATGAAAATTCATTTATATCCTAATTATATTCATAGAACCATAGACTTTTTTATGTTGGAAGGGTCCTTTAAATATTGCCGAGTTCCAATCCTCCTCCAGTCAGCGGGAATATGATCCACCAGTGAGATTGCTTGGAGCCCTATCCAACCTAGTCTTGAATATGTCAAATGATGGGGCATCTATCAGCTCATCTGTTCCAGTGTTTTACTCTCTTCATCACAAAAAAAAATTTCCCTCTATCTAGACTGAATCTGCCCTTTTATAATTTAAAAACATTACTGCTTTTTCTGTCTCAAGTCCTGTTAAAAGTTCTGTCCTTGTTTTCTTGTTACACCTGGTGATCAAGAGCTCTTGAGCTCTTTGGAAAACATCCTAAACAATATACCAGATCTGTTCTGCTACCCAGTCCCTGAGGGCAGTTCCCAGAGGGTGCTCCCAATCAACTTCTTGAAGAGGTGAAAGTTTTCTTTCCGGAAGTTCAGGGTCCTGATTTTACTCTTCACCTGACCCATATCTCTTAGGACTGTGAACTCCACCAGTGTGTGATCACTGCAGCATAAGCTGCCTCCAATCGTGATGTATCTGATGTCACTGGTGACCATCAGGTCCAGTGCGGACTTCCTTCTGGTAGGGCTGTCTATTGCTTGGCTTACAAAGTTATCCTTCATGTATTCCAGCTGTCTCCTGGATTGCCTGCAGTTCACTCTGCTACTTTCCAGCAGGTGTTGGGGTGGTTGAAGTCCCCCAGCAGGACAAGAGCCTGCAAGCATGATCCTTCTTGTAGCTGGAGCAAGAAGGCTTCACCAAAAGGCTCCCCTTGATGAGGGACCTGGAAGAGACATCACCCACAAGGATCCCGTTGTTGCCTCAGTCCTGAGGTCATACCCATAAACTTTTCAACCTACTTATGACTGTTCTTCACAGACAGCTCTTCACACTCAATCCACTTCTTGGTGTAGAGTGCAACCCCTCCCTCTCTCCTTCCTTTCCTGTAAGTTCTGAATGGCCTGTAGCCATTGATAACTGCACTCCAGTCATGGGATTCACCCCACCAAGTTTCAGTAATGGCAACTATTTCATAGCTTTCTAGCAGCACAGTGGCTTTCAGCTCCCCGCGGTTGCTGCCCATGCCGCATGCATTGGTGTAGAGGCACTTGAGCTGGGCTGTTGGTTGTGCTGCCTTCTTAGATGAGCATCCCTTAATTTCTTTGAGGTATTTCCCCAGAGTTTCCTTGTTTCCTCAGCAACAGGCTGAGGTCCCTCACTAGTATCCTTCCCTCTAACCTTGGTGTATACCAAGGGTAACCATAGTTTGTCACAGCCAAGCTGGATGTTATACCCTTCCCCCTTCAAGTCTCTGTTAAAGCTCTGTCAGTAAGGGTGTGAGCAAAGTCCTCTTTCGCCTCTGAGAAGGATAAATCCTGTCTGATGATGGCAGACCTGGTGCCATGTAGGACAATCCATTACCAAAAAACCACAAAATTCTGACAGTTACACAAGTCACAGAGCCACAATCAGCTGGGTATATTATCACATGATGCTACTTGGTGTGTCAGAAGTGAGTGACTTGTGAAACATTTTATTCACCTGTCAAAGAAAGCCACTGAACTAGGGAATAAGTCAGCAATTACTTAAATATAACTCTGGAACAAATCTGAACAACAAAAAATGCTTTTTGGGAATGTTGGTCAAACTGTTTCCTGAATAGAATATGCTAACATCTTTTCAGTAAGTCTAATGAATAGCTGGAACAAAATAACAACATTTGAAAAAAATGAAAGTGTCAACAAAAAATGAAATCAGCTATTACAGCACCCACTGTTTACAAGATTCCTAAAAAAATAACCTTACTGTATCATTTGAGCTCCAAAACCCACTAGGTATCTGGGCATTATTTTCCTGAATTCTGCATCTCAGATGTTAACACAATTTTTTGGAAGCCGATGATTCAGCATTAGAGGAAAGTGCCTGTGTGAAAAAAATAATTGACATGCTAATTTTTTATCCTGTTTTCACATTGTCTTTGAGTAAGTGGTAGTTCCTCAGACTTTCAGTTCACAGAAATCTCAGTCAAGCCATAAGCTTTTCTTTTTTATTTTTCTATTTTTGCCTAGTCATTCCTTAATATTTCCTTGTCCCAGAATCATGAGAAGGGGGTAGAAGATTTCTTGCGAAGGTCCTGCTCACTCTGGGCATGGTCCTCGGATCAGATCCTCTGCTGTATGTCCTCTCCATTTACATCAATCACATCTATCACAGCTCCAAAGTCTCCTCTTACAGTGTCTTTCCCTCATTTCTATCTTCTCCTTAATTTTTAATCCCTACACTTTCAATATCAAAATTTTTGGGAGTTTTGTGCCACGAATTTTTTAACTCTGTGGCCTGTTACATCCAGTCCCATTTCTAATCAAATTGAATCCAGTTGGTATGTCATACGTAAAAGCTAAATGTTACAGCTTTTCAGTCTGGTGCTCTTCAGTTCAATTTACATAGCCAAGGTAGTACATCTATAGTGCAGGAGTACAGGCTCTAGACTTTGTTTCTTATAGGAGACAGTGCTAACCAGACTCAGTATTTAAATTCTACATGCAATAGCCCTTCCTCCTCCAAACAGCTCCAGTCAGATACGCTGTAGATGCAAATGCAGCCTAACGGGACTGCTCCTTGCATCAATTTCTTTGATCGCTTGAGTAATCATTTCTACTTTCCCTTATTCTTTCCCAGAAAATGCAATTTCAAGGACAACACAAATAGTTGAGGATTAAGAGCAGAAGTGAGTTCTTCTTTTTTCGGACCTCAGACATCACCACATTGAATACAACTTTATCTACATTTATGGTCTAGAGTCTTGAAACCTGAATCTCTGGGTTCAGTGGAATCCAAATTTTAATGATTAGAACAAGACTGGAACTAAATTCCCTGATTAGGATTTGGCTTTCTGTGTAAACTTGGATCATAGGATGAATCACCCTGTTTTCCTGTGCTTCCATTCCTTGAAATATGATGAGGATAACTGCGCACAGTAATCACAGAGCAATAGACTCTGGAAGAAGGGGTGGTCTCCAGAACCAGGCCCTGCCCAGAGCAGGCTCAGCTGTGGGCTCAGACTGTGCTGCTCAGGGGTTCTCCCAGCTAAGGTGTGAAATGTTCCCAGTGATGGAGACAGTTCAACCACCCTGGGCATCTGTTCTACCCCTGGGCTGTACTCAGCAGGAGAGGGTTTCTTTTATCTCCAGTCTGAACTCTGCATGTTTCAGCTTGTGTTGTTGCCTCTCATCCTCCCGCTAAGCATGGCTGGATCATGGCTGCATCTTCTCCATCTGCTCCTGCCAATGCCAGGAATGCTGTTGGGTATCCCTGAGGCTGTCCCTTTTCCCAGCTGAACCAGCCCTGGTTCTACAGATTCTCCTTGCAGAACAAGGACTCCAGCTGTACCAGCTTGGTGGCATCCCCTCACCTCCCATCAGTTCTGTCTACATTGAGAAAGTAGCATGGCAGTTGTAATGAAAGCAGGGTTTGGTTAGATATTACAGTGATAAGAGATGTGATGGCTAAGGTGGGGAGAATTTGCCATGCATTAAAGTAGCAATAATGACACACTTATCACAGCCATTACAGTTTTATGCTCCACAAAAGTGACTTGAATACCACCAGCTTGTTTAATTGTACTATTTAGTAAAAAGAGGGTAGGTTTTTCCGAAAACCTATTCAAACAGATTTTATCTATGGTTTTCAGTAAAGATTTCTTCCTTCCTGTATCAAAGTTTTTCTTCAATGTGACACAAGAATACATGAAACTTTTATTTAAAAAAAAAAAAAAAAAGTAGGAATTGCAAAGCTGGAGATGAGTTTTTTTCCCCTTTAACCCATAATATGTTTACCGAGTAGCCTTGCTCAACAGCTAATTTCTTATGGTTAGTCACATGTGATATTTCTCACTGATGTATCAGCACTCAAAAAAAGGATGAAGGCCAGAGTATTTGTGCAGCACTCAAGAACAACACAAACATTATTTCAAGATCTTAACTGCAACTAAATGAGCTTGCACACATAGTGCTTACCCTCTGCATTTAGGTTATTCTAGAATCCAGTGTGTAGAAAGTTTCAGAGACTCTTTGAGGGGATTCTTGTTTCCTCTTTCAGACTGAATCTTCAAACAGCCTTTGAAGGATGAGAGCCCTTCCCTTCCTCTCCCATTTCAAAAATTCCCCCAACCAAACGAAGAGTCCCCAGGCCTTTCCTTCTCTCCTACCCTGAGATACCAAAAATGTTACATGACAGGTTTGAGGAGACATTTGTTTGCAGTGACTAAGTGCTGCTTGTTAGGAAGGAACCCTGTGCCCATCTGAGTCTGGTCTTTCCCACTGGGCTCTGGAGCTTTTCAGTGTTGGAAGTGAATAGTAAAGTATAAAATGTGTTGGACATGGTGGCTATAATGTAAATATTTTTCAGTTACATTTTGAGGAATTCGAGTCCAACCACAGTCCCAGGACACAACTGTGGGTAAAATGTTTCCAGTTGTACTGTATGCAGTAACCTAACCAAACAGTTCTGTGACAGTCCTGGAAATTACATTCTCAATCTCATGTTGGTGCTGGACACTTGCCACTGGAATTAAAAATGCAAATTTATCGCTTGACTCCAAGAAAATTCTCCCCTGAGCCATATGGGGAAAATATACAGAACCAACTGGAGAAGTCCCTGTTCTGAAGCAAAAGAATACCTTGATATAGCACAAGACAGTAGGGGAAGAGGAGTTGTGAGAAAAAGAGCATGAAAGGGAAAGGTAAGAGATTTATTTCTGAACACAATGAAGGGGGTAGAATGCAAAAGAAAACAAAACAATGGTCTTTCTGAAATAGCCAGATATAAAACATTTTACACCACTTTGTACAAAGATTCCAGTTCCAGATACAGAAAAGAATTTTACCAGAAATTGCAGATGCTCTGGAGCTCACCTGGACTATATTCTTGGACAGAGGGGGCTGTTTTTTCTCAAATGTTCCTTTTATTTCAAACAGAAATTAAGGTGAATTATCAATTCGATCCACTAAGCCGATTTCCCTTGTCCTTTCTGAAAGCAGAAAAAAGGTGGTGGGAGAAGACTTTGCTACCTCTGAGTAAATCTGGAGAGTCTGCAGGGGAAAGAGCATGATTCCAGCTCATGTGACTACTTTCCAGATTCATTGGTGGGTCCTGGGAGATGTTCACAATTAACTTTGTTTTGGACCTTCATTCCTGGCAATAACAGGAATAGCACTATAAAGATTCAACAGATTTGTATGAAAATCAAGGAGCTGGAAAATATAGGAGGTCTGGAGTACAGTAGAGTTTATTCTTTTTATTAGTACCTGATTTCTGTAAAGTGAACATATACAGACTGTGTTCATGCTGATCTTTTTGATATCTTTCTCCCCACCCCCTATTTTAAACCACCTCCAAAGATTTTGTCCTCTGCTTCAAGACTCTTGCCAGCTGTTTGCATCACCTGCCTCTTATCAGGCTTCATGTGAGGAAGTGGATGATTTCTTTTCTGTAGGTATCTTCAGTTAATCCTGGTCAAGATGAATCTGAATATACAGGGAGCTGGGCACCATCTCTTTGACCTTATCGTCATTTATGAAGATGCAATGGAGGAAAACATCTTAAACTTGGCTTGATTAACAGAAATAAACAGTGAATGACATTTTAAATAAAGGAGAATCAGGACATTGAAAGTTAGGAATTATAGTATCATATGAAACTTTAATTAAAAGCACATATTGCAACATTTGTAATAAAATTGTGGGAGCTGGCAAGACCGATGGCATTTATGGTTACAGCAGCTTATACCTCTCACAGTCAAGTAGTTGGTATCAAACTGAGAAGAATCACACAGTAGGACACATAGGCTCCCAAAATGCAAAACTCAGGAGCTTCAGCCTGTGGCTCTGGATACCAAGTTGCCAAGAAAGGGTCAGGACTGAAAAGCTTGTTTGTAGGCAGGTGGAGGAAGGGGAAACATTCTGAGATGGAGATTTTAGCTGCTCATCATAGGTGTTAAATGGAAATAACTCTAGTTAGGCTTGAAAACCATCTCAGTCTTCAGTCTTGAAGTCTTTTTTCCCAGCTCGCAATTGTTAGGTTGTAAACACGGGACGCCATGAGGTTATTTTGTAAATATAATTTATCAGGTGTAAGGGTTTTTTTTGCTGTTTGTCTGTCCAGGACAGCTGGGATGGAGATGAGAGATCTCTGAAGTCAGGTCTTAGAGCATGAGGTTTATTGTGAAAGAGCAGGGGTGCAGGGGACCTGCTAGGAGCTGCCAGACGCACCTCGCAGCAGGTCGGAGAGCAGAGAAGAAGGATACAGAGTACGGAATAGAATAGAGAATACAGAATACCTTTTTTCCCATTTACATCTCAATAAATCATCTTCTGTGCTGAATATCCTAACTTACATTAACCAATCTAGAACAAGCTACAAATCCTATAGCATTTACATATAGCCTATAAGAATCATTGCATTACCATATGGCATTATATTTTAAACTCTAAAAACTGCTTTTTGGACCCTCTGCCAAGTTGGCAGGGCCTGCTTTGACCCTTGGACCTTTCTGTGGGCAGAGGGCTTTGTTTCATCAAAGGGGATTACCTTCAGCTGGCTATACCATTGTTTTTCAGTTGTTCAGTAACTGAGGTTTGGTATCTCAAAGCTTGTTTTCATCTCAGTCTTGCCTAGAGTTTCCATACTCTCAGCATCTTTTGCTAGGTACTCATATTTATATGGCTTTCTTATTTCATTGAGCCCAACAATCAGGTAACGCATTTGGTGTAATCTTTGTGACTCATCACTTGAAAGCTTACCACTACTTCTGCTCTGATATTTATCATCAAATGCTATACTAGGAAACAGTTTCTTTCTAAGCTGTGCAAGAATGAAAAGTAAGCTTTTCAATGTCAAGTCAACAAAATGTCTGTGTTCACTTTTATACAACTGTGTTTCAGGTTATATAACAGAGATACCTAGAGAAATCAGATTCTGAATTCACATAAGAGATAACTGATGAGTGACATGTAGGTGTGTTAATTCAGCCTAAGAACAGGATCAGCACTTTGTGGTGCATCCTAAGAAATACAGCTGATGAGCTTGAGTTGAACTGCATAAATAAAATCCTTCTCTCCTGTCTCCCCACCCATCTCAAAGAAGACTAAATATCTATATTTTACTGTTCAACGCAGGATTTTTAAAAACTACTTAGTCAGACTCTAGAGATGGAGCTGATTTGTCTAATTCAGCCTTTATTTTGATGTTATCCATTGCATTTATAAGAAATACCCCTGTTTTAGTCTGGCCTCAAGTAAGAGCATGAAAGCGAAAACCTTAGGTTAGCTACTTTCTGGAAAGCAATTCTGGCACCTGAATGCCAATTTCTATAGCATTCATATTTTTTAGTTTCTTTAGACTCAATGCAGAAGATTATTTTCTGCAGGTCTGAAGAGTTACACACATAAACCACAGAAAATAATTTTGTGCATTTGCATTTGTCCTGATTTCAGCTGGGATAGAGTTCATTTTCTTAACAGCTGGTACATTGCATTGATTTGGATGACAATAATGTTGATAACACACTGATGTTTTGACTGTTGCTAAGTAGTGTTTTCCTGAAGTCAAGGACTTTTCAGTGTCTCATGAGTTGCTGGTGAGGAGCTACATAAAAAGCTGTAAAGAGGAAAGGTCAGGTGAGTTGGAATCTTCCATACAATAGAACATCCTGCTCAGTATATAAACTGGGAGAGCTATGTGGAAGGGGGGTGCCTGCTGTAAACTGTGGGGAGTTACACTGAAAGATGCTGACTACTTTTGGGGGATAGGCTGGGCAGCAACCAGCAGGTGGTGGGCAATTTTATTGCCCACCACTTGTTCCTCTTGGGTTGAATTACTCTCTCTCCCTCTCCATATAATTACAACTATTATTAATATTATTGTTGTATATTTTTTCCCAGTTATTAAATTGTTCTTATCTCAACCCACAAGGTTTACTTTTACTTTGCCATTCTCTTCCCCACCAGGCAGGGGTGAGGGGGGAGTGAGAAAGGGCCTGTATGGTATTTAATTGCCATCTGGAGTTAAACAATATTAACAAAGTTAAAGCACTGCTGGCCATTTTTTCATCTTTTAGTGTGTAAGAATACTGTCTCATATAAATGGGAGATTATTTCTAATACAACGTTTTTGGAATTCACATTAACCATTAAAAAATCAGCCTGCTTAAAGGAAGTTTGAGAGGAAAAGTGAATATGAAAACAAACTAAAAGACCATATTGAACAACAGTGAGTTATAGGCCTACTTAGGCATACACACACGAGCTAGAGGATGAAACTTTTGTAATTTTTCAGCTCATTTAATCTGAAAGGCCCACATGCTGAGTTACATAGCCAGAGTTCACATCTGCAGTTTGGTGGGTACATGCCTCTGGTGCTGGCATTAGACCTGTGACCACAGTGGTTTCTAATGCTCAGCTCTTTTAGTGGTTTGGCATCTTTCATGGTCCCTCAGGCTCTACAGTAGAGCAAGCGGACACCCACACTGGACGCCAAGAGAGTCATCTTAATGAATGACACATTACAACCCTTGTGAAAGTAATTTGCTTTGCTCCATGGTGTAGTTGGCTAACTTCCTGTTTCTGGAGGTCGAGGGCTAAATGCAGCTATACTAAAGCTATGCAAATTCTTGCCTTTTGGGCAACATAATACAGAATCAAGTCTTATTAAAAGTAATATTTGCCTCTGTTTTCTAAAACAAAACTTAAATGTTACACTGGCTTGGAAATTATCTACTATCCCATGTAATGAATTCACATCTGAAGACTTGTCATTTTTATAGCAAGGTATGTGTTTTATGAAATGTAGAACAAAGATTCTGCTAATCTTATTTTCTGACTTTTGATTTGCTGACAAGTGATATTAGCTGTTGGACAGCGACCAATAAAGAACTGAGCGCACAGGACAGGCAGCTCATTCTGTCCTCAGTCTATGCCTTATTTTCTTTCCTATTCTCTTTTTACAGAACATCTTTTGAATAAAGCAATTTTGTGACACGTGCAAATATGTAGGCACTCCTTACTTCCACAACTAAGATTTTGCAGTATTTTCTGCTTTTAGCTCCTCTTTCAATTACTACTTTGGTGAAACATTTTTCTTTGCCTGAACAGTCTGTCTGCTGCCTTTGCTTACCGGTCCCTAATTCTTCCAAAAAGCACATGCATCAGAGGGGAAAGATTTATCTATATAGAAGAAACTATTTTTTTCTGTCATGAACATTAGGCCTGGAAACAGTCTCTGTGGAAGGGCCAATCGGAGCTTGAACTAAAAATTGGCTTTGATTTTACTGAACTTTGAAGCTCTGAAAAGAGCTGCTTGCTGCGTGTATGGTTCCCAGTCAGCTCACACTGTGAATCTGAGGAGTGGTGAGCTGTGCCAACATGTGAAGCCAATTGAGTTGGGTAGTGAAAGTGTGGAGGAGTTCTGTCAGGCAAAGCCAGGAACATTATCGTCTTCTTTCCTGAGGCTATGGTCGGAAAGATGGCAGCAACCTTCAGGCTGTTATACGCAGGCTATGACTTGAAGACACCATGAGGCAGACAACAGTTATTTTTCACTTTATTTTGGAGTAAAAGTTTCTCCTTTTTTTAACTCTGTAATTAAAACTGACCTTAAAACTGAAGTTCAAATGTCACAGAATTGCTTTCCTATTGATAGATACTGTCATAGTGATTGTTGTAAGATACGTTGAAGTTCATGCATGGTCAAAATATCATTATTCTCTTAGTTGTGGAGGATTTCCTAATTCCATGCTTGCCTCCCACCCTACCCCTATTGGTAGTGCTGAAACCATTTTGTCTAGGAACTGCCTGTAGTTTAGCTGTATCACTAATATACAAGGATTTGAGTGGAGACATATGGTCACCATCAGCTTTGATACTTAATTTTGAGATGACATTCTATTAATCCATCTGAAAAGGGAGAAGCCACCATATAACTGGTTGCAATTAGCCAAACCACAATTTTCTCTAACCAATTCAGTATAAACTAAAAGCCAAAATAGTATTTTAGAATTACAACATCACTCCCAGATTTGCATCTCATGAAGAATTCCCAGGGTTAAGATTCAAGCCATACTGTAAAACCAACCCTCAATTACAACTTTTTAGAGAGGAAGACCAGTGGCAGGTGGTGCCTGCTATAAAAACCTCATTAAAACACCTTCTGTTTGAATACCACAAAAGGGAGTCACCAGATGGAGGCACAGCTCCACGTGGTAGCCTTACCTCAAATGAGAGCTTCACCTGACACTTAGGGGATGGCAGGTTTTTTTTCTTCGGCTAACAAGCCACTGAGGTTCAAGAGAGGATGTATTAGGATTAATTGCACTTGATCACTAATCCATTGTAATGCCATATGCCAAAGGCATTGTTCATTGTCAAGACAAGAGACAGGTAGGGCCCCTCTGGTAATGTAAACTGTCCCCATTTCCACAGATCTAATCTAATTTCACCTCCTTAAAGACCTCAGATTCCAGTAAAGATATTTAACTCTTCCTGCTTTGTCTCCTGATGCATTTTTGAATGGTAGCAAATCTGATATAGAAACTAATGATGCTGAAATGTGCTGACGTATTGGAAAATGATTTTTCCTGTTGCTGCTTGCTTAAATGAGCAAATATATTGAAAGGATATTTACTCAATTGTGTGCTCAGCCTCTTGGTCTAAAGGGCCCGTTCTTCCCTCATCAGCCGCACAGTTTAACTTCTCACACTTCCTCCCTCTGCTAGTCCCAAAACACATTTGAAGAGTATATTATTTACCAGAAGAGAATAACTGGCCAGCTATATGTGAGTGAAGTTTATGTTTCTTAAAGGAGGCGTTGTCACCTTGCACAGCCCTTGGAGTGGGAGGATTTTTTCAGTGGCTTGGCTTTGGCACTGGTCCAAATCATTAAGCGCCAAACAGCGTAACCAAAGAATTTTTCATAGATATGTTGTGTGTTTTGTGTTAAGCTACTTAAAAAACTGCCACCCACCAAGGCTGTTTCTTAAATCAAGGAGGTCAGTTGGATTAAATATGTAGTGTGTGTATTTGTAAGAAGTAGAAGGAAGGCAGATAGGTGTATTGAACTCATATATTTTTTACCAAGTGATATGTAGCATCCTATGGCACAGAAGGAAAAGGTAAACAAGCCAAAACCTGTAAATTTTTGTAGACATTGTGCCAAATGTTCAGGGCCAAAATATGTTTTCATACTAATCTGATTGGAGGGCTGATCCACTCAAACTGAGAGAGCAAGAAATGAGTCAGAGGTTTTGTATATAACATCTCGTGCTACTTTCTTAGGACTACTCTATACTTACAAAATGCCTTCTGTTCCAGAAAGGACTCCAAGTGCGCTGCCAGCTGTACACACTTGAAGATCAATTCAACTACCAGTGAAATGTAACCATCTCTGGGGTGGAACACAGCAGCTCCTCCATTCCATTAAAAGCAAAACACTGTTTTTAGGAGGAGGAAGTAAAAAATGCCTGCTTCAACTGCAGTTCCAAGGGAAATTGTGTTGGCAGAATACAATTACCGTTGTTGAAAATTGCCCAAGACACTGGTGCTAACATCCTCCACTCCCAGAAAAGGTGCCAGTGGATCTTTAGCAATAACAGGTGCTCAAGGCCTCAAGTTTGCTTTGAGTTGAGAAGACACTGGCTGACACACAGAACAAAACCTTTCCTCTCCATTAAGCAGAATGAAGGTATCTAGCATTTCCAACCCCACCCCTTTCCCTCTCTTCCCAATATCTGTATTTCATATATTACAAGGCCAGCTGACAGTCCACCTAGTCTACTCCAAATGTTGTCATCCCTAATGTAAATTTGGCTTCCTTCTAAAAGAGGATTCTGATGGTATTTCCAAACCTGTACAAGCTTTTCAAAGCATTTTTCCACTGTCTCTTCTAAGGAAATCCGTTCCAGTTATTTTGGAGTGGTTATTCCTATTTAATTGGGAAAATTAAATGTGGTGGCTGAAAACAGGAGTTACCTAAGGTATAGGAGTCCCATATACTTATTTGCTTTCTGACCTGCCTGGGCTTGGACTCAGCAGTTGTATGTTGTGAATTGAGGGTAAGGTAGTCCACAATCTCTACTGTGTATACTTCATGCATATGGGTCTTCATATATACCATCATCCTGTTCTATCCAGGCAGGTGCCTTGTCTTGATCACAGATGAACGGATCTGGCAGACTTGTAATAAACGAATGATCTCAAAAACCAAAACCAGACAGAAGACTGTGTCCATGAACAAGTGCTGAGTTCAGTGTAAATCTAATTTAACTAACAGGTCATATTCAAGGAAGTATAGACTATCCTTGGGTACCCAGGAATAGGTTTGAGATTCATAAAATCTTGAAAATATTTAACAAAACATTGTAAAAATTGTAAGTGCACATTGATTTTCATTAGTGTTCATTTATTTAAAAATTAGACAATTTAGTACAGAAACAGAAAACTGGTATTTGAAATCAGTTACACTATGAGAAAAAAGCACCCATAGGTATGTTGGGTTTTGCCTTCTGAAGAATAGATGGGACATGACATTCCTTGGGTATTTTTATAACTTTTTTGTAAACTGAGTGCTTCGAAAAACTGTTATATAATCTTTGTGGTGAACTTATTAGCAGCGCCCTTTCTGGCTGTATCTTTTATTCCTAGAAAGTGAAGAGAGTTTCAGAGAAGTCACAGGTGACTATTTTTCCATTTGTTGAAGGAATGTGACTTGTGAGAAAATTGTCTCAAAGAAAAATTCTGCCTTTATTATAGTTCTGAAAATTTTGTTGAGATTGAAGAGACAAGATGTTGTAGACCAAAAGGTAACTCCAGTTTTTAAGTCGGATAGATTGGAGGGGTAGTAGGTCATTTTCTGCCAAGCTATTATTTTTATCCCAGATGACCCTTTAGGATATATGGGTGTATTTGACTGTTCTTTCCCCAGTGTAATACTTTGGTCTTCTCCTTTTTGAACTTCATGAAATATCTGTTGGTTCATTTCTCCACCCTGTCAAGATCCTTCTAGTGATGAACAGTGAGGCAGGGTGAGCTGCTGGTGTATCAACCACTCCATCTGGATTTGCATAACCAACAAACTTGCTGAGGATACACTTTTTTGCGTCATCCAAAACATTAATGAAGATGTTAAACGGAATCAGCACTGACTGCTAAGGTTCACTTCTAGTTATTGGCTACCAGCTTCGTTCCCACTGATCACCACTCTCAGAGCCCAGCCATTCAAAGAGTTTTCAATCCACATCACTGCCTACTCATCCTATACATCAGCCTATACATCAAGAGTTTTTCTACAAGGATCTCATGAGAAACAGTATCAAAAACATGACTGAAATCCATGTAGATAATTTCCACTGCTCTCTCCTTGTCTATCAAATGGTTGTGTCATCATAGAAGGTTATCAAGTTGGCCAGAGTCCTGGTTTCATCTGGGATAGAGTTAATTCCTTCTCAGTGGTTGGGGCAGCCCTGCATTTTGGATTCAGTGTGAGAATAATGTTGATAACACATTGGTGTTTTGGTTGTTGCTAAGTTGTGCTTATCCTAAGTCAAGGGCTTTTTTGTGTCTTATGCTCTGCCATTGAGGAGGTAGAAAAAGCAAAGCTGTGACGAAGCATAGCCAGGACAGGTCATTTGAACTGACAAAAGGAATATTCCACACTCTAGAACACCATGCCCAGTATAAAAATTCTGCAAGTTACCCAGAAGAGAGGTTGATTAGGCTTTGGATATGGGGTCTGGCATTGGCCAGTGCATGTAGAACAATTGTTTTGTGAATTACTTGTTTTTTCCTTTATTTTTTCTTTTTCTATTATTACTGTATTTTATTTTGTTTTAATTATTCAACTGTCTTGATCTCAACCTACAGGTTTTACTTTTGATTTTCCTCCCTTTTCCAGGAAAGCTGTGAGTGAGCAGCTTTGTGGTGAGTAGTTGCAGCTGAGCTTAAACCACGACACCAAGCATCATCAGAGATCTTTCCACACTGGGGTGGTGAAAAGGTGAAAAAAAGCATATGGATTTGGTTAGTATATGTAGAACTGTACTGGTATGAAACAACCCTAAAATAATCTAATGAGAGTGAAATGAATGATATTTAAAAGATAGACTGCTTTCAAAGGTCTTATGCTTCAAAAGTCAGATGAGACCTACGCAAATATTTTAATTTGTAGTTAAGGACTATTGACCCATTAAAGGATTTCAATATTTTTCTCTCAACAGAATGAGCTGAGGGTCTTGAGGGATGAGGAGACCCTCATTGGGTAAATCAATTGCAGGGTTAATACCCTTTTAGATTGTTAATAATACCAATAATACTAATACTACTACTAGTAATAATAACAACAATAACAACCTTCTAATATTGTCTTTTTAATAATTAACCTTTTCATAATGATAGTAACAATATTAACAATAACATCCTTTTAAATGATTAATAACCCTTTGATGGGTTAATTTGAAGCAAGAGCAAGAGGGATGTCTGACACTTTATTATTTACACTTAACAATAGCAAAAAATGATATCACATGTATCAATTTCTTCTGCATTAAAAGATGGCATATTTAATCTGTGTTTCAGAGTCTCTAGAACTATAGTTTATAGCCTAGAGTCTATGACTGCTCCTTAACTCAAAATGGGGGAATCCAATAACCCACCTGTGTTAAGAAAATTTTCCAGGACATAGAAGACCTGGAGAAAAGCATTGGCACCTGTATGGTCTTTTTTTCTCTCAGTGTTACTGGTAATTTCTTTTTCTTCCATTAGAAAGAATTTCTAAACTTCCTCCTTTCTGAACTTCATTTGTGTGCTGTATGGTTCTCCATGTTCAGCCATTTCCACAGTTTGCAACATTGCTGTGGGCCTGTTTCTAGACTCTGACCAAAAGACTGGGCTAAGAACCTGTTGAATTTGGGTTTGGGAGAATGGAGAGAAACAGTTTTTTGCAGATCCTATCTGATAGTATTTTCATGTTAGTAGGCATATATCTTTAGGATTATTAAATATAATTTAAATAAAAACAGTGTCCTTTGTAGTTACTACTTAATCAATGGTATTTATATTCTCTGCAACAGATTTCACTGCTGTCATTTTTATATTTCTCTTTCTGGCATTTTTTGTTTCTCAGTTCATCCTTTACCCTAATATTTTACCTTACCCACCCAAGGAACAAAGGTATTAGAGTCCCAAACACTATTTTAATCCAATTACAAAAAACCTAATATTCCTGAAAGAGACAGAATTTCAAACACAGTGCTGCCTTCAGGTACTACTTTTGGCATGACCTGAGTATAACATGAATAATCTTAATTTTTGTAAATGCAGAGAACCTAGAGCCCACCTTAACTTTTTTTGGCATTTCGAATCCTGAAGGATTTATATTAATGAAACATTGGTGAATACTCAAGCAAATAGGCTACCTTATGTATTTAACAAAAAAAGTAATCTTGTGATCCTATGCAAAACTGTCCTTCTGCTAATACAAATAAAGAGACTTCTGTGTCACTATTACCTATGACTTGCCAGGAGGCTGAAATAAATAAATACCTATAAATGATATGTTGATAGCCAGTTAATTTGGATAATGCTTTTGTACTGTGCATAAGAAACAAAGCTGACAAGCTGAAGCCATGGTATGAAAGGTTTAGAGCCAGCAAGGAGAACTTACCTTCTTTTGGTCTCCTGATGCATGTATCCAACAAAGATGCAGCAAACTAAATCACTGGAAAGAATGGCTCTGCATCTGATTAATGCATCACTACCTTAAGTGTATTGCTTTTCATCTCCCAAAGCAGAACACGTGACTTTGCAGTGACTTGCATGCTCCATGTTTTTCACCATGGTGTGATGAAAGAAAAGGATTCCATTCTTGCCACAAAAAATTTTGCCTTTGAAGTTATTAGTCATCCTATTATATTTGTATAAACAGTAATAATCACATTTCTTATTTTTTTCTAATACTGAGGTGGAATACTTCTATATGTGTGACTGGCAGAAGTATTCAAATACTTGTAGCATTATGCAAATAATAAGTGAAGTAAGTTACTGTGTTTTCTCATGTATCTTTGCTTTTTTTTCCTTCCTTTTCCTCCTCTCCCTCTTTCCCCCCACCCCCTCCCCATGCTCTTTTCATGCTTGTTTTAAGTCTCAGATGAAACTTATATTACACTGGTCATTTTTTTTTCTGAGTAGTCTTATGGCCCTTCATGGCTTCCTGAATTATCTGTCTTTCAGTTTGTTTTCTGTGTTCTTATTAGAGTTGTTGTTAGCTCCATTCTGATGTTTGTAGTTTTTGGAAATCTGAATCTTTGATATTTACGTTATCAGTGATCTGACCTGGCTTGCCCACAGCAATGTTCCAACTGTTCTCAGGTCCTCAATTACTAATTATGCAGATGAACAGATTGTGCAAACTCTTTCCTTATGGCCACATTCTGGAGGAGTTGTTTTTAATAAATGGTGCTGGTTTTGAATTTTAAGGAGGTGCCGACCATTTCTTAGTAGGTTTTTTTCATGTGTCCTGTACATGTTTGTTGTAGTAACTGATTAACAAGTGATATTTACACACACATATAAAAAAATTAGAATAGATAACATTCAAAAGTGAAAAGGTTGTAAGTGGAAGTACAGGACACAGATTAAAGGCAGGCATCCAGAGGAACAGCTTCTTCCTGAAGATCAGCAGGACAGTGGACAGCCTGCCAGTAGAGTACTTGGAGCTGTTAACATTAATGAAACAAATTAATCACTAGTGAGAATTGATTAATGTCACTACATTAGGGATGTCCAGAAAAAACTAACTTTTGAGGGAAAAAAATTTTGCTATGTTAATAATGTTTTACCAACTTTTGCCCTAGTTTTTGAGAAGCAAGTAACATTGTGACATTCTATTCAAGGAAATTACATCTTCAAGGAAATCTTCTTCAATGTCTAGTATCACTGGAAGAAAACAGAACTGATCCTCGTTTGTGTGACAACACTGAGCATAGGATTGTGGTTGTTTGTCATCTTTCTTTTCTTAGTATGCTACACCAGTGCCCAGAAGACATACTCTTTCTGTTTGAACAAAATACATGTTCCTGATAATATTGTGCACTCTTGTTTTTTATATACTCATTTGGGGTGCTGGCAAGCTCGGAGCTACCCCCGTGGCTGCGCAGTTCCCTACGAGTTTGAGAATACCTTTCTAGCCTGCTGTGCCTGTTCCCGGCCTGCCCTTGCCGGCAGCTCTTTGGCGAATGCAGCCACAGTCTCAGGGGGTCGTTTGGGGCACCCCCTCGACCTCCCGGAGCAGAGAAAAAAGGCGAGATGGGAGAGCCAAGCACGTGGGGTCTGGTGGTTGTTTATTGTCTCTCTCCCTGCCTGGGCTCTGCTTCGTGGTTTTTCCCGGTCAGGGGTGGGGCGGAGCCACGGCAGCCAACAACCAATCAGAAAGGGAGTTCCCAGCCCAGGACCGCCCCGGGACCGCCCCAGTTTGGAGTTGCTCTGCCCTCCCCAGTCGGTGGTGCCGCCTCTGTCTCCCTTCCGGGGACAACGCTGGCCCGCTGGCGGGGGGCCTCCGGGGGCAGGTTGCGTCCTGGCTGGGGCTGGGCGAATCCTGCCCAGCCAGGACAATAGAACAGCACCCTACTTGGTCATTTGGAGTAATTTAGGGACTTTGGTGAGTGCAGAACCTCGATTATCTCTTGCCAGTGTGACCACGGATTTGTAAGTCCCCCAAGGATCCATCCTTACCTCAAAAAACAGGCAAGACTGTTCAGTTACCATACCAGAATATCAGTCCTTTTCATCACAGAAAAGCCTTTTGGATATTAGAAAACAAAGAGTTTGTTGTTTTCCTTGCTTTCTTCCTCAGCGTACTGCAGGGTAGAAAAAGGTAGGCTGCAGCAGCTACAAAAATGGAAAAAGTAAAAATCAGAGGGAAATTTTTATGTCTGTGAGATCTGAATATGCAAGATTTTTAGAAAAAATATCACTGTGATATTCATATTGCCAGTGGAATCATCAGAAATCTCCTGGTGACTTCAGTACGCACAGACACCAGTCTTGAATGTTGTTGCCAACCTAAGTGGCCACCTAAGTTTTACATATAATTAGAGAGATTACCTGAAAAAGAAAAAAAAAGGAAGAAAGTTTCAGTTTAACAAACTTACTTCCAAGTCTCATGTCAGTCAATGCAATGTTTCAGTCAAATTTTTTAAAAAGAAAACATTAGGTTTTTTTTTCCATGTGAAAAGAAAGTTTCATATAAAGAATGGGTGAAGTTGACTGAAAGTAGTAATATCTGATACTTACTAGAAGCAGCAAAAGTATAAAGGTGCTGCCTGTAGCAACAGGAGGTAAAAAGGTTCAGGAAAAGGGGAATCTGTAAAAATAAAATACTTTCAAACAGCAAATATTTGGACATATTACTGAAAATAACTTCTACTATAAGCAAAACACTTACTACTTTTTGTAAGCAATTTTTATCAGTAGCATTCACAGTATTTGATGAAGTATCATCAGCCTCAAGTTGCAGAGAAACAGACATTTGTTGGCAAACTGATAAGAGTTAACCCATCAGACCTCTGATAAAGGTGGGAGGAGAATCCTAAACTCCAGATCCTCTAGTATTTACTAGAGCACAGAGACTCGATGGAGGAATGTTCCTGAGTCTAAAATGTAAAATATCTGTTCAGCAAGTCTCTGGCATAACCACCAGCAAACTCTAATAAGAAGGCAATGGGACAATGAGTCAGATTACTCAGTATTAAGGGAAACACTCAAATTAACTTTGAAGCTGACTATTAATACAAACGTCTTTCAAACTGCTTTCTCAGTAGAATTCTATCAGAAATGTTTTTCCACTGAAAATGTATATATTCTCATTTATACTCAGGGACCCTAAAAGTCTATACTTCAGGGTTCCATTAACAGAATACCTTAAAAAGCAGGCTTTTAGGCTTCACTGCTGAACAGAAAAAAAAGGCAGAAATGAAGAGTATTTTGCGTTTTATTTTTGTAAGGTCACACCCGACCAATAAGCATCTGTTTGGCTTGGGGTCTGTCTGCATAGGTTATTTTGGCAAAACCGAAGGATGGGGGCTACAAAAGATATTTGCAGACTGAAAAGAGTGCAGGAAATAAAGACTTCTTGGAGAGCAGCAGCAGCAAATTGTTCTGCCCATTCCCTCTGAAAGCAAGTTTTTTTCTGAATTGTGACATCATGTTACATAACTACGAACTGCAGTTACTGGTGGGATTCATGTGAGGAAGATAGAATTAACTTTTATTCTGCCCTATATTCTTTATTTTCCAATGAAGCAAATCCAGAGCCATATCAAGCTTTTATGTAGAAAAAAGAACATATATATGACTGCCTGCAGAACAGTTGCATATCAGCAAAAAAATCTAGTGTAAAACACACAGAAATTTTTAAATCCCAGTTTTCATAGGTGGTAATCTTAAATGGTAGAATAATGAATTGATTAATTTTTAGAGAAGAGAGTGAGAGCTACAGATAAATTACTCATGCTGTTAGAAAAGATGATGTGATGTTCCAGTGCCACCCATTTCTGGGTTCTAGGAATAGTCAGAGAGGGAAAGCAGCTCTAGCTTATTCTCCCTTCTTTCAACACTCTTCTTCCACTCAGCAGACACCCATAAAGTCCTCTGGTGTGGTGTCATGATAGAATACCGTAACACAGACATCAGATTGATAGGACAGGATAATCTGGTTTCAGTTTTAGTTGGCATAAAATCAAACCCACTCTTATTTCCTTCTCTTGTTTTTCTTCTAAAATATTCAACACTCCTACTGTCTAACAGGAAAACAAAGAAAAAGATAAGAAGTATCCTGCTGTTGACTGGGGAGGAAGAAGGGTGGGGAAGTATATCTGTCAAGGCATAGGGTTGATATGCATAAAAGAGTGATCTCGATGAAAGGTAGATTCAAAACTCTTTCAAGCATTGCCCAGGTCATACAGATTATCATAGCTCATTTATATACATCCTTACATTCTCACAAAATGTTGGGATTGTATGGCATCAAGCTGAATGGGAAGATGTACTTTTCTTCAGTTTTTCTTCTACAGATATCTGGACCTTTTAGAAACTACTAGAGTTTATATTGTAAAAAAAGGACAAAGTAACAACTCTTTTATTATCACTCAGAAGCAAAGAAGAGCAGACCTCATGGCTAAATCTAGGAAGATTTAAATTTGACTTTAAAAAAGCCCACATTGTAATGATTAGAAGAGGCAGTGGTATGGTTCTATGCTCTACTGCCTGGAATCTGTAAGAGATGATTTCCCTTTTTTAGAAGTGACACTCTGACAAATGCTATTTGTTTATATGTTTGGTTTTTTTGTTTGTTTTAGTTGGAAATAGAGCTAAGAGAATGAATTATGGTGGTACAGTGGTATTTGTCTGAGGAATACAAGTTCTGGGTTCTCCTTATAGAGTCAAACATGAATATACACTGTTCAGATTTCATATTTAGAGAATGATGTTCTGGGAAGTTCACTGATGCTGGAAGTTTGATATTTTATTTTCTGGAGACAGACATTATAAGAAGTACTAGTCATAAAATATCTTTATTACATTCTTACTGTAGACTACTAATTTTGAACTGGTAAATGGTGGTTTTCGCTCTCAGCATCTGAGCCCAGGTGCCTTCCAGTTGTTACTTGTCCCTGGATATGGACAGCGTTTCTGATAAGCTCAAGGGGAGCTTAACTGCCCAGGAGCCATTAACCAAGTGTGAGGACTAACAAGAATTCCTGAGGAGATTGTAGAGCTGCCCAAGGAGAGAGGGGTAGGTGGATGCACCAATACAGGTCTCTACTAAAAGCTCTGACTTTAGTGCAGGCCTGCAGGGCTTTTTTCCCCCTGTGTCACAAAATCACAGAATCAACTAGTTGGAAAAGGCCTGTGAGATTATTGAGTCCAACCTATGAGCAAATACCACTGCGTCTGTTAGACCATGGCACTGAGTGACACATTCACTTTTAACACCTCCAGGGACCGTGACTGCACCACCTCCCTAAGCAGCCCATTCCAATGCCCAGTCACTCTTTTTGTGAAGAATTTCTTCCCAATCTCCAGCCTAAACCTCTCCTGGTGCAGCTTAAGGCTCTGTCCTCTTGTCCTGTTGCTGGTTGTCTGGGGGAAGAGCCCAACCTCCACCTGGCTACAGCCTCCTTTCAGGCAGTTGTAGAGAGTGGTAAGGTCTCCCCTGAGCCTCCTCTTCTCCTGGCTAAACAACCCCAACTCCATCAACCACTCCTCACAGGACTTGTGCTCCAGACCCTTCACCACCATTGCTGCCCTTCTCTTTACACATTCCAGCAGCTCAACATCCTTCCTAAACTGGGGGGCCCAGCACTGGACACAGCACTCAAGGTGTGGCCTTACCTGTGCTGGGTACAGGGGGACAATCATAGCCCTGGTCCTGCTGGCCACACTATTGCTGACACAGGCCAGGATGCCATTGGCCTTCTTGGCTACCTGGGCACACCCTGGCTCATGTTCAGCTGCTGACAGTCACTACCCCCAGGTCCCTTTCTGCCTGGCCACTGTGCAGCCACTCTGCCCCAGCCTGTAGCGCTGCCTGGGGCTGCTGTGGCCAAAGTGCAGGACCTGGCACGTGGTCTTGTTAAACCTCATATTGTTGGATTCAAATCACCTATCCAGCTTTTCCCTCTGCAGAGCCCTCCTGTGCTCCAGCAGATCGACACTTCCCCCCAGCTTGGTGTCATATGCAAATTTGCTAATGGTAAACTCAGTCGCCTCATCCAGATCATCAATAAAGACATCTGTCAGGTTGAAAGGTCCTGGGTTTTGAATTAGAATTTTGGGGTAACTTGGAAATGGAATAAGATTTTGCTGGCTGTACTCATCTCAGTTGTCCTTGTCTTGAGGTAGTACCAAGCAAGTTTTACCTTGCCAATTCCTTCCAGACACAAGTGATAGATAACATTATTACTACTGAAGTGAAAGTTGTAACATAATTTTATTATAAAGCAGAAGGTTCTATAAGATAAAGAGCAAGGAATTAGCTAGGGGCAAAAATCTGTCTTGATGGTAAAGAGAAAGTTTCATAGAAAGCTGTTGTGTACTGCATAAATATACTTTACAGAGCTGGAAAAGTACAAAGTTTGCTTAAACAGAGACCAAAGCCATGAAGAATTAGACAGATTTACCTTTAATATTCTGTGCTTTTTATTCTGTCATTTGCTTTGGATATGAACTAAAAGTGCCAAAATACCTGGAGGAAAGCTTGGTTCTCTTTATATTGTGAGACTATTCAGATGTAGAAAGTAGTAAAAATCTCAAACAACTTTCTGTTTTCAAACTTTCCAGTTCATTTTTTTCTGGCCTAGAAGCCTAGCTTGTACAGACACATTGAGATAAACATCAAAACTATAAAATTTTTCTTTAAAAGAGATTGCTTTTGTTCTATATGTAGATGTAGAAAAATGAAATCACAGTGTTCCCAACTATTGTTTAATAAAGAAAAAACGCAGTCATGTTTCCTATTCACTGTTTTCCAGTACCTTGGACTTTGACATGATGTTTCATAGTTTCAGACATACTCCCTTTAAATTACCAAATAACATTATGACTGCCAGCAAGGATGCTTGTTAAATATAACTTCACATTTTTGTATCATAACCAACAGACACAATTGTCTTCAATCTAGAAATCTTACATAATGACTTTTAACTAAAACTCCCACTGAAAACCCTTGATGAAAAGTTGGATTTCACAGCAGTTGTGGCATTTATTTTATAACACCACATTCTTGAACAGCTTCTTTAGGGAGAATGTTTTGTGGTACATACAGTCATGTCAGACATTTCCTCTCTCATCACAGTCTTGCAGCTGACCTGCATTCCTGAAGCATCCTGGAATAGAATGTTTCAAGCAACTCTGGGGACCACAGCAAGCTTCCAAAATGTTTTTATTAGAACTTGATAAACAACTTGATAGTAATATATTAATCTTTGATGAGAAAATATGTTTTTCATTTAAAACAACAGTTTGGTTTGGAATGAAATTTTGTCTCTGAGTGGTGACATTGAGAAAGATTCCCAGTTCTTATTCCTGTGAATTCTGCTGTCTGACCAATTGAAGCTATATTGACATCCACATTGGTTGCCTTTTTCTCTCATAACATTTTTCTAATTTAGTTCTTTGCCTCCAATTGTCCTTATATGACCTTAAAACACTTTAGCAGATGCTGAATTCTGTATCCCAGTTTTATCCTGACTTTATCTGGTAGAACTTACTTTGAGAGGAGCACGTGGACATATGGGTGTCATCATTTTAAGCCCAGATGGAGATGAAATACTATGCAGTCACTTGCTCGGCCTCTTTGATCTTCCCCTACTCCAACCTGGTGGAATGGGGAGAAGAATCAAAGTAAAACTTGTAGGTTGGGATAAGAACAGTTTAACAATTGAAAATAAAGTAAAATATAATAATAATGGTAAAAAATATTAATAATGATAATAACAAGAGAAAAAAACAAGTGATGCACAATGCAATCGCTCCCCACCCACTGACTGATGCCTCACCCCCCATCCTGAACCCAGATCTGCCCCTTCTGGGTAACTTCCCAGATTTTTTATACTGGTCATGATGTTCTGTGATGTGGAACTGACTTTTGGACAGTCTGGGTGACCTGTCCCAGCTGTGCTCCTTCACAGTTTCTGTTGCTCACCTCCTTCTTGGCAGAGCATGAGACAAGGAAAAGTCCTTGACTTAAGACAAGCATGACTTAGCGAAAACCCAAAACATCAGTGTGCTTATCATTCTCATTCCAAACCCAAAACACAGTACTGTAACAGTATCTGAGAATAAATTAACTCTATCCTAGCTGAAAGCAGGACAATGGGTTAATGGAGAGGAGGTAATATGTGAAAAAGAAAAAAGGGGGATGGGGGGTGTGTTTTGAGTGAAACATATTGTACCATATATAGAGAGAGATACATATATATGTACACACCACACATTTCTGACATTTTTCTGTGTGTAGCTTTACTCCTTGAAGGACATGATTCGAGGCCTTACTCCTCAAAGGCCAGCAAAATGTCTTGGAGTAACATTATGATGCTGCATCCCTTATTGCCTGCTCTATGCCTGACATGAATCTTGTGCCTTTCTGTGTCTTTAAGCTGGGTCCAAGAGAAACGGAAAAAAAAACCCAAGCGGTTTTGTGTTCAAGGACACAGATACAGACTACCCTGCCTTCCTGCTGCTACAGATCCCAGGAAAGCACCTTCCTGCTTTTTCCCAGCTTTCAGCTCTGTTTCTCAGGAGAGAGACAGAGAGTTAAACTCCTTTGCTTTTTAGCTAGTCTGCTAGCTGAGGCAAGAAAGTTGGTTTTTTTTCCCCTGGGACTTTGGTTTCTTATTCTTCTCTTCTGGACTGTTCAGCAACACCAGAACATCACCAGGAGGCCCTACACCATGGCCCACACCGAACCCCAGCTCTGCAGAGGGCAGAGCCACGCCTACAAAGGATTCTGAATTTACCAGGTTCTCTCCACAGTGAGAGGTTTTATTATTTAACATTATTCTTCTTCCATGCCTGCGTGCACTTTGCTTGTTAAATAAGCAGCATTTTTTTTCACTTTCCTCCGAGTAAATTTCTTTCCGAACCTGTGGGGGAGGAGCTGCTGAAATCTGCCTTCTAACAGAGGGACATTCATTTTGGATGTTTTACCTCCAAATTTGTCTCAAACAAAGGCACAAAACAAGCAAACTAAATCAGAATATACTTGCAGGTAACTTTCTCAAACCTTTCAAATCCAAATCAAAATGCAGACTACAACAAACACTTCAATAATAAGCACTTCAATTTACAGCATAATATCTCCTCTTAAAAGGAGAACACTTTAACACAAACCAGAATTCTGTGAGTATGTATATGAAAACCAGAAAGATTGTCTTATTTTAGTTCATGTGAAGACTTCCTGTGGGCTGCGTGGCTCCCAGTGGCTAGCAGAAGAAAAGAGTAATACACTCACATGTGTTATTCCTAACCCACTTACAATTAAAATTCTCCCAACCAGTTTGTACATGCATTTTTCTCAATTCCCTTTTGGCTTTCAATGTGATTCAGTGGACCATTGTAGAGAGAACACATTGGAGAGCCTGAGATGTGGAAATTGGCACTCCTCTGAGCTTCAGAGGTTTCTTGAGGTCCAGCTGGCTGAGTAATGTTACTTTAGCCCTTGTGGAGAAGAACTTTTAAAGTTATTGCTAGTAGTAGTAAGAGTAGTATTTAATTTTTATTTCTTTTTTTAGTCTTGTCTCTACTAGAGCAAAGACCTTCTGCAGTTAACAATTGTAAAAGAAAAGCAAGGCCTTTTTGAGGGTAAGTTGGGAAGGAAAGAGGACACTGCTAATTTGGAGCATGTAATATCATGCACCTTACAGGCTCTACTATGGTAAGATATAGAGGGTATACTTTCTCCCCAGAAATAGCAGGGAAATTTGCTTTATTCCTTCTCTTCAGTTGCTCACCCTGCAGGTTTCTTGAATGTGTCACTATAAGTAACTTTAGCGCTTTTTTTTGCCTATAGTCATATATCTTTGAGTGGTGTGACAATTCAACTTTGAAGAGAGAATGAATCGCTAGTACTTTTAATGAAAAAATTCAGATGGTACTACCATAAGTAATGTAAGATCAAAATCCAGCAGAGAGAGAACCCTTGAAAATGTATTTTTCCTAAAATTCTCATGGCTTCTCTGCAATAGGTCTATAAATTTTGAAAGTTTGGAAGTATCAGCCTACAAAATATTAAGAAAAGTTCCTTTTATTCTTGTGGCAACAATGAAAGAGGTTATTTTCACAGACATTCGGACATTCTGACCACCATCGCTTTATAAACATCTTAGAGCAATGGTACTGTTTTCTAAGTCATTCACATATTAATATGTTTCAGGCATTAGTAATTTATTTTTACTAATAGACTAAAATTTAGGTGTTTTAATGGGCAAGAGAGAGATTACTGTCTAAAGAACTTCCTGTAATTTCAAAGTGTCTTTTACTAATTTTCCTTTTCAAAGTTTTTTTTTCAACATCACAATAACTCCTAGCCCTTCAGATATTTTTCTTGTGAGGATGAATAAAAAATGACTTTTCAAAAAATAAAAACTAATAAAATATTTAATTTTTAATAAAACTATTGAATTATATCAGGTTGCCTGTTTGTCCATTTTCACTTGATTCAAGCAATGAAAACACTTTAAGCTGATTCTGATAGGCACTGCTACTAGTGCTACCACTTCAGTAAAAAATTTTATCATTGGTATTCCCACCACAAGAATGACTTGTCATAACATTGACATCCCCATATGCTGCCACTCAAATTGTAGTTCTCAAGTTATCAATGACATGGGTATTTCCCAAAGTGTATGCTTCTTTTAGCACATACTCTCCCAGTCACACAAATTTCACAGTGATCACTGTAAGGCAAAGGTAGAAAGGGTTGGGAACCCTAGATCTTACACAAGATTCACCTATTCAACTATCCTTCCTCCTTCCTCCTCCAAAAGCTGTGTTAGAGATGATTTTTATTTGCTAAATGATAGCCTACAGCAGGACTTAGAAAACATGAGGATGATAGACTCCTTGCAGCTACAACTGTTAGTTTATCCGTTAACGCCCCTGGCAAAAAACTGTTGGAGCTGACATGCATGACTGATGGGCTCCCTCAACTAGTAGCTCATCTTTCAAAAAGTAGCTGAGTATCTCTAGCTCTGTTTTCACTGCTGTCTGTGTCTGAGTCCCTGCAGATGGTAATATAAGTGGTTTTGCACCAACATGATTCCGGATATTGTATTGTGTCTAATGTGCAACCCACATGAGCATTAGGGCTAGCCAAGATACAGGTGATCACTGCCTGACTACTCCTCTTCTTCTGTTATGGGATTAGAACAGCCAGCCTGATTCCCACCTTTGTTGCAATTTTGCTACATTCCTGTCCTCTTTGCACCCCTAGAACAATATCAAGGACTCAACTGCAAGGGTTTGGAACGTGTAAGTGTTGGAGGGATCCAGCAAAAATGCTCTTGTCTCTTCAGCCTCTTATAGTCGAACAAAATCCTGTGGCAAGATTGGCATTTAACATTGTAAATTTTCAGCTTAGTATTGTCTTCTATATCAGTATAGTCCCATAAATTTTGTTGCATAAATAAATAAGACTTGTAACCACAGGTGGTCTAAAGCAGTAATTTGACCTCAAACACGTTTCGTGTATACAATTCTATCTGAGTTTTTAAACGATGATTCCTACTGCTTTTGACATTTTTACTGTGACTAATACATGATTTTACCCATAATTTACCATATCACAGTCCTACCCTAATAACATTGTATATTGTAAAACCACTATGCCTGCAACTATGTAGGATGAGACATAATTATTGTATGGCAGCCTTCTCCATCATCCCTTAGACAGGGGAGTCCACCCAGAAAATAGTCTTTTTCAAAGTTTCTTAGTATACAATTTCTGTTTCTACTTCATTTCTTAGCAGACTGACAACCGCTTTATAAAATTGCCTTAATATCCCACAACAAAGCTGACTCAATTAGTGTCTCCTAGTCCCCTGGAGAGTGGTGTGGCAATGATCTACTGTCAGCTTAGAGTTACTGACAAGGCCAAGTGACAAATAGTACATTATGGCTGTTGGCACCATACCTGAAGCTGTGGATACAAAGCAGGAGATGCAATTTTTTGATGCTGCAAAAGCTTTTTTAACATTTTTGGAAACCCAAGCTCAAGTAACTTTTCCAGTGTGTTTTATGCTTAAAATTGAGGAGAAATGCAAAAAAAATTTCAAATATGAATACATACATATGTGCATATTCTATCTAAAACTAAGTTAAAATTTTGTTTCATAATACTTCTACAGTGAAAGCAAAGAAGAGTTAGTTTCACCATATTTTACATGCAGCTAAGCACTTACATTATAAAAGTTGCATGTATGTGAAATGAAGTATTTTACTACTTGTATTACAGCACTGAAAATACTTAGCTTTTTTTAATTTATACATCACACTCTATGAAATTATTTTCATTTCAGCATCTTGTACTCCATTTCTTGTAGAATGTTGCTTAGATAATAAAGCTGTGTGAAATAGAACGCAGACGTTCATTTTTGAGGGGATTAGTTAATTGAACCTACCTGGCTTTTTCTAGTCTAGAAAGAGGGTGTAAAAGAGGGTTTGGATTCTCCTGTGAGTGTTCCGGAACTTCCTTATCTGATCAGGTCACTGAAGAATGAGTGTTCTTGCAGAGTTCTGGCCACAGCTCAGAAGAGAAGGGACACCTAAACTCTTGAAACATATGAAAGTCTGTCCCAATTGGCCCTGGATGGCAGAGACAGCCAATGCAAATTATTCTGTGCATGGGTAAAGGGATTAAAAGGGTAAAAACACTATCACAGCCTGCTCTTTCAGCTGAGTGCTTCTTACCACATCGACTGTATACAATATCGAGCATACTGATTGCACCCTTGGCTATAAGGCAGAAACTTCTGGTTATGTTTCCACAAAGTACAAGTCCTAAAATGCTTTCAGATTAGATTTCCATTCCTTGTTTCTAAACCCTGACTGAACTCTTGAACCCTCAACTTGAGAGATATGTATGCTTGGGATGGTTTCAGTTTTTTTTATATTTATTCAGTTTCATAATTTCAAGCTTAGACCTCACACACCTGAATTAAAATGAGTCAGAAATCTGTGGATTTGCCCCTCAGTTTTTAGCAGTGGGCTATGTGCGGGTCTCTCAGGAGGGACATACTTAAAATAGAATCACACACAAAGCCTGTGAAAAAAGGCCACAGGAACCTATAGGAAACCAAGGGCCATGCAGTAAATTATCAAGCCTCTCCTCGTATGACAGATGCTCCACTTCATTTATCGTCTTTCTGGCTCCATGCTGGACTTTCTCCATAGTGTTCATGTCTCTTGTACTGGGAAGCCCAGCACCGAAAAGACCTCTCTAAGTACAGCCTCACTAATTGTGAGTAGAAAGGAAGGATTAAGATAGAAAGGATATTAGGAGAATTAAGGGGTGGGGGGAAATTTACAGGCAGGTTAAGCTGAGAGCAAAAACATGCCAGAAAAAGAAAGGTGTAATAGAGCAGTTCTAAGACAAGAAGTACAAGACCTCACAAATTAAAGGTATGACATGGCAAGGAAAAGAAAGAACAAACATGACAGAGAAATTACAGCTGGAAATATTTTGTGGTTTCTTCTGTAAAAATTGATTGAAAACATTACAATGGAAGGAGGCCTCCTGATATGTCCAAGAATGTACATAGGTTACAAAAACTTCCATAACCTCAGCTAATGAGTTGAGCCACGCGGTCAAAAAATGTTGAAGTTATGGCTCCCAGAGTAACATTAATTACACTTTCTCACTTTTATTTATGACATAGTATAGAGTTCACAGCATATTAACCATACTAAGAAAAATGCATGCATGCATGTGAATGTCTTTGGGGAAGAGGTGCAGTTTAGGGAGTTTTAAACTTCACCTGGCTTTTGAAGACAGATCTAAGACAGTTTTGTTTATAGCATAAAATTAATTACAGCATTGGCTTACCTCTGAAATGAAAAAATAGCATTCTAAGCAAATATGAGACTAGGATAAATTTAAGAAACCATATTGCTTTTGAGTACAATCTCAGAAAATAAGAAAAAAAGAAGGATTTATGTGGGAATGAAGGTTCCCATTACTTTTCAGAAACAGGTACAATAATAAATGTAGTGAGCATTTTAGACAAAGAGATCTTCATAATGTCTTAGCTTTACTGACACTTTTCTGATGTAAAGCCTGTTCCAAGAAGAGACTGACAAACTGGAAATTTACATGATACCAGTTTTGGCTCTGTAAAACTGATATATAATTCCTGTGCCCTAATAAACTGAGTATCCTGTATATACACACGCTGTATATTTAAACACACACACCGTATATTTAAACAAAAGGGTAAGTGATTTTAATCTCTAAACTTCTCCTCCCTCCCCACTTCCTGTTTTCTCCCTCCTCCTTCTTCTTCCCCTCTACCACCCACTCCAAAAAAATAGAATTTGGGGAGGAGTTGAATGTTCAGCCCCATTTGAAAATCATGAGAGATTTATATTCCCCAGTAAAATTCTGTTCTCCGGATTAGCATAGCTGACAGGATTACCACAGCACAATTCTTTTTAGTTCATTTCTCCTTAAGGTTTCTGTAAATAGATTGAAATTATGGTGCTGAGAGAGGTCAGAATAACAATATTTGCTAGCTTAATAGTCTCCCTTTCTCTTTTCAGTTGCCTGAAATTCACATTGCTGTTAGCCACTTTTTAATAAATTCCAAGTTTTGAACACTGTGCATCTCTATACAGTTTGCAGCTGAAAATAAACAGACTCACAATGGCTGAAGATAATTCAACAATTTTTACTGGTTTTTATGAGGCTAATGAAGTGAGAGTTTCTGGAAAAAATATCTCTGCACTATTTTTTTTTCCAGAATTTTTTCTTGTTTGGAAAATAATGTTCTCTCCTTACAAGCTATGATTTTCAGTAGATTGCTTGATTATTTTTTCTGTTAAAAACCCTCACCATATTTAAAACCTCTCATTTTTTTCCCTACTCCCATTTCTTCAGTGTTGATTATAAGGATGGATCACATGGCAGCATAAATTATATTGGAATTTACTCAGTGAGTGCAGACTCTGGTCTGTGTACAACAGCCTGCTTTTGCCTGTCTTCTGCACTTCTGTATCCTATTATGCTTTTTATTCTTCTGTTTTGTAGAGCTCTGCTTTTCTGATCAGGTAAAGGATCCTTTAGCCTACAAATTTCCCTTTAACATTCTTGAGGAAAAAAGATGCCAGAGTTCTTTTCCTAAGGCTGCAAAAAAATGAGTGAATTGCTCTACTTTGTGGCTACTGGGATACTGGAGGTACAGCTGAGAACCACGAAAAATAACCCCTGCGTGGAACTCACTGACAATGTCTAACAAAGGAAAACAAAAAATTTAAGTAGATTTGTTTGCATATTTCTCTCTTGCCTCTGAGCTTGTGCTTTTATGTCTCATTAACTCTGTAAGTGTAGAAGAGACAGATCTTTAATTTACTAGCAAAATAGGTGCAATGGCATGGAGGCATAGAAGATGTTTATGTTTTCTTCATGGACACCAAACTAGGATAGAAAGTACTCCCAGACTCTAGACTTTTACAAATTGGGAAGGACCTGAGGGAATAACCAAGGGAATTTCCAGAAAAAAATGCTGATTCTCACTATACTTTATAAATTTTGGGTTGATCTTTTATGCCCAGCAATTATGAGCTATCTCAGGAACCTATCTGAATTACTTGTAATTTTCTGCTCTGGAAGGAAGATCTCTAAAAGTTTTTTTCTCACTCTCCCTGTACCATCTAACAGAAAGGCTAGGGTATAATGTAGGACACTTCATAGCATCTGGTTTACTCTATATTCTCAATTTTTTTATTAACACTAGCAAAAATACTCCTTAGTTTTTTGTAAATTATTCCTATTTTACTGATAAAAAACTTTGATAAAAACACACCTTGTTGAAGTTCAGTAAATAACTTTGGATGGGGACTAGAATCTAAATACCCAAATCTATTAATCTCAGGGTTTGTGAATGCTTGTTTGTGATGATAAATGTTGCATTAAGAAGAACCAAAGAAACTTGAATAGCTGTGAAAGTCCATTTATTTTTCCCTGATTATTCTTGTAGTTCCTCCTGAAAACCTTCCTTCTTCTTCAGAGTTTTCATTAGGAAAGGAGGTTCACAGAAGTGTTTAGATTTGGGAAATATTCTGATGGAGAAGCTTTTGGGACTATCCTTTAGAGGTTATTTTAACTGCATTCTGTCGCAAATCCTTCATTGCATTGTTAGGCCCATCCCTAGGAATTGCATGATGGCACTCGTGAATGCGGCTGTTGAACCATCACAGCAAGACCAGCCCCACTTTCATGGGGCTGTTTACCAGGACATTTTACCTGTGCCCTGGTAAAGAGAGCGGGGTTCAAGAGCCACTTGTGTAAGTGCTGCCTGACTCCAGCTAAAGTCCTGCTTGTTGGGCAGCTGCATCAGCCTGCACCATACTTCAGATAACCAGCATCTCTGACAATTGTGAGAGCATGCTCAGAGCTGACTTGACATCTCTGACATATTGCCAAATTGTCTTGTAAAGAAGTATTTCTAGCCCTTCCCCCTAGCCATGAGACAAGACTGATCCAGAAGGTGTGTACAGGTGTGTTTGACTTGGTATGGGCTTAGGAGCTTAGAACTCTGCTTCTTTCACTGAGCTGTTTACTTACAACACTTACTGCAATTGCAGAAGATGATGAGAAACTTGCAGTACTGTCAGGATAAAATTAAAAACCCCCAGATGGGAGACTCCCCTGACTTCCCCAAAAAACATATGATAAGGGTATCTTGAGGCTTTAAAATTTGTTTTGATGTCTTTGACGAGTTGAAGTATACTTGTCATATATTTCCAGCTTCTTTCTTCAGTTATAAAGGTTAGAGACTCACTTTTATATATGCTTGGTTCTAGTAGCTGCAGACTTTGAAAAAAAAATGAAAGGTTTGTTATTAAAAATTATAGGAACTGGTGATCTGCACTTAGGTTTATTCTCAGTTCAGTATTTTTTTCATAAAACATTGCTGCTGCATGATTGGGATAAGAAAAGTTGCAAACAGAACTTCTTGAGCACCTGAGAATCAAAAATAAACTAACAGTGCAAAATGAAGCAATTTTACAACATGTCTGTAGATACACATACCACACTTTCCCCAGATATCCTGATTCTTTGGGCCTCATTTAGACAGGCAGCTATGTTTATAGTTGATTCTGTCCTGAAAATTACAAGTTGCGTTAGGTTTAACTGGCTCTGGAGGAATTAAAGGAATACCATAACAAAACTGCCAGACTGAGGAAATCCAGTACTGAGCAGGAAAACTAAGTCATTATGTCAGCAGAAGTGCATTTTGAAACTCAGTGCTTACCATTAAATTTAGTGCTTAAATTATGTGCACTTGGTCTTATTTTACACCATTGGACCTCCCATAAGGGACCAGGAATTGGGTCTTCCTGTTTGAATGGTTGCAAGTGTGTCTGTTTTCCTCCCCTTTCACCACTCTCTGAACTCTTGATACAGCTTAAATGTACTTTGCTTGAAAAAATCCCCCTATTATGTACCCCTTTTCTTGTGCAGATTCACTTAGTCTAAAACATGAACAATGGTAGTGATGGTACAAAAATTTATTCTGGATTCATCTATAAAGTTTATTTACAGAGGAGGAAAAACAAGTGAGAGTCAGTTATTTTAAGAATAACTGCAGAGTGATACTTCACAAGCTTCCCTCTCTTATTAATTGTACAATATCTTTTAGCACAGAAAAGAAGGTTTTGAGGTGGGTACCTTAAGTTCTGTAGACATTTTGTTCAGTTCTCCTGAAATTTATCCAAACCTTTCAATTCCTCAAAACTATTCTCACAGTATTGGTATTGATGGTGCTTCTTGCTAGGTTGTTTTTGCATTTTTTCTTCCATTTAAGGTGGCAGCTCAGTCTTTTACACAGCATTTGCTCACATCTGCTTGTGATTCTAGAGTCGAAAAAAAAGTAAGCTGTGAAAGCTTGCTAGAATTGAAAGATGTTTTGTTCTCAATAGTTCTGCCCAAATATTTTTTCTAAACTCTTCTCCCTTTCCTCCATAACATTCTGAGTATGCCTGCATGCTCTGGTGTTTTGCAGCTAGAGGTACTACAGTACAGTGAGATAAAAAACTAGATTATTTGAACTACTTTGGTGACTGTGAGAGCTCCTTCTTCACCTATTTCTTCTCTTGTATACCGTATTCCTCTGAGGAAAACACTGCTCTGAGATGTTATTAAGCAGGATGAGATGTCAGAAAGCTGCTGCTGGTCCCCAGGCTGCTGCTCCCACATAGCCATGATGAATATTTTCTGTATATGGAATTATGCTTCACACTGTGTTTAAGAAAATTTATATAATAAATAATTGGAACAAGATAGCAAAATGATGGTCAACTTTCTTTTTATGTCTTCTTTTCCTGGTTCCTACTCTGTCGTAGGACAATAGATGTTACATTCATATCAGCATCTATCAAATCCTTTGTCAGCCGAATACAATGGAAGAGACTCACATATGCAGGCTGTATCTGGTGTCAGATGGAGATGACTCCTTTTTCTTTAAACTAGAAGTCACTTCTCAGTAAAGGTGCAAGAGCTTTTTCTGCAAAACAAAAAGGATTGGAAGTGCCCTCTTTTTTAACCCTTTTCTTCCTCCTAACATTCTTAGCTTTTCAGTTTACAAAATATGAGCCAGTCAGTCTATTGGAGTTAGTCTTCATTGACTATGAAAGGATGGGAAAAAGGGAACTACCAAGATTGTCATAATTCTCCAAAGCCTCAGCTGATGTCAGCTTGGCTGGGACTTGCTTGTTTTGGAGCTATTCTTTTTGTGAGTGTTGCATAAATGGACCAGTGATTCTCCACAAGTATGACAGCGCTGATGTGATAGAGGAAGGGCATCCTCAATATTGTTGTTTTAGAACTTGGACAAAGTTCTGATTTCAGCGTCTTTTGGAAATAGTTGAATATCCTAGATACGACTTTGATGGGAAATTGTCCTGGTGTCAGCCAGGACAGAGTTAATTGTTTGTAGTAGCGGTGGGGGTTGGAGCCTTGACCCATGTAGGCGTGTCTGTCGTGTTATTCTACACCATCACCATTACCACCCAGGGCAGGAGTGAGTGACGCTTGCTTCTGGGAACAGGAGCATGGTTTTGGAACAGTGTGGCAGGGGCAGAGAACCCCTCCACTGCTGTTCATTGTTGAGCAGCTGTCAGGCCAGACGTGGTGGGTACTTGTGCATGTGAATCACCATCTCTCTGTACACTGTTATTAATATTGCTGCTGCTACTCTTTTTTTTTCTTATATCATTGCTGTTTCCAGTAAATTGTTCCTTATCTCAACCCTTGATCTTTGCCTTTTGCCCCTCTCACAGGAGAGGAGGCTAGGAGGTAGGGGAGCAGGGAGCAGTTTGTGGTTTTCTTTTTAGTGAGAGTACTTAATTGGGGAATACCATTCCTAAACCATGACAAATATATAGTTTAGTACCATTTCAGAACTGTCATCAGAAGAGGTTTTCTTTGTTAATTAACTACACAAGTTTCACAATGCTTCTCTTACATAACACAGAAGTAGGAATGATAGCTGGAAGCATTTATGTGGCAACAGAAATGAGGAAGTGAAGGGAAAAACCATTTCAAAGATTCACCTTTGAAAACTGAATTTTCCTTACACCAGAGTAAAATCCACATCTTTGCTCTACATTAAATATATGAAACATACGTGAAACCTGTTTGGAATTTTTATAGACCTCTGAATCCCTAATATCCGATCTTTAGAATAAGAATTGTGATATTTGCTGTTTTCTTCAAGTTTTACCTATACTGACATAAAAGTCTCAGTTTTCAGATTACTTTGTTCTCAGAGTCAATGCAAAAATCTTGAAATGGGAATTTAAAAAAATGTAAATAAATTTCCTATCCTGTCTAAAGTTCAATCTGGTTGGTTTTTTTTTTTTTTGAGAAATCATACAATTGAAAATTTACAAAGGACACAGAACAAAGCAAGACAATGAAAACTAAGAAAAAGATAAGCAGCTAGGCTGCTGCTGCTGCTCTGCAGATTTACATCATCTTATGATCAATCCTGATTGCATCAATATCTAGGTATGATCCCATCCAGATTGCACTCTAAATAAGATGGGTGTATTTATGCATATTTCGTGCCTGACAATGGAACTCATGCCTATAATCTTATTTATGATTTGTTGTGATAGGTGAGGTTGTTGTGGAGCTAAGGAGCTATCAGACTTTCTAATGAACAGTTTTCTAATAGTCTCTTGATTTAACTCTAAACCAGAAAATCTCCATCTAAAGCCAAAGCTTGTTTGAAATAAACCAAAGTGTACGTGCTCATACCAGTATTGTATTTTTGGTCAGATGGGAAAGATCTGCAGCAACAGAGCACCTTCTTTCCAGTTCTAATTACTATTTCAGCGACCAGCCAGGGAACGTGCTACTGGATGGATTTGATTATGCATTCCTTAAGGTTAACCATAGACACCATGTTTACCTAACTGCATGATCTATAAGGCCTTCAGTCAAGCAAACAGAGTATATACAATACTCCAAGAAGATGACATGGAGGACAGAGAGACCTTCTGAGATTTTTTTTTCCAGGCAGAATGTGAGTTCTCTTGTCTTTGTTGATTTCAATAATACTTCTGTGCACACAGGAACAATTGTACCTGCCCTTTAGCTGATGCTTTCCTGCAATGGCTGTGGATATAAACAAGTAGATGAAGTTTTTGACCAGTTTTTACCATCATTACATTTAAAAAAGGATGCCAGCTTCAACTTGTATCAATGTAAGTGATGCTCCATCAATAGGAGCCAATCTGAGTGGATAATTACTGAAACCCTTGAAGGACACATGCAAATCCTTTTGGAAATTACCATCGCTACTGCCTTGTGCTTATGTACTTGTACTCCCAGGATGAACTCTGGGGTTTTGATTTCAGGATTGACTCTCTTCAGGAAGAGTCCAGCCATAGTGCTTGCTAAAATAGATGTACAAATTTGGGAAGATATCTATTTGGCTGTTGGTTCTGGCATATCACTGAGTGTGAAAACTATTTTTAAAATTCTCTGCTAGCCATGTTAGGCAAATGCCCTCTCCTGAACACCAGTGCAGTACTGATTCTACAGGCCTATTCTACCTGTCAGTAAGCTTTAATCAAATGACAGCTTAAGGGAGTACTGCTTGTAAATCAAGGAAAATTCCAATTTTTTTGCTGCAGTCTAGATTCTGTCTTTCACCTGTCCCACGTTTTTGCCATTCCTCTTTGTATTATGTTGGGTTCCAACTTTCTCTTCACTGTATTAGTTCTGGGCTGATTTTAACATTAGGGGAGCTGCTTGTGAAGAAAAGCAGCATCCTCAAGACAAACAGAAGCAGAATCTGGCCTTTTGACTGAAAATCCTTCTGTGCTTTTATTTTTCTGTAGTGAACCTCACAATATCTATGCAGCTGAAAAAATTAAACTATCCAGAATTAATGATACCAAGGTCAGTTTTCAGCAAGATGGTTTTCAGAAGCACTGTACTTAGAAATGTTAATTCCATTTCTATATATAATTACACAAAATATTTCAGAAGTGAGATGCTAAAAAAAAGGATGCAGCCTTTTCCTTAGAAATGTATGTCAGTGTCTGAGATGGCTACCCAAAACAGAGGAAATATGTTCTTTAGCATGCTGGAAAATAAAGTTATTCCTTCTGAAGAACACAGATGGTGTATGTGTTCTGAGAGACAGCATGTCTTACTGCCTCTCTTGTAATTTTGTTCTTGTGGTTTGGTCATGGAAGTAAATTGCTCTATAATTCTTATTTTGTTCTTCACTTCTTGTGTATGAAAAGCTTGCACATGTGAGTAATCTGTTTCTAAAAGACACTGTGTTTTAGATATTGAAGTGTATGTGTCAGGCTTGATGTCTCATTTTGTCTTCCAAACTTGAGAATGAAGGCCTGGGACTTCAGCTCCGTAAAAATAACCATGAATTAATTTGATGTGCCTAGTTTAGAAGCTTGTTGAAATCTGCTGCTTACACTGAAGCTGAGGCAGGAAGGGCAGGTAGGAGTCCCATACGCACATACTTGAATTTGCTGCTTGTAGCAGTTGGCTGCTTGACTGACATCCACGTGGACAAAGCAGTACTGAAAGGTGTTCTTGCTCTGCTCTTGTGTCCTTGCTACTTTGCATGTAGAATACCATGCCTTGAGTGTTAATCAAAATTTAAAAGGTGTATAGATATTTTTACGTGAAGGAAAGGCTACAGAAGACATTTTGTGTCTAAGAGCAGAAAAAGCTTGTTTGTATATAGATCCTTCTACTTTAATCAGAGCATAGACAATGATGATCCTGTCAGTTAAGATATTTTTCTGCAGTTTGCAAGAGCTGGGTTCCATTCCTAATGCTACTGCAAACATCCTTTTTCAGCTTGGACAGGTAGCTTAGACTGTACAGCTATAATGTCCCCATTTCTAAATTAGCAAGAGCACACTAAGGCAAGTTCTTAACCTTTAAGATCATGAGACAGAAAACTTCAGATATATGGTACTAAGCACCATACTGATTTCTAATCTACTTAGAATCCACTCAGGAATCTCAGATAGCTCAAATTTTTTACCCTTATCTAATGGCCAATTTTGGGATTGGGGAGTGTAATAAAAAGCTTATGAATGGCTACTATAGCTATGGGTGATAGCTGCGACCATCTTGTGGAAAAATAATCTGGATGATGGCAAGAAAACTGTCTATGAAAGTACCACAGAAAAATTGACCTTAATGTATTCTCAAATGTACATAGAGAGGTTGAGTTTTCCTTGCCTTCTCTCTCTTTGAGAGCTTGTTAAGGAATGTTTGAGTTAGACCAGATCAGTTTTTCCCAAGCACAAGAGACTAGAAAAAATACAGAATCAATTTTGTTTGTTTATACACTAAGATTTTCAGTGTTCTCTTTCAACAACTTCGGTGCCTCTAGTGTGTAAATAAAAAAAAAACACCAAAAAAAAAAAAAAAAAAAAAAAAAAAAANAAAAAAAAAGAAGAAAATTGAGAAGAGGAGTTTCTCTAATAGATTAATGTTTTTTGAGTTCGGCTGGAAAAACTGTTTTATTTGGATGAATTCTGATGTAAGAAAAAAATATGCTTCTTGCATGTGCAATGAATTCATAACAAAAGCATTACACACTTGATAATAAAGGTCATTCAGTGCATAGAGCCAACTTAGTGTCACATTCTAGCAAAACATCTCCAAATCATGTATTTTTTAATGCTCTACAATCAATGTAGTGTTTAATCTAGAAATAAGGTTTGTTATATCCTCATATTCATTCTTGAAACATTATTGTCTTTATAACATGCATCTATTTGAAGAAATCCTATAAAGTTTTTCAAACAGAAATCCTATAAAGTTTTTCAAACAGCTGGGGAGTTAACCTTTGCATTTTGACTGTACTTAGGAATTTAAAGGAGAAATATTGTTGGAATTGGGAATCACAAATTACGGGGATGAGTTGATTTGTAAGGTAGAAGAAACATTTTATCAATGAGAATGTAGAGGATGAAATGAATAGTTTGTTGGAACAAATGAAATAATGTTTATGTTGTTAGGTACTATTTTTCATGTTGTAAATGCTCACTGTATGTCCTTGAATCCTTTAGTAAACTCTGAAAGGAATTTGAGTTAAGAACTTGTATGATTAAAAAACCTAGAAAAGGAAATAATAAAAAGAGTAAGAGCTGTTTAAAAGACTAGTCAGTCAATACTTATGCCTTAATCCACTGTGATAAATTATTCCTTAGCTGCCTTTTTCTTATCTTCCATAGGGAAATTAATGTACATTTCATCCAGGAGAGTGCCAACTTTTTGTCATATGATCAAGAGCAGAAAGAAGGGCATTTATAATAGTAATGACAGAAAGCTTTCAGGCAGAGAAAACTGCTTATTGAACAATGTCTGATGCAGCCTGCAAGAACATTCAGTCATACACACTATACATGAATGAGGAAGCAAGAGACTGACCTCTCCCAAAACTCAGTACGGTATGAGTTAAGTATGGTTTACTTAATTTGAGTGACTTTAGTGGAAATACTCTTGATCCATAGCTGAATAAAATGGAAGAAGAGCCAATCTCATGGCTTATCACCTTTCTTGCTCTTGTTTCTCCCCATCTGGACAATATTTATTCCAGCAGAGTTCTGGGCTCCATCCTGGATTCTGTGATAAACTCCTTGTGCAAGTATTAGCAGTAGAGGGATCTGAAATTCCTCTAGGATACTAAAAGGAAAGGTAACTGATAGAGAAGAGCAGGAGTCACAACTCTGGAAGGAAGCTCTCTCTAAACATCCCCGGAGTGGGGCCGAGGTAGCCTACTGGGAGCTGAGTGTGGAGTGGGCAAATAGCACCTGTGTGGCTGAAAGAAAGACTTTGATCCAAGCTGGGGGGGGGCATTGTGAGGGTGCTAACAATGGAATACAAGATTGGATGGCCCTTGAACAGGATGCTTTATGATGTAGTTAAATGAAGAATAGAAAAAGATTGGGGTAGAACAACCTCTAATGTAATAAGTAACTGCCACAGAAGAAGCTGTGATGTGGAATGCTTGAGTCTATCACTTGAAATAAGATAGAATTGTTGTTATTCAACACAGACACTCAGTAGCTCTCAAACCTTCCACAAGCTTAGTAAATGGAAGTGCTGCAGTGAACAGCCAGTATAATGTTTATAACTGCAGACTCTGGGGGAAGGATACACCTACTGATTTTATAGAGGTGTGTGAAAAATAATGCCACCATGTGCTGTACAACAAACGACCAAATAGAACTAGATTTTGTCAGTTTGTGTCTATACAGCAAGAAGCGCTTAGAACTCTCACCATTACCTCAGGAGCTGCATTTGTCTTCACACTCTTGCCATTCATCCTTGACTGAGCGACGTTGTCAGAGATCCCTACATTTGTGAAACAAGTACACATGTTTAACTAAAGTCAACTTTCACATTTCTGTGGTTAAGATTCTTTGCAAACAGTTACGTCTTGCATTTTTTTCTTTTCTTTGCCATTTCAAGGATATTTTTCCAAAAGGTTCATGACAGCATATTTAACAAATAATAACAGAAACCATAGCAAATATAATGTGAGAGAGAAGTATTTTTAGCTTTCTCTGAGAGTAAGTTATCTTGCGTTTTATAGATGAGACTAATATACTATATAAAGATGGTGAGGATGTAAGATTTTATGAAGGACCATATCCTAGCAGAAGTGAGTGCATCTGAACTACTCATGGAAACTTTGATCTAGTGTGCATTTATGTTGAGACTATACTTACCGTGTGTGCAATAAAGAGTTGAAACCCACTGAGAACTTTCGCTCTTGAAATATGTAGATGCACATGTAAGTGTCCCTTCCAACTGGAGCACAATGTAACGTTGACTTAGATAGCAGTTATGTGGACTTTAAAAGGCTCATCTTGTCCTGTTTGTACCTCTGTATTTGGGCTTCACAGAATAATGGACACTAAAGCATTTTATTTTGCTTACATGGATTTTTTAGTTGTTTGCTACAATGTGAACTATATGTGAATATGAACTATAAAGTGAATACTAAAATGTATCCACTCCTTTCTGTTCCACAACATTAATAGTTCTTCTGCTTATGAGCCCTAGGCTTGAGCCCTAGGCTGAAGCCAGAAAATCAAAGCTAAGGTTCATACTTTGTGCTATTGTGCTTTTATTCATCCACCATAATAGTTTCAATTGACATAGCTCTAGCCTTAATTTTTGATGTCTTAGACTTTCACAGCTCAAGCCAGTTCTTGACACTTCACCTTTTAAAAAAAATTTCGGATTCCACACCCTACTCTTTGTATTTAAGGCTATTTTTAGCTGAACTGTCTTGTTAACCTTGGTGGACATCAATGGAGCTGAAAACTATTCAAATGATAATAGCAAAACAACTTACTCCCCCATGGATAACCCTTAAGAGTCTGTCTGGAAAAGATTGTTTTCATCTGGGATAGAGTTAATGTTCTTAGTGGTTGGTACAGAGTTTTGGATTTAGTAGGGAAATAATGTTGATAACACACTGATTTTTTAGTTGTTGTTAAGTAGAACTTACTGTAAATGAAGGACTTTTCAATTTCCCATGCACTGCCAGTGAGTACATGCACAAGGAGAAAAAAAATTCCCATTTCCTTTTTTTTTTGAGTCCATTTGGATTTGGTTTTTGGGTTTTTTTTTTCCAGGCACAGTTCTAGCACAGGAAGTTGCCAACAGCTGAAAAACCAGAATCAAAACAGGGGCTACTGCCACACTAATTAAACAGAACCCATTCTTAGAAACTGGGTCTTCTGCAAACAGGGAAGAACTAATTCAGGGTCTCATTTCCCACAGCACCCTTTAGTCTTCAGGGAATTTTATTTTTAAATATGATCAAAAATAATGCCACTTTTTTTTACTGTACCCTGCTTGCCAAACACGAGTCCTGTAGAACCTGCCAAATGTTAACTTTAAGTTTAGTAAGCTCAGTAAGCTCTTTCTAAATGTTGTCGTACTCTCAGAAACAAGGATGGGCTGTCAATTGTCCCGCATGGGAAGTGTTACCACTCTGCTACTACAATTTTTTTTTAAAAAGTACAATTCTAAGGAACACATGATGAAGCTGGAGTATTATGTTACTACCTTTTGGGAAGAAAACATGTTCCAACATGTTTCTCTTGTAAATTGTTTTAAGGGTACAATAAGATCACAGCAATAATTTCTTTTTCCGTCTCTTACATTGTTACATGAGAGGAAAAGATACACAGCACAGTAATAATTCAAGAAAGTCTATCAAACAAATCAGAAATGTATAAACTTGCCTATGGAACATGTCCTTCTATTTTTAATAGAATATCATATTAAAAAGTGTAGGTGAGATTATTTAATTTTTCTCTCCCTGTCTTTCTCTGCTGTGATTTACTACTGTCCACATTTACATCTAATTAATGAACACTCCTGCTGGTGTAGGTTATTTTAGTAGAGAACATTTTATTATTTTACCTGATTTCTTTTTAAAGATTTATTATTTTAACGCTGCTTCTGGTCACTGATGAGAAGCATAACTCAGCACAAAGAAAATAAAGAGAGCGGGGAGCAAGGAAAGTAATGAAGAGAAAACTTAGCACAAGTTTTTTTTTTCTTGGCTATGAACAGAAACTCCATTTGCATAATAGTAAAAAGACCACACTCATAACAAATTCAAGGAAAATATTTTCAAATGAAATGTTTCACACCAAATCTGGACAAGAGAGAATGTTACATTCGAGGTTTGCATTCAGAAATTGCATCAGCTTTTGGGTCTGATCATCTCCAGATAATGTTTTGAATATTCTGTTATGGATGGGGTTCATATATTTGAAAAACTGTGAAACTTTAATGCCCTTATCTATTAGCCTGAATTCAAGCATTCGCTTGGTCTCCCTTATTGGGTTTGATCCTCTGATCAGTACAACTCAGCAATGCTTTCACCTCCAATTTATAAGAAATAGTACAAATGTGCTTTCCCTGGTCAAGACAAAGACTTTCTCTCTGAGAACCTGACTTTGAAACATATATTCAGTTCACAATAGAGAGAAGTGTACACAGTGCCTAAGGAAACTGCTATGAGCACAGGATCAAATGTTGTTGCTAATAAAATTTTCATGATACAGGAGAACTTAAGGACTTACATATTTTGGATCTTTTGTACTTTTGTTCAAATGATTGAAATTGCTAGCTAAATGAGGGTTTATAGGTGTATGTATCCTTGTTTATTTTTAATGAAGACTAGTTGAACATGCACTTTGGGAATTTGAAACAAGTGACAGATTTAATGTCTTAGCCTGTTTTGCTGAACCAAAAGACATTTCTCTGGAGTGGAGGAGACAATGTGTGAATAGAAGTAAATTACTTTTCATGTCTACTCCTATTAGTGGACAAAATGTTACAAGGATTCCAGGATGCAGATGTTGAAAGCAAGGTAAGCTGTGCTGCCTAAATTCTGCTGATGTTTTGGAGTGACATTTACATTACAAAGGAGTTCTGACCAGAGATACAGCTAGAGTACCCCTCTCATATTTCTTACCATGCTGCTAGTTACAGAAAGAGTTGATAACTCTTTGCTGCTGCTTTGTTCAAATACAATGGGAACTACAATCAAAGACCAATCCCTTTTGTCAGACTACTCTTAAGTAGGATATTTGGAATGACAGTGAATGTTAGGCCAGCACATGTAACTTCACACGGTTAGGTGTAGCGAAAACCTAGAGAGCACACTGCATTACAGTAGGTATGAGGAAGCATATGTATTTTTTTCCTGAAAGGCAGAGCAGCTCAGTGCTTTGGTGTGACAGGAATACCCATTGGTACTTTCAGGCACCAGTCTGGCCACAGGCTTTGTCAACAAAGTCTGTGACCCCACATACTGGCCTTATTAGCACACAATAGCATGGTAAGGTGAAGCTTTGAGACATCCTGATTTCATATTTAGTTTTAAATAAAGCATTCCTTTATCCAAGATCAATCTTTTGTGACACTCAGTCCAAATGCATAGGCGGGTATATGTAGTCCACTCAGCAAGAAATTATCACTTGCTCAAAAAATTATAATAAAAACCGCACGGAAATTAAAGTTTCTCCACTCCCCAGTGATACACAAAGGCCATTCAGCTTCTCAGTACAACGTTTCTGTGCCTGCGTTGCCTTATATTTTCTGCACACTGGTGGTAAGAAGAAATGCTTGTTTTTGCAGATATCTCAATAGATAGGCAATGTATGACACTAATCTACAGTAATTGTGAATTGCTTAAATTAGAGCTACTGATTACTTTTGCAGTCATACCAGCCTCTCTTTTAAATTACTGCATGCAATAAGGGGCATTAATAAGAATGATTTAGCCCTTTAAGAAGTTTTGCACTTATTCCTTGACGAAAAGATATGCAGAAAAATGATAATTCAGTGATCCAATTGCACTGGATTGTTTAATTTTGGAAAAAAGTTACATCTTGAGTATGTCAGCTTTTTTCAAATAATTGCTACATGGGATGGTGAACAGAAAAGACTGAAGATAAAAGTCTTTAAGGATATACCTTAACCTAATGCTTTAGAGGTATAGTTCAATATTTAGTAGTTGTACTCTAATGCTGGAGAAAATGTCTGCACAGTGCCTTTTCCTGACTTCTTTTGGCAAAGAGTTACACTTCGAAAATGACAGATTTAGAGTGCCTTAGGAAGTGTTTTTGGTGACAGAAGGATGAACAATAGAGAACTATAATGTCTTTAACATTCCATGAGAAAAGCTTTCCCTTTTTTTTTTTTTTGTGTTAAAGCTCATACTCTTGACTTTATCTTTCAGCCCTAAACACTGGCTAACCTTGGGACTACAGCACTTTCTAACACCAGTACACCATTTATACTGATTACATGTATATACTATTGCAAAGTTTTGTTAAAGAAAGATTTCCTTTTGTATTGATGAAGTAAGATTTCAGTATCCTTCTCCCAGCTTTTCTCTGCTATCCCCTGAGATGGATAATGGGGTTGTTCAGACCTAAATCCAGTTACTACTATGCTCTCCACTTTTCAAATCCTTTGAGAGACAGTCCAACCAAAGTCCAGTCTTTCTCTTGACTTCATAGAGTTAGACCTCAGGGCTAGTACATGGTGTACCTTAAGTTGTCCATTATCCATACAGATATCTCCTCTACGCCAATTTTCACACAGGAGGTAGAATGGAATGCTGACTTTGCACCATCTTGCTAGCCTAGCATTTTTTTTTACTTACGTTGATGGAAAATCCACACTGACTCTCATGGTTCAGGTTCAAAAGCATAACTTCCAAGCTCTACAATCCATTTCATCTCCTTTTGTGAGACTGGCAGGAAAAAGAAGTGGTAAAATGTAACATATTTAATGCAGTTTTCAAGAGGAAGTGTAGCTCAATATATACCTGTTTTGTCTGTTAAAAGACTGAGGAAGCCTTTTAGGGATTGCCTACAATGCTTTTTACTGTCTTTCTTGGTGAATATCAAACAAGCTTCACAGATTTGCCAGCCTTTGATTCGTATTGATCTTTGATATCTCATTGATATGAGATCATATGAGCTTAAAACCTGTTCTAATAAATTCAGAGAGATTGTTATGGGGAGGACAAGTACTTGTCTCCACAGGCAAAGTAATGATTCAGTGGTGTCCAGCTAACCAACCATGCAGTCATACCAGTAACAGCAATGCTATTGATAACATGAGCTACTCTTTTGTCTTGAAGTCCTGACTAAGATCAGGATCCTCTTTTATCACCCATCCAAAATTAACTTACTGATGGCTTTATATTCTAACTAAGAAAGACAGAGTCAGGGTGGGAGACAAAGTCTGTTACCCCCGTGCTGCAAAGAGACAAGTGGTATTCAAAGAGATCAAGAAAAACATCCAAGACTGCACAGGAATTCTTTTGCATTGGACTAAGAACTTCATATTATTCCCCTTAAGTATGAATCATTTCCTAACTACAAACATGCTCCGTATCCCACAGCAAAAGGTAACTGAGAAATGTAGTGCAGGTACACCTTAACAGAGGATTGTTGTGGGACAGATGTTAGGGAGCTCTTCTGCATTGCTTAGATATTAGCTAAAGGGTTTTATCTCTGCCCCATCCCATCTCTGTAGACTTAATAGTACAAAATAAATGGAAAAGAAAGCTCAGCATTGGGTTCTTTATTTATTCTATTTATTTGACATGAGAAAGAAATCTCTACTCTTTCCTTAGCAAATTGAATAAATGGTATTTGTACTTTGCATACTGGAGAAGGATTTTCTTTTGGGAAACTACCTATGTCAGTATTTGGTCATTTTTGTTGGTAATAGCCGTGCATTAGTTTGTATTTTCTATCTGACTTTTCTGCTTAGGTGCATAATTTTACTTTTTTAAGAAATTACTTGAGAGTTTGTATATATAAAGTAGTAGTGTTTGGGGGCTTTTTTGTTTAATTCTGCTTATATTTTTCATTTTGCCAGTCTCTCTAAATACCTCTGTACCTATGTACTTCTCTAAAAGCTGTCTGTACCTATGTTTTTGCTGAATAAGCACTTAAGGATAGAAATACACCACTGTCTGCCTGTGATTGACAGAAAGCAAAGCTTCCAGGCAATGCAGACATTTCATTGACCTCCAATGATTGCAGGTGCAGAATCACAGTTCTCCTTTGAGTACACTGTCAGTGTTTATTTAGGTGCAAAGACCTATTTAGGTGCAGTGGTTCAATGACTGCTGGTTTTAGTACACCTAGATCTAAAGCATATTTCTTCCTAGCATAATGTATGAAGAGAAGGACCAGAAAAGTTTAATGTACTACTATTTCATTTTTGTCACTTAAGGTCTGCTGACCAGGGATATTGTAAATATTTCTCCAAGTGAAGGGAATTACCTCCAAAGTTCACCATAAAGCAGTTTCCTTCTGGTCTGAAAAAGCCCAAGAAAGGTGTAAAAGATGGAAAGGTTTACGGGGTTCAGTTGTGCCTCTGATATATCACTGAACTTGGACCTGAAGCCTCTCTTGATTAGATCCCATACTTACTTACAAAATACTATATCCAGATTCTCAACTAAATGTACAGTCAAAACATTAAGACAAAATGTCTAGAAGACTATCTTCCAGCAGAAGAGAGCAATAAACAGGAGAACAAAACATTCATAAAACTGAAGGTCCGCTTCCAAAGAAATTTTGAAAGGCAGATGTGCTTTATGAAAGTTACTGTGGCTATATTCAGTGCCAGTGCACTGTAAGCTTCTTCCCTTCCCTTCAATGAATAAACATACCTGTTTGATGTGAGTTAGAGTTGGTATTCCAGTTAAATAATGATTGTGAAGATGGATCTTTTAGGGAGAAGTTACTGTTCTGTATAATCCTCTATTCTCAGCTCAGGCACGTGACCTGCTGCTGCAACTAATCAAGGACTTCTAGGGGAGTCTAACGGTGTGTGTTTGAGCGGGAGGTCAGCCTGGATGAACACATTGATCCCTCCTGACCTTACAGCCAAACAACTTTTTGCTTAAGGAGGGTATGGCTTTTAAACAGGTTTATTTCCACTGTAATCTATATAGAAGTCTAACAGAATGTAATTGAAATCAAGTGAACGCTGGATGAAAGAAAAAAATAACATTTTCTGCTTTTCTGGATGGAGTACTGTCAGTGTTATAGAAACCATCATTTTCTTTACGTCATAAAAAACAAACAGGATTTCAAATCTGTGTTCTTTCATATCATGAATCATAAAAGTATACAGGTAGAACCAGGTCTCTCCTTTGTCAAAGCACTGTAAGCCTGCTATACCCAGAAAAATAGAGCTATAAATTGACACTTAAACAACAGAGACAGATACTGAATGTAAGAGACCTGATTTTTGTGCAGATATAGGGACATCTGCAGTGGTCAGCAAATACGCTGTCATTTACACAGTACCATATATGTTAAAGAGAACTTGGGGTTAGCTTTTAAATTCTTTTACCAGAGCATTCTCTATCATTAGATAACTGTGCTGCTTGTCTGAAGTGGCTGTACTCGCCAGAGTATAAAAACCTCTCCTTTGGAGAACATGCAGTTTCAAGCACCTAAGAAGTGTAGTGGCATGCTGGTAACATCCTGTACATGGCTCATTTCCAGAGAAGACCACACATCTTTCTATTGCTTTGATTATTAAAACATCAGTATTTTTCCTTTGCTCAAAAGAATACAAACCTCTGGTTTACCTCCAGAAAGCTGAATCTCAAAGACAGATTAAATGCTGAGTGAAACTGAAACAGACAAAAGAAAGCAAGTTCAAGAACTTTAAGAAAAAGCTTAGTTAAGCAGTAATTCTAAATAATTTACTATGGATTTGTTTCAGATTTTTGGAGTTCTGCTTTTGCAGTAACGTAATTCATACTTTTACTCCAATTTTCCAGATTCCTGGAAACCACACAAGTTGTTAGGATTTTAACTGTACCATATGGAAGAAAGCTGTCTTTCTCAACATACTGTATTTTTAATTACAGGACAGTACCTATATTCTGGTGCACGGATTTCCTAATTGCAAATTTTGAAATATCTGTCCTATGTAAATATCCCATAGAAAATTAGAATTCCAATCTGTAAGGCACTGTTGCAGACATTTAAGCACGAATCATTGGCCTGAGATTTAAATAAACAAAAGACTAAATTTATGGTCAAAAATAAAGAAAAAATAAATAATGTCTGACAAAGAATTGTTCCTACTTTGCAGATGGGAAATGGAGTCAAGGCAAGCTCAAGCGATTTTTTGTCATGCAGACAACCTGTGGCAGCACTGGCGTTGAATTGCTGCCTCCTGACTGCCAAGCTTAACAGGAGAAACTTCTTTCTTTTCATCATGCCTTCTGTCTTCTTAACTCTTTCACGTTTTGCTCTGATAAGTGGAAGTCACTGGGTGGCAGAATCCCTGGTTTATCAAACATTTTTCATTAAGAGCATATGTCAGAGCTAGACTACTTCCAGTACTTTCCCCTTCAGTGAAACCTCATCTACATGCCTCCCACACAGCTTTCTAGAAGACACAGTTGAGCACCAAGTGCACCCTCATTTCTTCTCCCCATCATTTTGCTAGACACATATGTTCTCCTTTCTGTGGGAGCAGCACTAATGTTCAGGCTTCACCCATTGCTAGGCAGCTGTTTGCACTGTAAAGAAGAGTTCCTCTGTGCAACAGCGGGTCTCCTGGTTTGTCTTTATAAAGCATGGAGAACAGGCCACTTGAATGCCAGTTCTCAAATAGCACATAAAGTAAGCTTAGTTATTTTTGCTGAGAAGAAGAAGGAAGTAGTAAACCCTCCTGGAGAGCAAAAACGCCAGGCTGTTTGATGAATCTCATGTAGTTACTTTCTTATGAAATGAAATAAACTCCTTGTCTTACAATAGCACATGCCTGATGGAGTCCTACATTCTACACTTACCAAAATCTGGACTGTTCAATGCATTGTCAAAGAACCATGCTTGCAAGTTAATAAAAAAACTCTTTGTGGTAAACACAATTTTTCAGCATTATCCTCCCTGAGCTGCAATGTGGAAAGATTTTACAGGGAGCAGTGTCAAAGGGTTAGAGAGCAGAGCCCTGTCACTGATGGAAATATTATACGTCAGATCTGCAAGGAAGTTACAGTGATCAGAAAGAGGAATGCAACGCTAAACAATGTTATCATCAGCACACTGGAGGAATGCTTTTACTTCCTATAATGTTACAGAGGGTACTGACCTCAGCCTGTATGCAGTAGAGCACAGCACAGATTTGCATTAGCTAAACATTTTTGACCTTTCGTCTGCAGTAAAATGGTGTCCCTCACTGCAGCTGAGAAAGATGGAAATTCTCTTCCAGTCTCTCCAGTTCTGGCAGAGTTGATGCTATTATGCTCTGCAGACTGTTTATACTGTTATACTATTTAGTTTACTAGCAGTGTCCAAATAAATCCAACAAGCAAGAGGGAAGAAGATAACTTCTTTTTTTATGCACACTCCTTTCCAGCACTGTACACCTAGCTGTCCTGTATATTACATTATCAAAGACCAGCTCAAGTGAGGATGAAATAGACCCCCACCGTACTTGCTAGATTTCAGGTTCCCAGGGAACACTGGTATCAGTCTGGACAGTTTGATGTAATCCTACTAATGTAGCTGAAGCTATCTGGGCTCAAGGATTTATTAGTTGTGAACGTTCATTTTTGTTTTTACTGGGTTCGTGCCAGTAAATAAGTCACCAAAACCACTAGCTGAGTGTCATATGATAGGAAAAGGCTGGGATCACAAGTAAGCCTTCTGTCTTTTAACAAAAAGAAGTGCTGAGGTAAGCAGCGTCAAACCCAGCTGCATCAACATGATGGTGGGAAGACAAATGAGAGCTTTCACTGCTGGATACAGGGGATAGAGAGCCCACAGTCTGAAAAACCTCTTCATATCCCAGAAACAGCTGTCATAACTGAAACTGCGAGGGACTGCTCTTTAAACCACGAGCTTTGATAAGGAGTATTCTCTCACCAATGCTTTCTCTAGACAATAAACACACTTCTAACAGAACAGCCCATCTGAAAGGTGACTAGAGATTTAAATACCTTCAAAGGTTTCCAACCCCCTCTTTTTATAACCTCTCCCAAATGCTTATGTTGAGTTCCCAGCTGGCATTTCTGAAGTATCTATCACTACAGTATCTGGCTGCTGAGCCATACGATCTCAACAACACTGTGTAATGTAAAACTTCTTAGACTTTTTCCTATGGGAGGCTGAACTTTACAAAGTTAGATCTAACATTTACCTTGTTATTGGTAACAGTGAATCATTAAAAGAGACACAATAGAAGGGACATGGGGTCATTTTAGAATAAATATTCAGGCAATGACAGCTTTGAAATATTCTGTTGGCCTCTCCCTGTGTGTATTCTGGGAACAGGAGGTCACGTGAAGTCAAGGGTGATGAAATGCATGTACTCCTGATCTGACCTGCTACGAAGGGGGGAAGGTATGAGCGACATGCAAGGGTCTAAGCTCTGCATGTGCACGTCTGTGTGTGCATGCACGTGCATGCAATATTTGTGCAGGGCAAAGAACAGAGAATCATGAGGTGGGGGAGGGAGGTGTTCAGTGCTGGTGGTGGAATGAATTCCAGACAGGGACTGCTTTCTCTCCACAGGGCCTGCCAGCTCCTTGTGGCTGTTGCCTGGGCAATGGCTGGGGAATTATGAGGAATGCTTGGAAACTATATCCTTCTGTTGGGCTCATGGATGGAGTAAAAGGGGGTGGATGGCTTTTCTCTGTCTATTTCTTTTTTATATTCAGAGATTAGACAGGCAGGTTGCTGTGGCGACGACATGGAGGAGGTCTCCTGCACACCTGCACCACAAACAAGGAGTCCTGCCAACACAGACTTAAGGAATCCCAAAGGCATCTTTTCCTTTTTTTTTTCTGTTGCCTTTTTTTCCCTTTTTTTTCTTTCTTTCCTGTGGCAAGTGCAAAAGAGAAGGGAAAATGGGAAAGAAGAGGAGGATATGGCAGAAGAGGGAGGAGGGAGACATGAAGAGAAAAGCCAATCAATATTCAATCAGCTTAGCTGAGCAGCAGTGCTTGCTTACTGTAAAACAGGGTGTGCATAAACAAGATTGCCAACCTGAGCAAGGTAACCTTAGGAGAGAAAAAACAACAAGTGTAATTTTGATTTTAAGTACTGAGTGTCCTGAAGTTCATGATATCTCTGGTGGAAACCTAAATAAAGTAACCGGAAATGGCAGAAATCAGGCACAAGACACAGAGGTGTGGCTGTGGTGTGTAAAGCTGGAAACTGAAATTACTCCTTTCTATCTGGAAAGAGTAGATGTATTTGTGTTTGTGCCTGCACATAAGATTCCATTTCCTAGAGATTCCTGCCTTTTGAAAAAGCTGAAGAATGGTGTGAAAATTGACATTATATGCCAGCTCCTTTGCTAAAAGAAAGTATCCAAAGGAGATAGATGTGGAAAGGGATAGTAAACCTTTATAACCAAGAATTCCTCAAGACAAATGTGTTGCTCTGGGATGCCATGGCATTCCTCCAACTTATCCTATTGAAGTATTCAGCTAATGAAGAGATACTGTCCTTTTCTCATATCTCCTGGATATCCTCCCCCATCTTCTTCAAGGATTTCCCTCTTCTCTTCTCCTTGTCCTTTTTCTCCTCATTATTTCTTTACAATCCCTTTCAGCAATTTTTCACATCATCTCTTCTCGACACCTAAAATGACTGCTTGCATGCCTACAGCACTATCCAATGTACATACAAACAGATTAACTAAAATTAAAAATGCGTGTATATTAACAGGTAGAGAATGCACTTGTGAGTCTTTGTTTCTGCATATTCTAGAGTCTGGTTGAGATTTTTCCACTTTGCATGTGTGTCTTGTCATTGGAAGGATGAAGGCTCCCACTAACTAGGACATTTAATAAACAAAAAGAAAAAAAAGATTGAAGTCTTCAAACTAATAAAGTTAGCAAGTACCTGGAACCCACACTGTAAGGGGTGAAACAGGAGGGAGAAGTGGAGACTGGAAGGGGTCAGTGACTTTAACCACTTTCTCATTCTTGGATAACAGCAGATGTCAGGAGTGTTTGCCAGCCTCCCAGGGAAAAGAGAATTTTGCTGTTCTCCTTACTGCCCCCCATCCAGTTGCTTTTTTCCATGCATAGTGTTTCACATAAGTAGAGAAGTATGTAAGAAAGCTTTCTGCGTGTACCAGTGATAATGAGCTTACAAGTAGAGAGTGGATTACTCAAATGCAATGAAATTCAGTTGTTCTCATGACCAGCTGCATCTTTGTAAATAGTTGCCCAATCTATTTGTAAGGTGAGGATAAAAAAACAAGTTTCTGCTGCTTGGATATCAGTAATTTTCATGGAATTTTATCCACATTTATAGAAGGCAATGGCTTGTTCAGATCCCATATATTCATATCCCGTGTATTCCTTGCCTTTGTTTCATTTTAAGGTTAACGCTAGCTTTTCTCCTGGATAAACTGCATTGTTGTGTCTATGGCAATGTTTATAGAAAAAGCACTTTATGTATAATCTACAACCACCATAAATGTAAAATACAGCTATTGCTCCTCAGGTTATTCAGATTCTGAGCTTAGAGGTCATGTCAGTAACATTTGGAAGGCCAACTCTGAAAGAGATTGCATGTGCTCCATTCCAGATAAAGTCAGTGCATAATGCCTTTGTTCTTCAGTCAGAAACCTGGGGAGCCTCACACAAGCACATTTCTTTACCAGAGGGCAACTGTGGGTACTTTAATGCCCTCTATTGTGCTCTGTTGCAGTGACATCCTACGCTGAGCTCTATTCTGCACAGACAGTTCTAACAAAGCTGTGAGTGAGTGAGTATATGATACTGGGTGTGATGGCAAACATGAACTAACTGTTCAAAAGACCATACTTTGTGCTGTCCAAAGCTGGCTGAAGACAGTGAGAATTCTTCTCTTGCTGTCAGTGGATTTTTTTAATGTCTTTATACATTCAGGGGATAAAATCAACTGCTTTACTTTTCTCTCTAAAACCAAAACTTCACCAGTAAGGAATGTATGCAAGAGATAAACCAATATTCCCACCTCGATTACATGCAATGAAGGGGAAAAAATCCAATTGAGATTACAAAGCAAGGGAAATAAAGGAGAATTCATGGAGAAAATACCCTTTTTGCTTCCTATGGCTGGCTTCCATCTACTATGTTTACTTTTCTCATTTACAGGTTTCTGAGACCCATCTTGACCTGCCAAATCTACCCTAAGCAAAACACTCAAAGAACAGCAGCACTTGTCTTGCTGAGGGACAGCTGGGACTATCTCTAACTGGCAGGCCTCCTGAGCATGCAGAATTCTGTAGCATGATCCAGCCAGTGCTGGGAATATGAGCTGAAAGATATTAGAGTTTTATGAGGTGATAGTCATTGATCAGGTAAAAGAAAGGAAAAGAAAACCAAGATTTGTAGAATTGGAAGCTTTACCTGGGGTAAACAAAGCAGATATTATTTCTAGAATCATATCAAAAAAGCTGAAAATACCAGCTTCTAAGCCACATTCCAGTCTGATGCTTTGTAAGCCTCTACTCGTGGTAAGGGAGTCACTCCGAAGTTACAGGAGCTTTATAGGTGGAAATTAGTTTTTGCATCTTTACCAGAATACCTCTTGTTTGCTTTCCTTTCAAACTATTGTATTTATTATTGTAATAAACACAGAAAAAACAACCGACTTTCAGACAGAAAAAGATATTTTAATTGAAGAAGCATTTGGTCAGTGAGCACTAGTTTGTTTTTGTTACATGAAAAATGATGCATTGCTTGCTGAACTGAAGCTGAGTTTTTTCAACAGTCCTTGAAAGTTAAATTAAAAGAGTAATATGCGGAGTGGTCCATGCCTGACACAGAAATGCAACAATTCAGAAATCTGTGTGAAACGCCTAATAAAGAGAGATTATCCTGGTACCCCAGCAAAAAAAAAGGTGATCTATTTTTCTTTTAAAATACTGTATGAACATGTATGATGTTATCATTTTGCATCCTCAGGTACTTCCCAGAGGAGTAAAAAACAAAGGGAATGCAAAATGGCTTGAGAACCCAGCCATGTACAAAGAAAGGTCTTACAGAGGCCATTTAAAAATGCCAGATATAGAACCCATTTTTTTTAGGGGTTACGGTCATTGATCTGGAAAACTAAAAACATCCAGCATGAACAGCTGTGTAAGGAGGGCATCTTGGAAGGACCTACTGAAAGCTGTTTGACCTGCTTTTCATACCCCTAGGTTTCCTTCCAAGAAGATTGAGAGGCTGGAAGTCACCGGGTCTCTTAGGTGGCCCCACCTCTCTGGCTAGAGAGGAGTACAGTTGGTGGATGTGCTGCACCACACTAGTGGCATTTTGGAGAAGACCCAATGGTCTCGTTTGCCCTTCAGGTTGGCAGCACAAGTGTAAAAGCAGGTCTCAGTGGAAGGGGAAAAAGGACATAGGGTAAAAATCAGGGCAGGGCTGCATCTGGGGCCCCAGCCAGACTGAACTGCTGCGAATTCCCCGCTGGTATTGTAGGAATGGAATTTGGGTTCTCATTATGCTCTTCCTATGCATGGTCATCACATCTAGTGTACAGGGTTCTTCAGAGTCTCAGGGCCGAAATCCAATGCTCTACAGCTGGCTGACACCCTTCCCCCTCCTCAACTGCACGCGGAAAAGGGGAGATCTGTTTGTGTGGCTCGCCTTAGACCGACTTGTTCTGGAGCTGTAAATTGCTTCAAGGCTCTTCAAGATGAAGGACTATGTAAATGTGGGGCAGTTATCAATGTAGACGGAATGCACATGCAAATTAAATACTATAAATGTGTTTGGAATTAAATCAATGTGTTTTTGCTTGAAAATTTGGCATGTGATTAATCAACGTGCTCTGAATGAGTGCAAATACTGTTGGTGTATATTGCCAAAGTATCTGAGCAATTTAGTACCCATGTAAGGTACCCACCTAGGCCCCTGGAAAGGAAACCCACTATTATATGAATATTCTCATGAGCCTTCTTAAAAGCACCATTTAAAAAATAAACATTGCAGAAACCATCATGTTCTACTTTTAAGCCTGTTCTGAAGTGTAACCACCTCTGGGCTGAAATGTGCCAGCTGTTCAACAATGCCTGGTTAACCCTGCCTTCCATTTTAGGATAAGTGAATAACAAAATATAACAATTCAAACCATAATGGTTTTTAGACGAAATATTGCAATTTATGTTGGAATTTGATTAAAAAATTAGAAAAAAACTGATTCATTTGATTTTCATTGAAATGTACATAATACGTAAAGGTTAGATAACTTCACTGAGCATCTAAAAACTGATAAACATTCTACCATGATTAAAACTTTCTTTCCTTGTTTGAAAAATTTTGTTTTCCAAACAGTATTTAATTTTACAAAATATGGTAGTTTTACACACTTGGTTTTAAGCTTTAGTAATGTCTAAACTTGATACTGCTTTTCCAAGAGCTTATTTGAGCCTTCATTGCCCTTCCACATACTTTTAGTTTTTACCTGCATGAAGGCATGTGGTTTTGAGCAGTGAAAAATTAAGATTAATTTTATATGTTATGATTCTTTTAAATGCCACACTTCTTGCACACTGCTTTTCAGATATAAAGTGCTATTACCTAGTAATGCTACCTGTTATTACAGATTCTCTCTCTTCCAAAGCATTTTAGGAACCCAATGTTACTCTGGAAGGTACCCTTGCACAAGCCCTTCTGTCTTTTTCTTCCACCAAATGTAACACTTGAGAATTAAACATTCAACATGTCTTCCATAATTTTCATTACATCCAAACCCATGCCAACAATTTTGATTTAAAATTTTTAGTATTAACTGAAATGAATAAATGGGAAGCCCTGGGTAACTGTCTCACTCAATGTAATAATACCTTCAGTAACAAAAGAGAGAATATTGGTTTTTTGAGAGTCTTTTAAAAGTCTTTCAAAACTTTTGCCAATAATTTGTACATATACACACATATTAATATGCATTTGCCTGATTTTTGTTTTCCTGTTAAATAATTCTACATCCCATACATAGAGTATGAGACACAAATCAGAAGAATAGATAATAATATTCCATTGCCTCTGCATTTTTCTGTGGATTTTTCCTGTGTGGTCTCTAAAATTTATCAATAATTTGGTATTTCTTTGGGGATTTTTTCATTCTTTAGCCTATCATAGGCAGTGGAGCCTCAACTGGCTGCTTCCTCCTTTTTGGCTTTTCAAGTCTAGGAAAATTTTTGTTAGTTTCATTAGTGTTAGTCGACATTAACAAAAGTTATATATTCTATCTACCCAAGGTGATTTTACCTTCACCTGTATTCTGCTTTGCTACTATAAAAGCATCTAAATTATTTACTAGATAGAGATGATCATATTTTCAGGCATACACCTACTACAGCTATTTTAGACTGAGATTTAGGTATGATTGATTGTACAGTCAGCAATTACAAGGGGAAAATTTCAGAATGTGTTGCTTTATTTTCAAGAAAAAAAGAACAGGTGTAGCCAAAGTGGTGTATACGTTATTCTGATTGTGTAAAGAGTTAAGGCACACAAGAATGTCCTGTACTGCTGTTGGAAGGTATATTACTATTAAAATTGTTATCGAAAAGCTTGATTTCTTGACCTTACCAGAAGTATTGCAGATAGATGTGAGTTCAGCTGCAGGCCTTATGGGCCAATAGACCATTCTTGCACTGTGATCAGAAATAGTCAGGAATGTAAACCCTACTATAGATCTGGGCTGAAGAGATCAAAATAGTGTGAATTTGGGGAATGTAGTCCACATGGGGCTTGCAGAAGGCCTTTTCTGGTCATCTCTTCATGGAGGTTCAGAGGCCTGTCATTTCCATTCAATATTTGAAGCTGTACTGAGGTGGAATAGAGACAATATTTCATAATAATTCAGTCAAACTTTTAGTTTTTCTGTGATGCCTCTCAGTTTCCAAAGGTACTCATGGTTCAGGAAACTCTATTGGAGTTTATCTAGGATACTAAATACATGACCAAGCTCTTCTGGTACAAAGCCAAACTTGAGCCAAGCCCATATTTTGTAATGAAATCTACTCCGATTTTTCTGTGTCAGCAAGAAAACTATCTGCTTCATCTACCTTACAAAATAAACTTTCCAAAACCAGGAGTATGTCACACTTACTACTGCACTCTTTTGGAGCAGCTGCATCTCTGAAGCACGTGTAAATGAAAACAGCACTGGAGCCATTCTCCATCTTGTTTAGCTAAAGAATCATATGATGTTTGCCAACATTTGTTTTCTGCATCCTTTGTCTCAGTCATCTTGTAATCTTAGGGTAAATGGACTGTGGATTTGGGTTCAAATTCAAAGTTGCAAGAAGAAATGTATTTACTGATCTCATTCTACCTCTCTGTTCTTGGGGCCCAAACACTTGGCCAAAAATCAGGTTATTGGAGGTTGTTCAGCCAGATATCTTTCTTGTTCACAAAAAAGATAGATTCTTTTTTTCCCCTCTGAATACAGAGAAATCAAGCAGAAGGTAGCTGTCTACTCACAACTTCAACCCTTTTTCAGCTCATAATAAAAGCTGTTTAAATTTGGTCTTTTTGCCATTCTGTGTTGGTCAGCTTCATTTAAAAGCCCTTTTTTACAAACTGCTCTATTTTCTATTTTTTTTTATGCTACGAGGCAATTGATCATTCAGAGAATGAATTCGCATCAAATCACTCTGTGCTACTGCTCTGGGCAGCAGAGAGCACTTACATTGATTCAAGGACCATGTTTGTTTCCGCTGTGAATACACTTACCAAAGCTCAATGGCTTATTTGCCTGCAAGCTGGCTGTTATGTTCATGGACCTTCATCCTGATAGTTTAACCCAAATCCTGTCATTACCTTCAAGCTGAATGACTGATTTTTACATAAAATAGGTAGAAAATATCTTAAATTATTGCAGTGGGCACATGAATATCAGCAATCAGAGTTAAAACACAGAAAGACACATGTCAAATTTTTCCAGTACAAGTGGTTTCTAGGCTGCTAAGTTTCTCAATCTAAGAAACTCACAGTTTCTCAAACACAAATGTAGATAAATTGGTGTTAGGATGCATTTGCTTTATTCTTCCTTTGAATATTAATGTGTCTTTTCTTCACCCACATTGTATTTTTTAAAGCTTTTTCATAGCTTAATAAAGAAATGTTAATCTGGCTGAGTGAAACAGCTGCTGCTCATACTGGCACTATCTGAGCTGTTTATTTCTTGCCCAACCTCCCTCCTAACACTGCTTTTATTCCTCATGGCTTTATTGTAATTCTTCTGCACCACCCCTTTTATTTACTCAAAAAAAGTTAGGATGTACTGCTCTTGCTAACTCCTTTGCAGAAGGACTTGTCCCAGTCTAGGTGAAAGTCAATATAAATCTTTTGACAAACGGGAATAGGTTCAGGTCTTATTGAAAGAGAACACGAGATCAAAAGGTCCATAAAGCTTCTGGTTTCTATCCCGTGCCAAAATGTTGCTGCAGTGAAATTTTATTTTTTAGCCTATCCATGCTAAGAGCACTGAGACACCTTCCTACCCAGAATTACCTGTAGAAAGCTCTTGAAATACAGTGAAAAGCTTCAGTAGTTCAAACTATGAGAATCATATTCCTTCTCTCCCCAGATGGCCTAGAAAGAACCTTCAGACAATACAGATTAAAGATAAGCTTAAAATTTCCAAAGAAAATATACTGTGGCAATTTTGCACATCTGTGGCACTTTCTCACTCTCTGCTGTGAAGTGATGTAGTAAACTGAAAAATTTCCTATTGGGGAGAATTTTTTATCTTACCAGACATAGAATTCCAGAGTCAGTCTAATGAATATCATGTTGTTAATAGCTCTGAATTTACACTGTGGCACAGGAGATCAGAGTGAACTGTGATCTCTAAGGCAGCATGGAAACAGTCGGCTTGTGTTGAATCCTTAAGCTGCTTGCCACTTTCTTTGTCTCCATTTTTTTCTGTATTTCTTTTTTCAGTGCAGCATTATGGACTTGTAAAAGCAGAAGAGGAAAGATACAAAGTCAACAAAATAATTCCAGGGTCTAGCAGCTTAGCTATCCCACCATCTGTTTAGAAGGACAAAACATTAAAATAAAACAAAACTTGTGGTCCAACAGCTATGTCTGCAAAGAAGAAACAGTGGTACACTTTAAATTCTAGGCAACACCCTTTGGATCAAAATATTACGACAACAGATAGCAGTGACCACATTAAATGGATACTCACACAGCTAGGCCATGACTCAGACTCCTTACTGTTGTTTGGAACTGAAACCTGAGAGCAGAGAAGCGAGAGGAAAAGAAACCTTGTGTTAAGCTGGCATGCACCAGTGAATAAATGGCTGGCATTTGCAAAGCTGCATTGCAGGGGAGCTTTTAACAGTTTGCCACTGCCAGCTGATGTCTCTTTAAGCGTCACTGCCAAGAAGCCAAAACTGGAAGCAGGTGCAGGGGTAGAGGAACTGAATGTGGAAAGGGAGAGAAAGAGAGAAAGCACAGTAGTTCTGTTGTTAAAATTCTCTTGCTTTCATTAAAACCTAAACAAAGCTTTACTTTAAACTTGAATAATAAATTTTGGTGTGATAGACTCCTGCCTATCCAGTTTGACAATCCTCTTACTTTTATACACTGAGGTAAAAGAATTTTGTTGAGCTTTCTTCCCCCCCTGTAAAGCCTTGGATTGACTGAGAGAATGCTGTGTACTGATTATAGCAGCTTTCTTTTGGAGATTGAGAGCATCTGCTTTGTAATGCCTCTTGTTCCTTCCCCCAAGCAAAGTGCTTTTTACAGACTCCCATTAGTCCAGGGCCTGGGAACAGAGCAGTTTCCCCAGATCAAGTCTCTGTCATTGCTGTGCCATGTCACTGGTTCAGGACCTGAGTACACTGCTGTCTGATAAGATGCATAGCAGGAAACATTAGGCGCTAAGAATTTACGTTTGTCAATACACTAATGCAATGGGCTACTGATTATTTTGTGAAATGTCTTCTGTTCTTTTTCTTAAGATCAGTTATAAAAAGCATCGAGACAGGTATAGACTGCACAGTAGGGTTTTAGTAAGCTCTGCAAGAAACTTTGTGAGAGGTCTTGGCTGTCTTTGGGATACCTCAAAGAGGAAATATATTACCTAATTTTAAGGAACAGAAGGCCAAAAGAAAAAAAGATAAAACATCTTTTTATGTAGACAAAACTCTAAAACCTTGAAATGCACATGGCTGAAGGTGGGAAGCTTTTCTTAAATCCTTTGCTAAAAGCCTTGAGTTTTTAATTATTTCATAGTTACTCTTCTCATGGATTAGAGAAAAGGTCTGTCACTTCGTAGTCAGAGCTGTAAATTTGGGCATCTTTATTGTTTTCTACCGTTTAAGGAATTCCTACTATTGCTAGCTAAAATATTTTCCTTTCTGGTTTGCTTTTCCTGTAGAGTATAAACAGTAGCTAAAGCCATACTGGGCAGAGTTAAAACAACAAAAAAACCAAAATAAAATAAATCAACATACATGAGTGCTTCTGTGTGGCTTGTGTTTTAAAATCATTCCTATCCAGGTTCTAAATAATATGCTTTTGAATCAAAAGCTGTATTTTAATTTTTGGGTTTTTTTCTGTCTCAGGACAGATTGTTGAAACTAATTTGATTACTGTCTTACTGTTTAGAAGCAGCACAGTCTTGAAATGACTTGCTTCTCCAATTATACAGACTGTGTATTCTAAAGGGAAATATTTCTCCTTTTTCAGTTCATATTGCATATTAAAACACTTTTGTATTTTTAGTGACAGTGAATTTTCTTCTCTTTAACTTTTACTTAACATCCAACTGCTTCTTACTCTCCTTTTTCAAAAAGTCCAGGAAATTAAGAGCTGAGATACAGACATGTCTGTATTTCTATCTGTCACTCATCTTTATAATGACATCTCATTTGGAGAGTGCTAAGGAACTGCTTCAGAGTGGTAATATTCCTCTGGCTCAACAGGAAACATACAGTCTGCCTCAGGATAAAAAGAGTACAGAACACAGTGTGGTGCAAAAGAGAATTTACAAATCAACAATGAACTCAGGCTGAACATTCATTGCCCAGTAAAAGTGAGCAGTCCTTCAAATATTGATGTAGACATTGTAGGATTTTCAGAATACCTACCCTAAGCTTTCAAGCTGTTTCCTCCAACTCTTGCAACCTGGGGAGAAATAGTCTTATTCTGATAAAAACTGAGATTTTCAAAAGAATGATTCCAACAGCTATATCTTTTTAGAAAGCACCAAAATGTTTGGATAAGAATAGAAGTAAATCTGTGATCTTTTCAAAAGGGAGAATAAACATAAGTGAATCTATTATGTTTTCTGTGAAACACAATTGCATATGAGACTGGCCACATATGGTAAAACAGTGAGGCTTTCTTAACACACAGGACTGGCTTGGACAAGTAGGCAACTGCTCGTCAAACTAAAGGGAAAGAAGCAAATGTATAGGCAGTGGAAACCAGGACAGGTGACCTGGGAAGAGTATAGAGAGGAAGGTCGGTTGTGAAGGGATGGGGTGAGGAAGGCCAAGCTGAAGCTGGTACTGAACCTGGAAAGTGATTCAAAGAGTAACTGAAAGGGCTTTTACAGGTATGTTAAGTAAAAAAAGGAAGGTCAAAGAAAGTTACCCTCCTGATAATCAATGCTAGAAACTGGAAACAACAGATGAGGAGAAGGCTGAGTTACTCAACAATCTTTTTGCCTCAGTCTTCAGTGACAACCTCTCTTTCCATACCTCTTGAGTGTATGGATGGCAGGATAGGGATGCAGGAAGTAAAAACCTTCAGTGTATTTTTTGGAACATTGAAAGGACATTGACCTGTGGGAGCGACTCCAGAGGAGGTACACCAACTTGCTTAGAGGGATGGAGCAACTCTGCTGTGAGCAACGGCTAGGAGAATTGGGATTGCTCAGCCTGGATGAGAGAAGGTGACCTAATTGTGGCCTTCCAATACCTAATGGGAGTCTACATGAAAGATGCAGAGGGACTTTTTACGAGAGCATGGAGTGACAAGCCAAGGGGGAACGGCATTAAACTGAAAGAGAGTAGGTTTGGATTAGCTATTAGGAAAAGAAATATTTACTGTGAGGGTGGTGAGGCACTGAAACAGGTTGCCCAGAGAAGTTATGGCTGTCTTATCCCTGAAGGTGTTCAAGGCCAGATTAGATGGAGCTCTGAACAACCTGGTCTAGTGGAAGGTGTCCCTGCCCATGGCAGAGGTTGGAACTAGTTATCTCTACAGTCCCTTCCAAACCAAACCTCTCTATGATCCTATGACTTTCTCAAGTCCTGTAGATCTAGTTTTGGACTGGCATGTGTAGTTTTGACAGGTCAACAGTTCTAATTAGAAACCAAACTGCAGTCAGTTCCAAATGCAAGTCCCATGTTTTTTCATGTGGAACATAAGCCAGACTGTAACATGAGAAGAGAATTCTTTGAGCAAGCTTCCAGGAAGTGCCCTGGATGGATTTGTCCAGAGTGTGTGAGATTTGGAAGGAGCACCAAAAGCAGTGATATGCATTCATGGTCTGTTCCAAAATAGGGTGGAAAGTAAATGCTAAAGGTGTAGTATCTGTGTAGATGATGGATAGGGAGGAATCAGACGGGGTCATGTCTTTCTGCTCTTCATTTTTATCCTTGAACTAATATCCTCCTTTTATTTTTTTTTTCTTTTTTAGGAGCATTTTAACTGAATTGAAGGTAAGACCTATTTCAAAGGATTATCACAGCAAAATGAAACACTGTACCTTTAAGCACTCAATCTCTGCTAAACCTTGCTATAACTTCTCTGGTTTTATTTCTGCAGCACTCAGGAAAACATTTGAAACTCTAAACACTTTGCAGTTATTGTTCATGATTAAAATTTAAAACAATGAGTGTTCTTAGATAAAAATGTATATATCTGTGTATAGTTAAGGTAGGTACACACAAAAAGACATGCTCACACTAACAAAAGTACAATAGCTCATTTATAAAGTCAAGAAACTGCAAATGGAGTACATTTTCTATAAACTGAACTAGCTTATAGTTGTATATATAAAAAAAATATACAGCCAGGGCCTATTAAATGAAACCATAGATGAAGTGAACTTATGTCATCAGTCTTTGAATTTTATACTTTTTGAACACTGTCCAAAAATTATAATCCACTGTTTGAAATACTATATCAGTGGAGAAGGAGAAATGATCTCCCCATTACAAACCTATAGCCTCAAATATTCACATCCTGCTGTAAATATATCACATATTGTATCATGTTGCTTATGGAAAAATTACTTTTTTTCTCCTTTAGTTTGCTGACCCTTTTGCTGTAGATTAATATTTGGCAAAGTAACGGCTCTAATTATTCCTTTCCATTTTACTCTACAGGAAAACAGTCTCTCTATTTTATATTTCCGTATTCATGATGATCTGTACTGGTCAAATAATGAAATTCAATGCACCCTGTGGATGATGTGACTGTATATATGCTTGCAGTTGCTTAGTGTCTGAACTACAGTATTTTTGTTTCGTGTGCTGTTGTACTTCATGATCTTTACATGTCGAATGCACTTCTTGGATGGGTCCTAAGTATTATATAACTAAAAGCATAATAATAACAAAATATATACCAGAAGGTCAGACTATCTTAAATATGATAGTAACAAAACTAAGTAACTCAGCACAAGAAAAAAATCTCTCATGATATAAACAAGCATGTTTGTTTCTGAGTATGTTGTGTTGGTAGAGTGTAAGCAAAGAAATACTAAGCACCTTCAGGATGGGATCCTCAAGCATCTGGGGCCCAACTTCCAAAGTAAAACACAATATTAGGTATTGTTAGATTCTGGCACATTTTAAAAATGTGAAATCAAAGCCTTTAGGTTTTTCTTGCTTTATATTCTATTAAATTGCAACAGGACTGTTCCTCCATAGCATAAAAATTATTCCACTTTCATTAACAAAGCATTTTTTTCACTTTCCACTTCAGCACTTATTTCAACAACTATCTTTTTTTATTGGGATTTTTTCAATGTGGAAACAAAGCAGCTTACAAAGAATTTACTCACTACTGAACATGGCATGAGATAAAAGGTTCATAATGGCTCTTCTCATTAGGAAACTTCTACATTAGAGTGCATTTTTTTACAGTTGTGACTAGTCAAAAGTGTAATTCTGATTCTGTACATTTCGGGCAGCATCATCTCTCTGATTTATTAGTTGCACAGTCTCTTATTTTTATTTGTGTTACTTTTACAATATTAAAATCTAGTGTTTCTTTCTCAGTGCTTGTGACATTACCTCAGCTGCTAGTAATTGTCATGTTCCATATCATTACAAGAAGTGGAATGGAGGAGGGTGTTCCACATAAGCAAATAGGTAGTTTGGCAGCAAAACAAGAGAACACAAACAGGACATAAAAATTTCAAAGCCAGAATCTCTGCAAGCCAAGATATATAGAATGGTAGTTGTGGTTTCAACTGGGGCCAAGCCAAAATGAAGAAAATAGCACTACTCCAGATTTGTACCTTAATTGAAGTGACAACTGAAATTAAAAGGTTTTTTATAACTGTTCACTGTGCATAAATAAAAACTTGAAAGATAATGTGCATTAATAGTGCATACATTTATTTTCCATGGTATTTGGAGGTGATTCTGTTCTCAGATTTGTGTGGGGTTTTGGCATTTTTTCCCTACAGGTGTTGCAGACAAGAGGAATGAAAAGTAGATACCTGTAGAAAAAAGTCTGTCCATGTTCAAACACATACTTTCTCTGCTATAAAGTTTTGAAGAAGTTGTCAAGCAGGCCACAATTCTATCAAGTTGGCTACTGGACCTCTATCCCAAAGTAAATTTTATCACTTGGAGCACATTTTTTTGGCCCCCAATACTGTAGTCTCTTCATGTTCTGTTTCCCTTCACACCTACCTTTTTGCTTCGCTAGCTACGTGTACTGAAATTTGCTCTTTCCTTGACAACACAGCAGCGTGTTTCAACTTATTGTACGGCTTCTTCTTAAAAAAACTCTGGACTCAATATAGGTGAAGCACATAAGACACAGTAAAGAACTATTCTCAGATATGATATGAAGGCATTTTTTCTGTCTGCTCTCTGAGTAGACAAGAACCCCAAATTTACATATGGAAGACAGAATATCAGGATCAATTAAAAAAATAACAGTACAGTTATTGGTAGGTGATACACTATAGTACAGGACAATCTACTGGCCTCTGCAAAGAGCTCTCAAAAGTGAAGGTACTACTTAGCTCCCACTAGCTGCTAAAAGAGACCTAAAACTACTAGTAGGCTTTGAAAGCAACCATTTTAGAGATGGAAATCCTTTTTTCCTGGCTGTACTGGAAAAAAAAAAATTGCTGAAATATCTTATTGCCTTACATATTAATGCTAAGGTTATAGATTTATTATTTTCATGGATTTTCACAGTAAAAAGAGACCTAGGCCCTCATTCTAGAACACTTTTCTCTTTTTCCCCATAACAGTCAGTGAGCTGACTGCCTAGATCCTTCTTGTTATTCACTAGAGAGATCCTGCTTAACTCTTCTGCTCACTTGTATTTTGAACTGTTGTTTCTCAGGGTTTTCAAATTATTTTGAAATTTCAAGAGGGCATTGGCCCACAAAGAGAACATACATGACTGCTCAGTCAGTTGTTTCAACAGTTCAACATCTTTTTGTTTATCTAAGTAGAACAAAAAGCTATCTAAACACACTCTTTTTTTGTATTTTTGGGGAAGTGTTGTCTACCTCAAAGGAAAGAAAAACATTTATTCTTTGAATTTGGATGGAAAGTGGAATGTATCACTGTACTCTGTACTTTTTTTGCTCACAGTTGATTATAATTATAATTTATAAGTTACAGCACCATTTCAGGTAAGGTTCAAGTCTTCCCCCAGAATCTGGGTGTTCAGTTTTTGTTCTTTCAATGAATTCTACAAAGCATATTTGATCAGTAAATCAGATGTTTTTATGAAAGAGTAATGATCCTAATTTTACGAATGAGATAATAAGAAACAGTGTCACTCAGTGTCAATGCTCTGACCACCTGGATATCTGAAGGAACCACCTCTCATTACTGACAAGTGAAACTCCACAAGTTTAGGTATTTGGTTTGGATAAAACCCTCAAACTCTGAAAACTAATCTCAATGAACCTAATCTATAACACTGAAAAAACTGCTTGTTATCTGAGGGAAAGTGGAACACTGAGTTGCGAGAAAAAGCAGACGCATTGTAAAATTAATTAATTTAATCAGGTTTTAATGGATACATATTCCACATATTGAAATTTTTTCTAAGAAAAAATGTTCTCAAGGCAAGTATTTTCTCCAGTTCTACTGGCATATTTCTAAAAAGAATATTTTTAATTTTTCTCCAACAGTTCTCCAATTTTCCCCGCCTATTCTAACTTCACCATTGCATGAAGTCAATTTCTTGCATTCTTGCACTACAATGAATGCCTCTCTTCCCTTTGGAAGACCCAGGAATACAACAATATTATTCTACGTATTGCCCAGTTTTCTAAGAAATGCTGTCTTGTAAATAAACTTGCACAGCATTTCAACTGCCTTTGGGTTCTAAGGTAGATGTATAGTAATTCAAAATTATAATGGTTTCAAATCAACAACCATGTTACACATTATGGATTTGCAATGACATTCTCTTTAACTAAAAAGGAGTCACTTTTCTGTAGATTCAGTAATTTCTAAATAAAACCAGGAACAGATACAGACACTTTTCCTGAAATACCTGCAGGTCCGCGGACTTGTGTTAGTAGCAAGTAGACAGGACAGGAGCAATGCCTTTAATCTTTATTTAATGACTCCATGCCAAACATGCATTTTTCATTCCAGTGTATCTAAAATAGCTGCTCAGACAGGACTCCTGATAGGTGATGAAAATGAGAGACAGGCCTCTACTGTCTATGCTATTATGAGCTACAAACAATGATTACCAAAAAACCCCAAAATCCAAAAAAACAAAACCAACCAACCAACAAACAAGAAGTCCCAACAACCCTTCTCTTAGGGACTTTTACAGCATTGGTTTTCTTAAAACATTCAGTATCATAAGTCACTGGAACTCCTCTATTTGCAGAAATATATACCTTATCCATGGGTGAAATTATGGCCATAAAAAGCTATTTTAGCAGGACCTACTGGTTCATTTTAGAAAAAAAACCTGATGGTCATTTGCAAACATTTAATAACAGAATGAGAAAAAAAACAGGCTAAAAACCACTCCTACTCACTCCACATGCTTATTCTCTGTGTCAAAGATTTGTGTTTGTTGGCAAAAGTAAGGATTTTCAAAACTGTGACAGCTAGACTCAATTTTTCTTGTAAATACTTACTTATGTCTGTTTTTTTTCAATGAATTCATACTTTCAGATGAAAGTATCAAATTCAAACTGCTCAAGGAATGTGAAATTTCAAAGGGGTTTTACCCGCTTGTATATCTTGTCCAGAGTATAAAATTTTAAGCCATCCATACATTATATATTTTGTGGTAACAAAGATAAATATTTGTATGAGTAAAGGTAGATCAAGTCCATCTTCTTCATATTGATATAACTAATTCAAACTCAGAGCAATTAAGAAATCATCATACTCAGAAAACAGCAGAATTGGCAAGGTGCGTACTTATGTCTTTAATGCCAGCTGAGTTTTCAAGGAAAAAAAAGATAAAAACTGAACAGCAATAGCAATTGTCTTCCTAAATTTAACCAGTTATCTTAGAAATAGAAGTATAAACAATAAAATAAAATTTGAATGAAACATTCACTGATGTCAAAACATATCAATAGGCTTTCTAAAATAAGTTGCCAGTTAAAATTGTGCAGTATTTTCTTTGGCATAATAACAACTCCTTATATGTCATTATTAGCCTAATTTTCTTTGCTAAAATTTTGCATAATTAGAGTACACACTGCAGTCTAAGATGAAACCAAGACATTACTTTGTAGTTTAACTGCAGATGGATTTGAGTCAAAAATTTGGAAAAAGTTCCAAATTTTTTCAAAGCTTGGGAATGTTTGGATCTGGTTTTGTGGTAGTTTTGTACTCCACTTCAGCCTGCGGAAGCATTCTTGTAGGGTTACACAGGAGTTGGATCAGACCCTCAGAATAGCATGTAAGTGGACAGTACCATAAATTTCTGTATTACAAGAGCATGAACTGTAGGATTTTGTAAGGAAAAAGAATTAGCATTGATGCTGTTCCTAAAGTGTAATCAGATTTCCAGCTGAAGAGTTCTGTTTATATCTGTTACTATGAAGGCAACTAGAAAATTGCTATCATCAAAAAAATGCAAGGGTTTAGACTTTCTCTACTTGATACACCAGCTGAGTATAAAATAAAAATGTGCAAAAAAAAGAAGTTAATTTGCATGGTCATTAGATCAATTTATTCTTTGTAATAAATACATCAATCACAGAAACTTCAGCTTTGTTAAGGTCCTGTAACAATTCTTACTTCTTAATGAGGCTTTTTTCTAGCCAGAGGGGAAAAAATAATAGTACCATATCCAAAATCTGTCCAGAATAAAATGGTTTTGGTTTTTCTGTAGCTAAGATAACTGTTCAAAGCAATTTCAATCATTTTTTATTCAACTGAAACGAGACAGCACACTAGTTTCTGAGGATAAATTCTATTTGACCAAAATTTAAATAGCAGTGAGACTAGATACCAGTTAATAAATTGGCTCACCCAGAATTTTATGGTAGAAAAAATGGAATAATTTTAATTTATGTGTACAGTGTAGGAACATTAATCAGCTGCACATAATTAGATACCTAGTAATTACATAATCTGCATCAGATTTTCACTGTGACTTTCCATGCGGTCACCATGCAACACCAAAATCAGATGAAAACTGTCCATTAACCTTTGCACGGAGAGGGAGAAAGGGTGTATAAGCTCTCTGACCTCAATAATTGCCCACAAAGTTACTGGGCACAGAGAAAGAGAGGTAAATTTGCACCACTGCAACTTTAAAAATATCTCTCATTCTTTAAAGAAGTTAGAAACTTCAGCGCTCAGAGACTGCCAGTCTGCCATATATCTATAGAGTGAGTATAGCATGGGTATGACAATGTCAGAACACCATCATGTCTTTTGTGGAGCTCAGTTTTATGGAGCATTTACAGTGAAATGGCACTTCCCTCTCCAAGATCTTTCATCTCTGTCTTTCTCAATGAGAAGACTGACATCTGAAGGCGTGATTTTGTGACACGTAAATTATCCTTTGGGAAGACGACAAAACCCAAGAGCCTATTTAATGAGTGATAGTGAGAGGACAATCATCTAATTTTGGTTGCTATTTTCACTGAATGGGTTTTAAATCCAAAGCCTGGAAGGCAAAGGAACTCTTCTGAGTCAGAAAGCAGAAAGACTGGGATGGCACCGTAATGGAAGATTAACTGGGAGCTGTGGATAATGATACATGAGCATAAGGATCCCACCCAGCAGTCAGTGCTAGAGTTCTGTTCCTCCAGCGAAGGCAGCCTGAGGATAACAGTGTAGAGGGGGATATACAGGAGTCTCTGCTAGGCCAGGTCCCATAGTTTACCTTAAGGAGAACGTCACAGCTCCCACTCATACCAATTAACTTGGCTGAGGTGTGTTGTGGCCAAGTAAGAATCTGGACATTCATACAAATTTGGAGGCCACAAAACTATGGGCAGAGTGGACTGGACAGTGCTTCTGCCCCAAATGGATAAGACAAAGAGTATCGTGTGGCAGAGTGCAGGTGCAGATGCCTCCCAACAGTACTGCCTTTGCAGCGGTCTGGGCATGAATGTTGTTCTAGTGGCATTTCCCAACACAGCAGAAGCATGATCCTCCTCGCCACCTGCATGCCTACTCTTGTGGTGTGGGATGAGGTTGGGCGGTGCCCACCTCCATGGGCTTTTCCTCTGTGGGTGGTAAGCAGAAGAAATTGTGGCTGGGCTTACTCAAGAGCTCTGGTGCTCTCTCTTGCATTCCATCAGGAACCTGTCCAAAGTGACAGACAGGTTCAGGAGTTCTCACAAGCTCCATGCGGCTCTACCCTGGCCATCTGGAAATTGAGACCCTCAGTGATAGCATGTAGTGGGCTACAAGGACTTACTCCCTCCTAGACAGTTCCCATAACCAGCTCCATGAACCAGACAGTGCCATGGGTGACTAACTGGCCACTCTACTGGAGCTCTAGCAAGGGCATCTCAGCAACGGCTGGGAGATTGCTGTTTCCACAGTGCTGTTCCAGAGCAATCAACAGTAAACTTGAGTCCTGGGGCAGGGGGCTTTGCTGTCTGCCTGAGGGGACACCCAGCTGGCCATACTGGAGGGGCAGGAAAATACTGCTGAGGATGGGCTAGTGTCTGTCATGCAGGTAAGGTGTTACACAGTGTTCAAGATTAGGTTTGCCTGACTGATTAAACCTTGTTCCCTTTGCTGGATTCTCATTAAAACCTTTGCTGAACTGAGGGGAAGGGGTTGCTCTGGGTGCAATGGGTTAAGGTCAGCCCATGGGGCTGTGACCTGCTGCTGTGTCTGGACCCTTTTTGGACTAAAGTCCCTGACAAATGAGCTCCATGGGACACAATGGTGGATGAAGCCATACAGGCTGTGGGGCCAGGACTCATGGTGTCCGACTGTGAGGGCAGCCCTTAGCAAAGCCTTGAGGCCTATCCCCCAACCACAGTTAAAGTCCCATAAGTAAGTCCCAGGACCATCAGCAGGAGGTGGGGATGGCCATGAAAGGACCTCATGACTCTGGGCCCGGGGTGGTGGTTATACTGACTTGTATGTCAGCAGACACTGAGGGAAGGAGACAAACAGATACATTTCTCTTTATTTGTGTGAACGGATTATTCCATCAAGGTTCCATGTTTCCACACTGTCCTCAGGCAATGAGAAATTTGATTGGATAATACTACAGCATCTGTTGTGGATGTGAAATCACTTTTTTCTTACATTAAAAAAGAAATTTCCCAGAAGTCATTGAAGTGTTGGTAGATTGTTCCAGGATTGTGTTGCCAGATTTCAGTCAATTAAAAAAAACATGAAATGCAGAGAACAGAGCCACCATTCATATTTACATATCCAACTGTTAATAGATAGTTAGAAATTCAGGTCCAAGGAAAAGCGAGATGTTGGTAATAAAATGTCTGCTGCCTGTGAGGACTCACATACCCAGTAAACTCCTCCATCACTCTTGGAAGCAAATTCTTGTTTATTTCCACAGGTGAGTTATCCTAGTCATCATCATCTTTAATGTCTTTAATCACACTAATACTTTAGGGACACAGGATACCTGAAAGGACATATGCTGGTCTTCCAGTGCACCGAGTTCTCATTTGGGAAAGCATCATCAGTGGGGACACAACTCACGGAAAGCCCATGTTGACCCTTTAATCTTTGTTAGCATTGTTTTGAGGCCTTAATTACTGAGAAGTTTCTGGCCTCTGCAACAGGGAAATTCTGTGGCTTCTTTAATAAATATGCATTAGAACACTGATAGTCCACTTGCAAATCCATGCACAAATACTGTATATGTCTGAATTATTTCTGTTCTTTCCATTAGATATTTAAAGGTGTTTTTATCACACTTGTTGTAAATATCTCTGTATTATTGTCTCAGGCTGAAGAAGGAAAAATGGAAATAATTTTTACTATAGCTCTGTTACCTTCACCGTCAACCTTGACACTTCAGTATCCTGTCTGCGTTATGTTACAAGCAAGTCACTGACTTGAGTATAAAAACCTTAAATTGATGTGTCTTGCAATTTCTTAAATTTCATACACTGGATGACTTAAAAACTTGCAAGAAACAGATTTTATATAGCAACTGTCAACATAAGGGGATGGTTCTCTGATTTATAACTAGAAATAAAAGCTTAAGTTTCAGGGTTGCCAAACTGCTCTCTTGAAAACAACAGTAACTACAATAGGAAAAGAAATGGAAGAAGTTCTTAGTGTTTATAATCATTCCCCAATGGAACAATTCTTTGCTGATTACTGTTAACCCCTTCCATAGGCTACTCTGCTTACAGAAAAGGAGGAACTATTTATTCCTAAGGACATATTGACTGTGAATTACTCAGTGTCAAGATCTATCCTCACTGAAGAAAAACTATGTAAAAAAATACCTTAGGAGATGCCAGTTGTTAAATACCTTGTGTCCTCTGTGATAGCTTCTGTAATTGTGCAGCAGTCCTTATGTCTTGAGGGGACTGTGAAGATATTGCTTTTGAAGTTAGCTAATAACTCATGAAAAATATGAACTGCATCCAAACTGAAATTATTGCTAAGAGGTAAATTACATGGTGATGTTATATAGCCTGTAGACAGCTCCATCTGAGAGGGCTGGGGCGGGTAAAGACTTATCTCCTACTCACTTTCCCAACAGAGGCAAGATAGACAAACAGAGCATTTGACAAGAAGCTCCTCTTCATTCAGTAAACCTAGTCTGCTAGGGAAACAGTTATCTAGGTGCGTGGATGAGAGGTAGTCAATAGATGAGTCCAGGCAAAAGCTTTGGTGGAAAAAAAGCCTTCATAATAGAGTGGCAGCAAAGGTAGAGAGTTATTTCATAGCAATAAATACAACATAGCTGGCAAAATACAAGTCATTTCCAGCCAAAGCACAAAGGAATAATTGTTCCAAAACCACAACTGGAATAGAAAAGAAATCATAGATGCTCGACAGGAACAGGAATTTTTCATTACACCAGAGTGAAATGTGGTCTATTGGAAAAGAATAAAGACAACTTCTCTTAATTTCAGGACGGCCAAAGATTTTGCGTTTAGCTAGTCTGTGGACTTCATGAAGCTACACCATAGTTCTTGTTACCCAAATTACAACTATTTCAGAAATAAAAATACCTGTCTCTTTGAGTTGGCATCACCCTAATTCAAACTCATTAGTACATTATCCCTCTGCATACTCCTCAGTGGGATCTGTTCTGTTGCCTTCTGCCTGCTCTGTGCTTCCTACATTTCAATCACATTTTCCGATTGCATGTCTGTAAGGATGTTCTCTGTCTCTAGCTGATCCATACTTCTTTTCATTTCATTGGACTCCATAAGACTTTGATGATGTGGTTAGGGCTGAAAATCCCCCAGTCTCTAATGACAAACATAGTGTTCTTATTTTGAGACAAATTCTGCTTAGAAGTATATGCCAGTTTCATGTATGTTTGTTCAAAACATAAAAACATCTTGTGGTGATTTTTCCCCTGGCCCCACCTTGGCTTTCCATGTCCTAAACAAAATGATGACCTAATTGAAAGTGTAGGTTTATTTAAAACCTATGAAAATCGAGTTTTCCTTTGGGGAAACAGGAACTGGATGCAAGCTGAGCTTCACAGGACATCATAAATATTTTGCTTCTTTTTCAAAATAATAAAATGCAGGGACGGGGGAGGTGGGGAGTGGAAATGAAGCTATGCAGAGATGTGTCCTTCAGGTGACACAAAGATGCCAAGTTCTCTGAGGCATGTCATAGATGCTAGAGGATGAGATATAGAACTAGCAGGAACTCATGGAGTAAGGCTCAAAATGACCCACTGTTTCTGTGTTTATTTTGAGAGTGTTCACAGGCAACACGTAGATGACTCTTCTCCAAGATACATATTGTATCTCTACTGCTGGGCAAGCAGGATAGCTAATGCACAGATAGAGAAGGACAAATAAAATCTAAAAAAATAATAAAACCAGTACTTGTGAATTTTGCTAATTTGGCTGTTTGGTTGCCAGGCATATCTAATATATCTAATTTTTCGTGTCAACTTCCTTCCATTATAAAAAGTATAAGCTAGAAATTGTAATGAATCTTTACAGGTTTAAGGTAGGCATGGCCTATGTGTCATTTTAAGACCAGTGAGTAAAGTCCTTAGATATATACAGAGACTGATCTGCTGTTTCATATTTTCTGCATGCAGACTCTGCAGTCAAGAAAAAAAAAAAATTAAATGCTGAAGTTATAGTAATACACCTTTTAATAAAGGCTGTAAAATCCAGCCATGGACATCCTCCAGGTACCAGACTAATCCTAACATAGCTCCTGACAGATCAGTCAGTCAAGTGGGCCATAGCAGTTTCAATTCCTATTCTTGCACTGCTACAGTGAGTGATCTCCAGAAGCTAACTTCTCCACAACAAGGCAAATCTAGCATTCTGTCTTAGCTTCACATCTAAAATCCTTCTTATTTGTCCATCTGGTCTCAAACTTAACAACGATTCTGTATCTAACAAACTCATATCCAAATCACACCTGTTTCTTGGCACCCCTCTCTTAACTGTAGCCTGGCATCCTCTGTCTGATCCAGTTCCTGCTGTGGCTTACCAGCACCAAGCTTGGTGCTCTAGCCTGGTTCCAGTTCTCATTTCAGATCACTAGCTGAAACTTTATGCTCAGCTAAAACTGTCTGGGCCCAAATCATCATATTTGGCTGAAGACCTCTTCTGATGTTAGTCCTTCAAATGTAAGTTGTAAACTAAGGCTTTTACATCTTTTTTTTTTTTTTTTTTAAACTACAGACCTACTTTCATGTTCCCATCTGGTTATATCCCTCTCTGTAACACAATTTAAAGAAGACTTAGTGTGCAGTGCTTACAGAGTCTGGCAGATACACTCTTCCGTTAGAGATCTAATTTTAAAATGTTCTCAGCTAAGGAAGGACTCTCTAAGAAATCAGTTCCACAATATGGAGCAGACTGGAGTATCTACATTGTATTCCACTGGTTTATGACTGACCTTACATAGACAGTTATATTGGACTATTTTACTGCTAAAGAAGGACACTAAATGCTTATTTTGAATTGATAGTTCTTTATGCTTCATGTTTGGTCTCATTTAATAAATCAGACTTGTAAGTATAACTATCCACCTTATGACTCCATGTAGTGTGTCTGCGACGCTGTCTGTTCCTTTTGTTTAGATCCAAATCTGATTTCTTTATAAAAGTGTATTGAGATGCACTTTATAGATATTCAGGATTCCTGTTTGTGCCTTGTTGTTGTTGTTGCAGTGATTAAGTTGGTGTTGGAATAGATGGGTGGAAATCAAATCTCCTTGCACTAGCAGGGCTTTAAGGTAATGCATAGTATTTCTTGAAACAGGAATTTTAAGTGAACTTGTCTGAACACTTATTTGCCACACACTCTTGCACTGATGGATTTTTGCTCATATCCACCTATTCAATAACATCAGTAAAAGTAGTTTCACAATTTGCTTTTTAAAGTCTTAGCATTTGCAACTTGCAAGTCCCCACTGGGGAATAATTTCAGCAATTAAGTCTACCAGTGTTAATTATTCTTTTACTAGGGTCCTAAATTTTCTACGCCCTATTTGGCCAACTATTGTAAAACTCAGAGATTTTTGCTTTTGTGTATGAGAAATAGCATATAAATAATGTGGCTTTTCATTGCAACCCCTTATAAAGTAGAGAAAAAGTGATCAGAGATGATTTCACAACTGTTTACATGGGGATTTTTACAAGGATGACCTAACAGTGTGGCTCTTACCTGCAAAAGACTGTAACCTGCTATTCTTTGCAGTTCCAGGAGTGGCCATTGCTGTGGAATAATAAGCTAAAATAAGAAGCCGTAGGATATTTTCCAAATATCCTACATACAAGCTGTACTCCTCCCTCTGTGTGCATGTTTTGTGTGTGCACACACACCCATGGACAGATTTAGCTATGTAGATACAGATATATAGATATAGATATGTACCTTCTATGTGTATCTTCAAAGATTTGCTTGATTCTTTCTGGGCAGCTCATTTTAAGGCTGTCTTGGATGGGAAACGTGAAGTCCTGGGAGAAGAAAAGCCATGGAAGAATGCAATAGGCCTTTGATTCTGGACACAAAGGACTTGCAGGATTACAGTTTTTAGGAATGCCTGTCCTTCTCCTCAGCTGAAGAGTCTGCAAATATTTTACTACACTGTAAACCCTTAGAATGGTGCTGACTGTTGCAATGCAAAGAGTGATTTAGTCAGGGTTTGGAAATCATTCTCTGACTTTTTTTTCAAAATGATTGCAAGCTTACAAGATTGGGTGATGTCTGTAATGTTAATGAAATATCCCATACAGATAAATCTGTTAGAATATGGCCTTCAGTAAGTATCAGCACTTCCAATTTGTGGTTACAGTTTATGCCAATGCAACAGAATGTGATTTTCATATTAATTTCTATAAAGAATTGCTTGGCAAAATGTTAGAATAAAGTCTGTGCATATTGGAAGTTTGTCAGTTATTTCAACATGAACAAATATTGGAGTATCAGTAATTGTTAATTTTTCCATATTAATTTATGTATATTTTTAGACTTTTCAAATTATACATGATTTTAATAACTCAGTCAGCAGTATCTTTGAGATATAATCACAGAAAAGAATAAGCCAACTTCCTTGCCTATTTTGCAGCAACTAAGTTTATCTGCTGATTCCCTCAACATTTTCTGGTTTTGCTTCCCAGTAGAACTGGTTTGGAAATTGTCCACTACTTGTGATCCAGACATGCAACTGAGCTGTTTATGAGGTGGACATGACTTGAATTCCCACATTTCCCTTTATCAGGTAAATGCCTTCTTTTATCAGGTAAATGACCAGCCCATCTAACTCTTGGTTTTCATTGCGGGTATTTGAGTTATCCTTCCCTTTTATTTCAAGAACAAACACTATCCTGTATTTGCAATTTCTCTGAGACAGGCACGTTCTTGTGAAAAAGTTTTTTTGTTTAGTTTTGTTGAATTGTGTCTGCCTAAAACAAACAGATGGGTTTATCAAAAATTAGAAAACATATTCCTGCATCAGCAACATCTGCATTTGCACAGTGAAAATTTCTATTTTCAAACTATAATGTAACCAGACTCAAGTGTTTGCCTTAGTAGCACTTAATTATAGCCAGAATATCTCTGCCTAAATTCTACATATCGTAGCACATTTGGTTTTTATTTACTGTGCCCTAAACCATGTTTTACATTATAAATCTGCTTAAGGAGTGATCAGGACATAATTTTTGATTTCCACATATAGCAAATAGCTTGTAGTTTTAGAAGAAGCAATAACTGATTATTCAAGAAAAAATGCCCCAGTCACAGTGAGATAAAGCAGTAAAGGGGCCAAGGAAGAAAGGAAAATCAAGCAAAGCCAGCATCAGTGAGCTCCAAATTGCCAGTAAATCTTCTGCAACATCTGAGGGCAGAAGGCACCTGGAAAAATCCTGATCATAAGAAATAATTTTAAGACAAAAAAGGAATAGTTATTCATATGCTAAATGGAACAAGACCTGTTCCTGGAGCAAAATTATATGAAGGTATAGTGCCCAGATTTCCTGGAGCACTGAATCAGGCACAAAATAGACAGGAGACAGGCCGTGTTATTGTCCTCCCAGATCTTTGGTGATGTGCTGCTTAATCTTTATCAGGACTTCTTTGCTGCCACATCAGATAGTACATGTGACAAAGAACTCAAGTTCTGTTTTTTCAGGTCATATTAATTTCCCAAACAGTTTTGCTGATTAGGCAAAATTGCTTACTCTACAAAAATACTGAAATATTTATTTACCTGCTATACACCTGCCAGAATCACCTGCTATTGCTGCTTACCAGCAATTTAAAACCTTGTGGAATGTTTGGGATATCTCTTCATCCAAGTCATATCAGAGAATTTCTCTTTATACAACATATTATATAGCTTCAAAGGAATTTCCCACCAAGTGTGTTATATACATTTTATGAACAGATCTTTCTACTTCATTTTGGGTGTAGAAAGTCCTAAAAACAATAATAAAGTATTTTCTTTTCCTTCTCAGTCTGAACAAAGAATTTTACTAAAATAAAAGCTATTTAATTTCTAAACCCAGTCTCTGTATAATAACCACTGTCACTTCCTGTTTTGTTCCTTGCTGCTTTTTAGACACTAACATACAATTCCTTGCATTTTTGCTTCTTCATCCCTTTTTGTCTCTCACTATGATATTTTAAGCCACATTTGCTATTGAAAACACTCGTCGTCATGTGCTAAAACCATAAAATAATATTTAAAATATCAATAACTTGATTAAAGGGGTTAATTTGCATCACAAAGGCATTGGGGTGAGTAGTACTGCTAATAGAATCGCATAGAAATTTTATTTTCTCCCACGCCTGGGTGGGGCACCGGGCATTGACTTCACCTGCAAGAAAAAGAGATGAAAAACAGAGACAGTGTGTGCTTTCTAGCATTACCTGGCAGCCTAAGTGTTGGTGTTTTATAGTGGGGCTAAGTGAAACCACTTTATCTTGTCTAATGGGACACAGCACAGGAATCAAATGTGTAGGAATGCTTGTTCACAGGCACAGCGGTTGCCAGCTAGCTAAATTTGGGGAAAAGAAAAGAAGAGGAACTGCCTACTTGCTGTGGAAAAAAATAATACTGGTCCATCTGTTCCCACTTTCCAACACCTTCTCCACTTAGGAGGGAGAGACCTGTGATAGTTGTTCTGCCTTGTGGGAAGAAAACTGTGATACAGTCTCTCATGTGTTGGTGGAGCAGTGAGCCCAATGTTGTATGTAAGGAAGTCTTCCCTCTCTGCTGCACTAGCAGGCAACAAATCCTTGCTTCAGAAGAAAAGCACATACCTTTGCCTAGGTTTGCTCCAAACACAAGGGAGAGGTAGTTAAACTTTGGAGCAGAGGTTGGAAGAAGATGCTTAGACAGGGAAAAGGACATCCCAAATTCTCCTTTCTTCAGGTCCTATCTAGCCTTCTTACCTAACTGGAAGAATGACAAGCTTCAGTCTTCTGGGATGTCCTCCTTGCAGGATCCTAAGAGGTTCCTTGCAAGTCTGCTGATTTTAGGGTTTTCTTTTTTCCAGGAGTCAAGGGACTGCCATCTGCTGTTGAACACATTTTTGTGGTTCTACTAAGAAGCTCTTTCTCTGATGGTTATTGGCTCAATAGCTCTAGAGAAGCTAGAGCTGGAAATTCAAGCACTGGAATTCAAGAGAAATATCCTTCTGCCAGCTGGAGGAGGAGAGGTGGGGACAGGCGATCAAGAAGGACTGGTTTATCAAAGAAAATCCAGGGTTCAATTAAAAGGGAGAGGAGAGAGGAAGGTGAAGGGACTGGCAATTGTGGTTTTCTGGTTAGAAAGGGATACAGTAGAATGAAGAGGAAAACAGGAAGAGAGGAGAGGCTGTGAAAAAAAAAACAACTGAAGGCAGAAGAAGTGATAGGAGAGATATATTGTGTGTGAGGGATTGGCCAGGATTAGAAAAAGTCGAGAGCCAAGGGAACAACAAAGATGATGTCAGATTTTTAAGAAGGAAGGAGAGGAAGGGCATTAAAATAGGGTAATTTGAAAAGGGGAAATTTGTGGTGGTGGTGGAAGTGGGAGTAGGGAGAAATATTAGAAAAGAGACATTAAAAGAGAAAGGAAGAAAACCCTGTATTTTACCGTGGCTTTAATATCTCAGTAATTACAATTGTGTGGTACTAATTTGGAGCTCTTTTCATTTAGAATGGAGTCTGTCAATGAAGGACAAATTGAACATCTGATATCTGGAAATCTTGCAAGTGGTGAATTAGAAAGTTAAATACATCTTGTGCAACCTCCATGGGTTTTCACTTATAATACCACACCAATTACACAGATCTTTCTATTCATAAAACACACTTGTGTAAGCATTACCATCATAAATGACCCATTCTTGGAAGATGACAAAGAATACATTGTAAGGGCTTTATAAAACAATTAAACAGGTGAAAAACTTCTGCATTCCTTTCTCGTTATGTCTTAGGCACTTCTGGGAACAAGAAAGGTACTGAGTTGCTTATATACTTAACCAGTGCCATGCAATTTTGAGCCTGACAAGCTAGCTAGACCTCAGCTAAGCTACGGGAAAATAAAGTCCTCATTGTTAAGCCGGAAGAAAAAAAGTTGCAGCTGCTATATGTGTAGGTAAATACATAGAGAATGGAGATGATTATATGCACCCTGAAAACTGCTAGTTTATGCATCCTACCATTTCTAGGTCACATCAAACTACACATGGTGTGAAGAAGTGCGGATTTCAATTTAGGTAATGTATATGCAATTGGAATAGAGCAGGGGAGCATGACCATGACAATCTATCTCCTGCAGATTAATGTCTGGTGCAGGCAGGTATGTCATAAACTATAGCTTAATACGGAGAACCTCTCAGTTTTCCCCTCATTTTCACTAATGCATTGTGTGTGCTTGTAAGAGATTCACAGTAGATGTAGGGCTATTGCTTTTAAATGTTGCCTCTGACCCAGATAATGTCAAAATGTCTGAATATGCTATGCTCTTTTTAGAAAGAGCATCTCTAATGTAATGCAAATGCACATTGTGGGGAAATTCCAGCTGAGAAAATGAGGCCTTATATTTCTAAAACTATATACATGTCAATAGCCCATTATTCTCAAGTTTTAAATGTAATTGCAACCCAGCTTGGAACGAATTCCTGAAATAATAAAATACACTGAGTAGCAGTTACTGTGTCTTCCAGTTATTTTATGCTCCCCCCTGCCCTGAAAAATGAAAAAAAAAAAAGAAAAGAGAAAAGTGAAGTGAAAAAAGTGGAGGAGAATGGAGTGAGGAAGGGAGACAGAAGATAAAAGTGAAAGTCATATCCTTTTCTGTAATGTGTTATTGGAACACTGTGCAAAAATATACTGGGTTTCTAAAAGGCATTACAACATCAACGCATCTGAAGCTTTTGTATAAATGTATCTCAGTCCAATTCTGTATGACAAATTATTTCCAGGCAATTAAGAATATTTATAATTGTTTTCTTTGGTTAGAACTTTCTTCTATTTCCAAATTTCTTTCAAGCTAGTGTTTCCTATAAAGCCTGAACAGCCGTCATTTTGAAAGAATTCTCTCTTAGTCATGTGAACTGCTCCTTGCAATCATCTTTTTCTGATAAATTTAACATGTGCATAGTACATGCACATGTTATCTTCAATATTGGTAGATTTTACGGTATCATTATTTCATTGTGGAGTTTCCTCCCTGCTCTCCTTCTCTGGAAGTACTCCAAGAAACAGTTTCTATGATTAAAAACAATATAGATTAATATTAAGGTTGTGCTGAGCTGCAATATTTCTTTCCTTTCCCTGCTCTCTTTACTTCCCTCACAGATTTCCCTTCTTAGCATGAAACCCTATACTTCTCAGTAAATGAAATGTAAATGGTTCAATTGCCTAGTCACATTTCTAGGGTGGAGAACATACACACAGAGTTCCTGAAAAAAACAGTATTTTAGCAACTGCTTAAGAAGATGAAGGACTATTATGCAGTGAATCCATGATAAAGAGTTCTTTGGAATACTAAATTTGAGATACAAATATGTGTTTACTGTAAATGCCTTTTGAAGACTTAAAAATGCGAATTTAGTTTGTCAGAGGAGGTGGTTTTGCGGAAATGAACAATCACACGAAGAACCAACTTTCCTTCTCAGTTTCACACAAAGCAAGAGGTAGCTGCAGATAGAGTTCAGCATGCTTATTCCCCTTTTGGTCCTTTCTTTTTTTCCTTTATGTAAGGGAATCTGGGGTCTTTCTATCTGACTTATAGAGGTGCTGTTAATTATTTAAACCTTTCATCTTCCTTTAAGTTATACTGTAAGCATAAATTCTACTTTTTATCTGTTTCTCATCAAGTTGAATTTCTGTCATTGTTTGTAAGCCTGAGGATAGACAAAACTGTAAAATTAACTGTGTTTCAGTCTTTGAAAGAGAAAAAAACAGATAAAAACAGTCTCCTCAGGACTTAGTGCCTCTGGTAGTTGATTAGTCCCTGCAGTAGGGAAAATTAAATTTTGTGGTTGAGACCCAGCATGCTTGGATGGTTTAATAATGCTGTGGCCATCATCCAATGGCTGACAACCAAGAACTGAGGTACTTTCTGTTCTTTACTCCCTCATGCAACACCTGAAAATCCCGGGGCAAATCAAACAGCAAATTAAAGCTCAAAAAAACCCCTCACCTGCAAAGCATGTATAAGGAACTCATTTTAATGCTTTCAAGCTGAAGTCATTGGGACAGGAGCCCAAAAACCAGCGACAAAGGTATCTTGGTAAGTTCTGAAAGCACATTTTTCAATTTTTTGTAGCTCCAACTGTGCTTGCTGTTTTAATGTAGTTCTGCTTCCAGTGCAGTTAAAGCCAAGTAGCTACTAAAAGCAATCAAGTCACATGAAGCATTTCAAAAAGCCAAATCAGTGATTATGACTATAGATAAAATTGAAGACCGTGGCTTCTCAGAAGTAGTTTGTGTAAGGAATTCCCTCGCAACACCTAAGCCCCATCTAGCACTCAGTGTGCTCTCAAGTGCTGCCTCTGGATTCACTGTCCAGGATGGAGGTTTGCATGACACATACATTTCCTGTGCATTGGGGCTGTCCCTGAAGATGACTCTGCTGTGACCATGTCTGCCAAGCAAAAATGGCTTTGTTACCTAGCAATGAAAAGTCAGCTGTAATGATACGGGCTCTGTCATTTGGTGGAGAAAAAGCAAAAGTGTGACATTGGATCTGGATTATGCTATGTACAAAATATCCTCAAAAGAGAAATAATATGAAAGTGTGGCTGGTTTTTTTTTTGTGTCTAAGATTTTTGCTACTTCATTTTTAGTAAAGCAAAACAAAAACCACAGGAAATTCAGATGGAAGAAAAACAACCATTTTATGCTTCAGTGCTGAGAACATGGTGGATATTTTTCTTCCTAAGGCAAATACCTTTACACTCACAGTTTTGGCAAGTTCAGTTGGAATTTTGCTACATTTCCCCTTTAATACAACATTTGCTGATGAGAAAAGTGGCATTTTCTTTTGGATCAGATATATTGTTAGAATAATCCCAAAGAAATAGCTGTCAGTTTTATTCTGATTTAAACAGAGGCTTCAGTCAGAAAGACAGCGATTCCTTCCCTAATCGTTCACTGCAGTAGTACCAGAAAGCTATATTACAAGTGCTCAGAACTGTATCCTGGTGCAGTTTTTCTGGTGTTTTGCTAGAGCAGGATTGGGTGGAAGAGAGAAATGAGACCAGGTGCTTTAGTGGTAATTCTTTTAGTCCGATCACAGTTATAACGATTATGGCCATTGAAATTCTTTCCCTGCCTTTACATTCTGTTTATCAAGAGTGCTTGAAAAAGACTGCCTCACAATCACATTGTTCTGTTTCTTGGTCCTTCTTAGCCATAACAACTACCAGTTTTGCAACTAGTGGTCAACTTCAGAAAATTTGATAAAGACAGAAGATACTATATTTTTATCGGCTTTTCTCTATGGAGCATGAACTATTGCATTTCCCTTTCTATACTGAGTGGCTTGCCCAGACAAGTCAGAGACTACCCTGAGTGTGCTAAGCCAATCTAGCCAACCCCATACCAACCTGCAAACAGACACAAACCATGCATGTGGAACGTTAGATAAAGATACATAGACGTTTGTATTCATGAATTTAAAACACAGACTTAGAGAAGGAGCTGGGGTTTTGTTATGTTATTTGAAGGCATTTTTACACTGCACCATTAGACAGCCATGCATTAGAATGTAACTGAAACCTGAACTGAATACGCAGGCTGTGGCTCAACCTAGGTCCCTAGGTTTAAAATGTTAAAAATCCCAGTATGGAGATGAACTTTGTAGTTTAATTCCATTTATTATTTGCTTAGACAGGTATTTATCTTATGCTTTCCTTGTGGAAAGTCCTTTGCTCCAGCAAATATCCTGACTTTTGGTGGTTTAGATATAGATGTAAGGCCTTCTTGTTTTGCCAGTGGTGACTCAAGTATGGGACATTCTAAGTGATGTTCTCAGGGTTGTAAGAGTTAGACATGACACAGATTTAAATGTCTGCCCTGAATAAAAGTCAACAACTTAATCTCATATGCCAGTCTTCTAGTCCAGTCAGACTATCTTGTGTGATGACTTCTGCACCCAGGAGTCTGGTAAAGTGATTAGAAACAAAGGACTCCCAAAGCAGAAGATACCATTTCCTGGGGAATTCAGTGTGTAAAGCTGTGTTTCCTCCACATTACATCTGGACCACAGTACACGATTTGAAAACCACACAGTTTTCCCCCACTCTCTTTTTTATCATGTTAAACTGGTGGGGGGGTTTAGTTCAATTCCTTTGTTGGTTTCACTGCTAGTTTCTATAAGCAAGCAGTAAGATTTCAATATGGTGTTTTGCCCAGTTCAGACAATGTTCTTAAATCTTTACCCAGCCTTCTTTTCTTTTTTTAGTTTCTACTCTAATGGCAGGAATCAGAATCCTAATTTCTCTGCCACTCAGAATGGTTGATGTTGTACATTCTCAAGGGCATTTGCTAGTGCAGTCATTCCGCGAACTCTCAGACCTATTGGTAACACTGTTTTCACAAGGGTGATTTGCATTCAGTCTAGATTGAAGTCCAGTACGTGCCCACAACATAAAATGTGCTTGTTATGAATGAAGTATATGCAGAGCCTCTTAAGAATTCACCCAACATAATTAGATACACCCTGGTTCATCTAAATGTTATCCAAAGGCTAAATATCTGAAGCTTTAATTGAAAAAGCTCATTAACTTTAAATACAGCTATAGTTGTTGAAAAAATCTCAGTGGGAATAGTAGATTCTCCATGAAGAGCAAAAATAAAAGCATTTGAGTCTGAAGCTATTAATCATAAAGTTGACTTGCATATTTGTGCTACTTTTGAAGTAGGCCTGAGTGCTTAATTAAAAAAAAAACCCAAAAGGAAACTTGTGCATGCATGCTAACTAAATTCTGCTATTTTGGTGTGTGTTTAGTGGATTTCAAGTACTTAAAGAGTGCAAAACAAAAATAACTACTTGATGTAGGAGCACAGTAGACAGGTCTACGGTCAACTCGAAACAAGCTGATGATTATGTGTGATACTTGCCCACAATGTGTTAAACTAGTAACTGTGTCTATGGAATGTCACACTAGCAAACAAGCCATCATCAGAAGAACATTCAAAATGAGCATAGACGAAATTTGCTATCACACGCTACCGAATTGTGTACCCAGAGGTAAACAAGACCTAGTAAAGTAAGTAGTGTAGTGTGCAATGATGCAACCAGAGCAAGCTGTTATGGATTGCACTGACAGTAAGCTTCCACCTGATGGGTCCCTTCCAACAGATGGGAGGGGAGAGTACCAGTCCAAGGTGAGATACTAGCAGTGATGACAAACTCGCATAATAGCTACATGTGCTACAGAATGACCAGGATTAGCTGACACTATCATTTGAATTTCAGAAATACTGCTGAGTGAAAAACCAGCCTGATTACTTCAGAAGAATTTGGATGCAAATTTGATGTTGATGCAACTGACATGGAACAGAGGGTATTACTTGTGAAATATGAGCAGAAATGTTTACAGTTTTCAGAGCTTCTTTGATATTCTTTTTTTGCTTCTCTTGGGAACTAAAGTAGACAATCTATTGCTGCTCTTACAGAAGTGAATGTGAACATGGCATCAAGCCAGATTCAACACCACAGCTCTTTTTTTTTGGCTATTCAGGTGCACTAATTTATCTGAAGCATATACCAGAAAAAGTAAAGAATTAATGTTAGCAATATTGGTAAAGTGTAAATCTGCATTACAGTGTCTGACAAATCTGGATGGGAATTTCACAGGACTTTAAAAGACTTTCTTAATATCTGATAAGTGTTTGTCTACCAGCTTCTATTTGCCAAACTCTTGAAATATGACAGTTCTCAGAATTCACCTGAAAATTACTCTCTCTTAACCTAATGATCAAGAGTCATTACTTTCAAATGATTTCTGTTGGAAAAAAGATAATATAAGAGCAGACTTCAAACCACAATTGTCCTTCCTAAAATGAATAACACTTGACATTAAAATAAAAAGAATAAAATCTGAACCCAACCTCCTTCTCTCTTCCTTTCCCATAGAATTATTTATTAGAAATACCTTTTGGAGATGTATAGATATAGTAGGTCATTGTAATGCACCATTATATCATTAATTAATACTAATGCAAGTTAAGAAAATTATTTTCAGGAGTTTCAGCTTTAAAACCATAAAGAGACAGTGAAATAATAAAAACTTATAGTACTAGAAGAATGTCTTTCATTTGCTGATTTTTAAATAATGTTAATACCATAGAAGAAAAATTAATAGACATGCTTTGACTACTGCTAAACTTCATTTCAGACTTCATAAATAGAAAGAGAAATCATGACTTCCACAGAAGTTCTAATATAAAGTAATAAAATTAGAGACATATACAAAATATTATTTAAATGAATACAAATGTGGTATTTGTTCTTCAAGTAATTAAGCCAGTGCCACAATTTTTACAGGTATAAGAGCTGAACTTGCTTGTTCTAAAGCTCACAATTCTACTATTTCCTTTCATGTTACTAATTTTCACACATTGAAATTCACAAGAAGTTATTGTACCTATGTAAGGATAGTTATACACAATTCATGGCTTCTGAACAGTGCTTTTGCTTCCCCTGATAGTAATGGCGTAAAAGTTAACAAATTTTAAGACTGCTAAAAATGTACTATATAGAGTCACTGGCTGTTGCTTAGTAGTAGACATTTAGTAGACATTTAGTAATTAGTAGATATTTTAAGAGCCTGTAGCTAATACTGTATTTAAACCTGTCACTTAGAAACCAAGGTCAGCTTTTCTAACTGTGAAAGCATACAGTTAACCTCTAAGAATAGTTATGAACATGTGGAGAAATACTGTATTTCACCACAAATTTTAGACACTTATAACAACTTTAATCAGGCTGTTACTTTACTGCCCAAACAACTAAATTATTGCCTAATTAGGAGTCTCCAAATTATAAACAAAGCAAAGTGAGCTGTTACTTTCTGTAGGGGGATGAATGAACAAATTTATAAATGGGATTGCTATACCTAATCTATGATTCAGAGAGTTGTCTTTTAGCTTCCTTCCAGCAGATTTTTGTTTAGTACTCACTAAACCGGTACCATTTATGAAAATATGGAATGAAAAATCAAATGCAGGTAATTTCTGTAGGTTTTAATGAACTCCCTAGCTATAGCTAATGTTCGTACACTCGATTACTTGGTTGGAATGTAACAAGAAAAGAGAATAGAAAGTCTATGTAGTATTTTAATAAGTATGGCTTATATCTTTCTCTTGTTGGGAAGGAAATCAAGTATTTTTCAGTCAGTCATTGTTGTATATAGGTAAGTCTAAAACTCCTGTTTAAAATGCAGAAAAAAACTTCAGATATCACAAATTTGCTTTAATGACTCTTTTCACTCTAAAGTGGGGTTTCATCTCTTGTCTTGGGAAAGGCTTTTCTTTAGTTGGTTGGGGTTTTTTTTTCCTTTTTTCTCTCCACTGTTTTTGCTTGTAAAATGCAAGCTCCTCAATTGGCAAACAGAACTACACCTATTAGCATTCAGCTGAACCAAATACTGGATTCAAGACCAAAAGCTTGCAGAGGTGCTGGCCTTAAACTGGTTCCATATCATGGAAACTGGTTTGACAAAACCCTCCATGAATATATTAACAAAAGTTACAATTAAGGAGGACACTTCTACCACCATGTTTAATTTGCAATCAAATGAGGAAACCCCTGAACCTTAATGACTACTTTGATTCATTATCCACATGTACTTAAAGTGAGACAGTATTTGACTTAAGAACGGAAAGCTACTTATACATAATGTTCCCTGAAGATACTACTTTCAAGTAAACATCCAGCCCTCTTCCCACTTGAAGAATGGTTTATTTCTTTCTCAGTTAATGCTCAGATTGCAAAGGAAATAGGTGTGATATTTACATGCCTCAAGGTGAATGCATTAATACATACCCAACCAGTTCTGTTGAAAGGTAAAGTCTTACCTAATCAAACCAGAAATCACACCCCCTGCAACATGTGCTTTTAAAACACAGAGAATGTCCAGAAAACTCTCACTTTAGATAAGAAAAAAGGCATTTCCTGGAGACTTCATAATTAGCATTAAAAAGATCATGGTTTTCTTTTTAGAGAAATGTTAGGACAACAAATGCTTGAAACATTCCATGCAAATGATTTTTCTGTACAATCCTCAAGTTACTATGAGTTGGGTTTTTTTGCTTGCTTGGTCTTTTTTAATGTTTTATGAGGTTTAATGCACACTCTTCAATCAACAAATACCTTCCTGAACCCTGAAACTGTCTTTGGAAACCATAGTGACCAGTGAGCCTACAATAACAAGGGACAAAAAGAAACCTCTGGTGAGATAGTCCCTAGTATCAGAGAACCTCCCTAGGTTAGGGTGAGAAATGAAGCATCTCCCAGGATGCTCTACTCTGTTATGGCAATGTACCCCAGTTCTGCCTCCCTGGTTGGCCGTTGGCCTCCCTGCCCCTTTGTTACCTTATACGTCCCATGCCCTAGAAGGTTCTCCACTCCAGGTTCCCCCATTGTCCCTTGTCCCTCACCACACCCCCAGAGCTTCTCCATTGCCTCCCATTCCCTAGTCCCGCCTGTGTACCACCCCCGTGCCCTCAGATCATTGGTCCCTGGTGCTTGCCCCGCTCCCGCACTTACACCTGGGCCCTCCATTGTTTTTTGTCTTCGTTCCTTGGTCCCTTCGCGGTGTGGCTGCAATAAATCTCTGCCCGTGGAACTCTGTGCAGAGACCCTTCCTGCCTCTTTGCTGCCGGCCCATATTACTGGAGCTGTCCGTGCGTGTGCGTGTGTTCACGTGTGAGTGTGTGGCTGGTCCTGCCGAGCGGCTTCGCTAAGGAGGCGCTTTTGGAAGATCGCAGCACCTCGTGCTACGGCACAGCAGCTGTGGCACCGTGGATGCGATAGGAAACAGGATTGGGATAATACAAATCCAGCAGGAATAAATTTTTCCTCATTTTGAAGTGAGTTTTGAGAAAATGCAAACCAACAAACAAAGTAATGGTTGCTGAAGGTCTAAAATATGTTTGATACTCTGAACATTATGCAAGCTTTATGCCAGCAAGACTATCACTTGGTAGAGTTAGCATTGATAATAAGTTTATAGTCCTGGTTAATCAGCTATGCGTGTGTTCCGAGAAACAAGCCTTGCTAAAGGGAGTAATGATGGAAGGTGAACTAGGAGAAAAATGAATATGAAAGCAGGTTGATGAACTAATAAGTAATCAAGCAGTATTTGATTTTTTCATGTGAGCTCATTCTATGATTGTTGAACAGCAGGGAAATCTGTTTCAGATCAGACATCCTTGTCAGCCAATCTGAAATCCCACCTTTTCCAAAGAAATAGTATGTGAATTTTGCACTTCAAATTGTATTGTTACAACAGAGCCATTGGTTTTCCATACGATGTTTTTGGTTTAGTGCTTCTGTCTGCAGACATTGATGGGTAACAAGAATAAAATTAGTCTCTAGAACTGGATTAAGTTAATACACCAGGAACACTATTGTTAGTCCGAGAGACTTAAAAGAGTAATAAGAACATCCTGAAAAGTCCTCACAAAATTCTTCTAAAAACCAGAGTTTGCTCTGAAAAGCAATGTGGTGAAAAACTGTCCTTCTCTCATTTATAAATTAGACCTATTTTCTTTCTTGAGTCTTCTTTTACATTTTTATCCCTAACCATAAGTTAAGGTTTTACTGTTTAATACGTATGTGATTTTTAGCCAAACATAGAAAGCACAACCAAAAAATACTCTCTGGATATGAAAGAGAAATTGGAGTGTAAGCTGGATTTTTTTTCTGACTGATTTAATTCCTTTTTCTGTATTAAATATCTGATATGCAACTGTAAACACTTAACAAATGTGTTGATAATGAATGAATCATGAAAGAAACAAGCTTATTGTCTCCTAAATGGATCAGTTTCTGTGAAACAAAGAGAAAAAAGTCTATTTATGTTCAAAACACAAAGCATGTGCAACTCAATGCAAACGTGATGAATTTCTGTTGCCTACACGCCATTTCTACAGTTATTCCTCTGACCATAAACAAAATTTAAGATGTAATTTATGGGCAAAGTGGTAAACTCCACTGTGTAATCAATGAGACAAAAAAAAGACAAAACCTTCTTGTTAAATTCACTGAGTCAAATTCTGTTTTAGGGACATGAACAATGGGAGCTGTTCCACCATCTGTGAAGGCCAGACATGGCCTTTGTATATAGCTGATGGCAACCAAAACCAGGTGATGATTTCTTCTTTGGTGACCACATCTTCAAAACAATCTCTATTTTTCTGATTTTTCTGAGGCAACAGGGACACTGACACTAACAAATATCAGAAGGAAGCAATAGAAGGAAAGAACATGACATTGATACAGGGAAGAAGTGCTGTTAATCAGATGCATCAAGCAGGTGGCCTTTGAAGCAGACAGGAGCCATGGAGGCTAGCTAGCTACATTTTGCTTCATGTTGTGTTTTTGGGGAAGGTAGCTGAGGGTATTTGGTGTCAGGGTGGAGCAGCTAATGCAATTTTGATCATGGCTGCCTTTGACTGTAAGTTTCTGTCTCTATTCATTTCATACCGTGACTGGTTGCTCAGAGGGTGTCTTTTATTGCTTTGAAAAAACTGCTGGAGGTCCTAAATATTGACTTCCTCTGGTCCTTTAACTTTTGATCGGGTCATATGTTTTACACAGGAAAAAATAGATGTCTGGTAGGAGATAAAGCAAGTAGCTTTGGCATGATCAGTCAAATAGCTCTGGCTTAGAGTATGAACACAGAGAATTGACAAGTGATACCCCTGGGACCATACTGGTCTGCTCTTTAAGGATACTTGGTCCCGGAATTAAAGATGTTGCTTTATGAGAACTCATGGTTTAGAAATAAGCGAGGGTCCTTCAGCTATTGGTTTCACAGTCCTGACCACTTGAGGATCTTTGATCAGTCAAAAAATCACCCCCAGCCATGGGCAAAGGTGTTGGCCCACATGATCTGCTGTGTACATTGCACTTACAGCATAGCAGCTATGCCTAGAGTAGCTCATGTAACTTGCTCCTGCGTGAGTTTAGCTGCCATAGTCAATGTCATGTTTAGACTTCTCAATCCAATGCACAAGCAATCCAGCAGCAAACAGTACCCACTTTTGTGTAGTACTTCATGGTAATTCTACACTGTTTTCTCATCACACAATTTTTGAAATGCTCATTCGTTCTAAGTCCTCCTCTAGTTAAACTGGAATAAATATTGGCAGTGTACATCTCAGGATTTACATGAGATTTTAAAACAGACATATTAGAAAACCCTTTAGATAGACAAGGCAGAAGTTTCCATTCTGTCCATCAATTCTTCATAAAGCTATGAATTAATATCCTGAATGTGGCTAAACTTAGCAACCAAGCAAAAACTCTCTGAAATACTAAAATATGGTCTTCCAGTCTAGCCAAGTTGTTGAACTAAGATTCTGAAGACGTCATAAAAATCCCATCTTGTACAGTATATGCAATTCGCTTAGTTTATAGATCTTTGTCTTTAAATCAGGATAATGCTTCCCTACCTCAAGTGTATGCGGTTAAGATAAAAGTGATGAATCATCCTTTCAAATATTGGAAATGAGACAGTCCAGTGAAATGAAATGAACATTTTGCAAACTGCACAAGTAGGTAAAACAGCCTGAAAATATTTCTAAATTTCTACTTGCATAACCAGCTAAATTTCCTTAAGTTCTCTGCCTATACCTAGTATTATTTTCATAGCTTTGACAGTGATTCACCACAGAGCACGTTTTAAGTCAGGGAAGTGGTCACAGCACCAGCCTGTCTGAGTTCAAGAAGCATTTGGACAACGCTCCCAGGTACATGGTGTGCCTGAGATTCTTGGGGCTGTCCTGTGCAGGGCCAGGATTTGGATTCGATGATCCTTGTAGGTCCTATCCAACTCAGCATATTCTATGCTTCTGTGATTCTAATACATTACACTGCTTCCAATTTAATGTCACCATACTAAGATTTACATATGTTTCTGTGTGCTTCCCACTGTACACAGTTTGTAAATGATACTCAAAAATGCTCGATTTATCCAGCACATATGTAAAGGCATGGTAGACATAATAATATAAAGTAGGAACATGGCAAAGATTACAAGGACATTTAAATGGAACAGCTGTAATCCTTAGAGTAGGATTTTGCAGTTGCACCGTCACAGAGAAATATTAAACCACTCAAATGAAGTCTGGGAATTACTGATAGCTGGATTTGTTCAGAGATAGAATTCACAATTACCTTTATCCACCTCACAATACTTGTGTGTTTTCCTGTCGATTCCTAGATGAGACTTCTGACTGTTCAAGGTACTGAAAGATGTATCCCCAATTCAAAACATACATATAACTTTCAGACTCTTACAATTCACTGGTATGAGTGTGTTTTAGTCACAATGAGAACACTCATGAATTTCTTATCCAGTTGGGAAAAAAAGCCAAACAATGTATCAGAGCACATATTTAAATTGCAGAAATACATACTCTTTATTAAAAATGTGCTTATCGTCACCAGATATGATTAATGTATATTTTTAGGCAACTGTACTGATGTAGAAAAGAAAGAAAAACCTAAAAAAATCCCATATATAGCATCTCTACCTGCTCTGAAATAGTAGCATAAGTGTACACTGGAAAAAGATGCAAAATCATTCTGGTGGTCTGATTCAGATTTCATTACAATACAAATCAGAAGTTACTCTGAGTATACTAAAAATTGAATAGTTTTCAAAAAATTCTTCTATTGTTTTAGTTTTTCATTACATGGAATTTTGGGGGGAAAAAAACCCCTTTTACTAATATTTATTTTAGATTTTACTTATATGTGATTCAATTGCTTCTGTTTAAAAATGTTGATTTCTAATTGGAAATATGTGGGGGTTTATTAGATTTTTTTAGGACACAAGGGAACATGTTCAGACCGGCTCTAACAATGCAGTTATGCCAGTCAGAGAACGAGGACTCATGTTTTCTTAGAACCAGAAAGCATGATCATATGTAATGTTGCTGTATGTTACTTTAGAGAAGGACCACTTAAAAAACATCCTTCACCATTCTCAGTTCTAGAGGTTTAGATACTCATGTGAGTAGACATCTTATGAATGTGGAGAAAACAGACAGAATAGCTCTTTACTGATAAGTAATAGCTACTATATCTTTTCTGATTGTACTGGGATGGTGCTGCTTCTGTTACTTAACCTCTGATTACTCCAGCATTGGAAGCAATCAGTCAGTATGAGTTTGGCAGCTGTGGGATCCAGATGTGCAGCCCTTGGAATGAATCTCTCTGGCAGTGGCAGCTGGCTGCCACTTTCTCTTTTCTGTTTTTCTCAGCAGATGTGATGTGATTGTGCTGTGCATCACACCAACATTATTCATTTTCACACCATTTTTTTTGTAACGATGGGGAACTGACTCACTGTGGCATGTTTTTGATGTTGAAGAGGAAAAAATTGTATACAGAGGTCCTGTTTCTCTTGCCTGTGTTTCTTTATGTTCTTTGACCTGAGTCAATTTAGCCTTGAATTAGAAAGAATGAGAAGAATACGGCTTATAATACATGGTAATCCTTCACCAGCACAGACAAAATTCAGCCCTCCACTGTCTTCTAACTAGTGCAAAAGGCTCCATTCAATTTTCAGGAGAACTACATTGGGCAGTAACTAGGACTGAGAAGGAGATTATTCTAATTGTTGAAACAGTTTGACACCAGACTTAAAACCAGAGTGAAACTAATGGCAGTAACGCTGGAAAGGAGACAGCTGATTCAGTCATCCTGGGGAATATGGATAGGTATAAAATGGAACAGCCTGTGTAAAAATAAGGACATAGAAAATACAAAACAATTTAAAATTTCTGTCCAGAACAATGAATAAGTAAGAAGTAACACAAAGAGGAGAGCTCAGGAGAATAGTGAACCCTGCTTATTACTCATGTGGCACTAGGCACTGACTAGTTCAGATGAGATAACCATGGATAATCCAGAGCTGATTGCACTTATATTTATTGTGTCATCCTTTGTTCAAGCTTATTCCCTTCTTCAGTTCAGTCACATGCAAAACAGGAATGAATTCTCCTGGGTTGTCTAATTACAATCAAGCCTTAACTGAAATTTATTGGAGAAAGATAAAATCTCACCAGTCATTTTCTTTTAATGGCAGGGGATGCTGTGAATTTCTGGGCTTTTCACTATCTGTTTCTATGACATATGCAGTTAAATTAGCAGGATTGTTTTCTGCAGTTTAAATTGGAGTGTGCATTAGTCACCTCTATCCCAACTGCTTCATCTAAAAAGTAGATAGAAACGGGGGAAATAAATGCATGGATTTTGTTTGTAAATACATTCATTGTCTTAGATATACCTGGAATACTTGCCATCCATTTTTCTGGTGGCCAGTTTTAATTCATGTAGATATAGTTTTTCAGTGCATCTTTTTGATTAATCTAAGGAAGGAATATTCTCCTTTACCGTCTGTATGTAGAAAGAGCATCTCACATTGGTGACTGACAGTGGTTCAAATCTGAAGACACAAATACATGAGGGTACATGATCAGGGCATTTCTGCCTGCATATAACTGACCCAAATTAATCTTTTTTGCCTGGCTAAGAAATTAGTCTTGAAATACAGACTCTGTTTTTCTTCACATCCTGTAACACAGCATGTTAAGCAAAGGAAAGAGTTAAGAAAATCACTATCTCTGATCAGGAAACATGAAATACCACTCCCGTGTCTTGTTTCAGGGTTTCTTGTGATATAGTTTTCACTCTGTGTAAGTGTAGCTCTGCTGTCTTCATTTCCTGATTTCCTTTTACTTTATCCATCCTATGCCTGTTGCTGGAGTCAAGTCCGTGGATTCCCAACTCTGCAAAGGGTTGGGTCCATATCTTAATAAAGATTCTAAGAGCATGCAGCTGCTGCTACACTTTGCAGGAGAGTCTGTTTGCAATGACTACAGACCAAAAGCTCGAGAGAGCTTCATACAATGTTTTAGTATTAATTTCTTCTTGTTTTTCATTTTGCCTCTGATTCTCTCTGGTTCTTGTACTCAGAGTTTGGATTAAAAGGCAGGAGATGCTGGTATTTCTTCAGACTTAGATGTTTATTATTTCTTGTCTATGTGGCACAACTGCACAGAGTGTGCCTCTTTGTTAACATAGTGGAAAATGGCCCCGAGTTGTAACTTCCAAGGCCATTTAAAGCCCAATTCATCCAATTTTAAAATACTAAGTAAATTGTTTTTCTTATAACCCAATAACTAACTATTCATGGTCCGCATTGAGGGTTTTTTGAACCAATACCAGAAAACCCAGATTTGTGAAGAAGGAGGAAAAAAGGAGAACGAACCCACACCCAAAATCCTCCATTTTGTTACTCTGTTCCATAAACCTAAATTCTACATTTCTACATATTTCACCCAGTGATATAACTTTTAATTACACAGCAACAACCTCAGTGTTACCATACAATTTGGGAAGTCTTTCCCAAGGTCTCAGGTGAAACGGAGTGTCCTTTAGAGGATCATTGTTTGTCAGAACTGAAAGATTGAAATTCTCAGAACTCAGGGTTCCAACATTTTAGCATGTAGCTCTCTTCAACACATGGAGTTACATCCCAGCAAGAAAACTTGAGCCGTAAAATCAAATGGGCAGTCAAAAAACTTTATTTTTTCCCCAAAATTCTAGTTGTAAATTTAATTTGAGAGTATTCTCATTTTGAGGTCCTGGACTAGCACATATGAGGTAGATTTCTGCTATTTAAAATTCTGGACTGTTGGATTTTCCCTTTTTATGAAAATGAGGTGTGTAGAAAAAATCTAACATTGGGCTTTTCAACTGGAATTGCTTCCAGAAGGACACAAGTAGAAGTTAAGTGGTTCTGGCAACATCACACATTTTGGATGTACAAGGTGTCAAATGCAAAAAAAAAAAAAAAAAAAAAGGGATAGAATATATAAATATTCATTTTTATGCAACATAAATCCTTTTCTATCTTTAGACATTTTAAAAGGGAGAAGAAGGAAGGAAGGAATGAAAGACTCATAAACTTTGCTCTTGTTCGAATCTTTATTGCTCCAATATAAATTACCAGTTATCTTTGTTTTCTCTTGCATTTAATTTTGTCTTATTTGAAGCACCACAAAATTCCTTCACCACTTTGGCAGACTTTAAAAGATGGAATATAAAAATTCATTAAGAGGTCTAATTTTGTTAGATTAGTATGAAACATACATTATCTGAGCCAATCTAAGGCAGTGAATTCTGCTAAGGAAAGACAGCTCTCTTTGTAAAGAATATCTTTCCCCCTCAATTCACCAGTTCCCGGCTCAGGTCTGATGCTCTAGAAGACTTGGAGTTGATTACAGTAGGAAAAGAGAAATACAGTTTGATGCTTTCATATGCTTATTCTCAAAGGCCTACAAATAGTAAATTAGGCTTTTCTTTCTATTCTGAGCTCTAGGAGATCAATTTTCCATGTTTGTTTGGTTGGTTGGTTTTTGTTTTTTTTTTTTTTTTAATTTTGCCTATAATCCTTTTTCATCTGGAGCAAAAGAGAACCTCCTAATTCCACTCTTTCACGCTGAACAGGATCATATTCTGAACATATATGGAGAGAGGCGTGTTAGTAATACGAGAGGGAAATCGGGTCACCTGAGGCTGTGAGAGACAGTCCAGAGGAAACTCAAATTGAGAACTGTAGTGATGACTTTGGAGAAGACTGGGTGATGAGAGTTGTGCAATGCAGAGTCTGATGTGGGCTTGAGTGAAAAATACCAAAACGCTTAGGTCAGAGTTGCAAGGTACAGTGCTTCTAAACATGTATGAAGAGAAGGCTGCTGCCTTGTCTTTTCTCCCTGATCAACACATTCTTTGAGCCGTATTGCATGAGAACACGCAAACTTTCCTAAAGGCTACCTTTATTTTTCATATATTTCATTAGTTAATTCAGGAAAATGCATCTTTTTAGTGCATGTGGTTGTAATTGTCTAGCAAAATGGTTTCAATCTAGAAACAGTTGGTAGAGAATGCAGGAAAAAACTGGAGAAGGCTCCAATAGAATTCCCAGAGGACACTATATTCAATAATAGGAAGAATAACATGGGAGAATTAAAGGCACAAACTACAGTCAGAGCCTTTTTAAGTTCTGTTATCAGTTCTTCTAGGATCAAAATTATTTTGGAAACTCATTTTATTTATTTATAAGCGTGAGAACAATTGACAGTTTTAAATGATGGGTAGGTGTATGTCAGATTCTTGGCAAACAGTCAGAGCTTGAGCTCTTGGGTGGTGTCAGGGAAGGAGGGAAGAATGCCATCCTGAAAAGACCTCAGCACCACAAATGTTCCAACTGCAGCCCATTTCCCTAAGCATTTTTTAATGTCTCTATACTGTCTTTTTCTAAACATGTGAGTTTCAAAGGCTGTGTTATATAGACTGGCTAGGTCAATGTGCTTTGCTCAGAAGGGTTTGCCCTATTGTCTGCCACAAATTGTGGTAATTTTCTGTCTTGTGTTACAAGCCTTCTTCTATATTTTTAACAGGATAACAGCTCTCTTTCCTTCTCTTTTTGTATGATTGTGTTACAGTTAACCCAATTCCACAAATGAAAGTAGTCAAACAGAAATGACACTGTGTGCTTATCCAAATACTTGTGGATTGGACTGTCTCTCATTATGGACTAAATTTTCATTACAAGAGGAATCCAGTTATGTTTTATTGTAAGAGGCAGACTGGGAGAGGGCAGTATGTGTTAGATAGTCTCTGCTTGTTTTCCAAACGCAGTTCGGCTTAGGACGTCACATGCACAGACAGTAAGCATCAAAACCAGACACACAGAAAGAGCCCAATCTCAGCATCGATAAGTTTAAAATAATAATATAATAAAAAGAGCAAATAGAATTTTGCAGACATCTAACACAGAGTAGTTTACCCTGGCATGAACCTTGGTCAAATGATGAAATTATATTTGGCACTGCACTTAGCTACAATGACTGTACTGTAGCCTGTGTGGTTTATACATTCACCTAGTGCTTTCCTTGGGACAAAGAATTTAGAGACAGACAATGAAAAAAAAAAGTGGGTTTAAGTTTACTGTAATATAAATGCACATACACATTGCTGCAGATATTATTCATTGGCAAGTGCTTCTGCCCAATTATACTCTGAGCTTCATAATATTTTAATGAGCTTTTACCCTAAATAGCAATGAAATGGAACAATAAAAATCTCTCAAAAAGTAAAACAGTGTGGGAAGAAGGGAAGGTTTATAGGTATTTTCTTTTGGGGAGGGCTATCTATGGGAAAAAAACCACATAACATACAGTGGAAACTATCAGGATTGAAATAATGTCTAAGTTTGGTAAAGCCAGATCAGCTCTAATACATTAGAAGTCTGTAAAATCAAAGATTTGGGTTATTTACTTGTTTATTTATTTACTTGTTTATTTATTTTAATTTTTTAAGTACATTTATGCTAAAGGAAAGTAAGGAAAGTAAGAAAAGCTGCTTAGTGTAATTCAAGCTGGATTTGTTCTTTAATGCTGGTGAACTCATAATCAGCACCTCAACAACAGTGTTGTTAATAATCTGTACCAATTAAAGATTTTTTAAAAATAAACCATTTAATATTTATTGTAAATGCCATGGTGATTTAAGCATTGTTATATAGAGATTAAAAATATTTGGGGACGCGTGGCAAGGCAGCCAGTTTGAGTCATAGTCTCCGAAAAAACACTCTACAAAATACAAATCCAACTTGATTGGGAAGAATTCCAGCAAAAAATGGTGAAATCTAACCACTGTATTAATGCAAGTTGTTTTAATTCTAAGGATCTGTAAAGAAGATCTACATTCTCCCCTGGATTTGGCATGCCACCACCTACCTCGGCAAAATAAAAAAATAAAATAATGTCCACTCCTCCCACCCAAAGCAATCCAAATCCACTTGGATTTTATTTCAGTATACCCCCCACTATGAACAGTTTTCACAGACTCCTCTGTAACTCTGTACTCCATAAATATTGAACACAGGAGATCTGCTTTCTGTTTGAGCCTGCTCCCAGTGGATTAATGGGATTCTTGCTGTTGATTGCACTGAAAGCCCTTCAAGCCCTTTCTTCTGCCACGGGATGGGATGAGCAGGCAGACAGCAGCAGGGTGGGCACAGCATCTGTTTGAAACTGGTGTTTGCCAGCAACCCTCCCACCCCTGGCTCTCTGCTGGCTACAGGGGAAGGGACCTGAGCAATCCTCCCTGGGTGTCTGTGGGAGGAAGCTGACAGGCCCATGACCTTTGTCTGCTGCAGCTGCTGGAAGTGCTCATGGTGGTTGAACACAGGAATGAAATCCGAGTGGATTATTGTGATGTAAGACCGTGATCGAGACTATTTTGGTTGAGCTGGTTGAATCCTCAGCTTACCTTGGGATAACCCATGTCTCTCCTCCCAGTTTTCTCTACTGTGACTCTGCACCCAGTCAGAGAATAGCAGCACTGACTGTACAGAGATCATCTGGCAATGTCCTCCCCACCTCTTATTTTCTGAAAGTATGACTGAACTTGACTGATGAGCAGGATTGTACTAACTTTGATTTATACACTTTCAAACTGAAAACTCCCAGTTTCTCACAAACTCACAAACTGCACATGGAATGCAGAACTGATGTAACTTGACTCCTGAAGTCTGTCTTTCTACAGGGAAAAGTGTAATATCTGCAGTTTCTTCCCTTCTATAGGCCACTTGCAAATACACTTAGATGCATAACAAAAAGGGAGAGATTTCCTGCACTGGAAGGTCTCTGACGTATCTCATGGGCCATGAGGGAATCCAGGTGTTCCAACACCTTTGGGTAATACTCATTCCAAAGCCAGAGTATGGAACAATGCCCCGTCCTCTGCATCCCACAGGGAAGCACCTGAAAGGAAGATCTGACCTACCATCATGAAAGGACACTAGGAGAGGGGGGAAAAAGACCCTAGGATGTTTACCATTTCTATAGCCATAATTTGTACCTCCCAAACACAGAATTTGACAAACTCGTTTTATTTGTTCATAAATCCCAACCCAAAGGCACAGGAGCATGTATATCCTTAACAACAAGATCAGAATTTGGTTAGCATGGAAGCCAAGGCTTGCCTGTACATTTCATCCTATTTATTAATAGAGGAAGAAGAGGTGCGTAAAGTGATTTGTAATAGAAGGTGTGGCAAAGAAGGAGTAGAGATGTGGGAGAGAATAAAGATTGCTAGATTAAGATGGTTTTCAAAAGGTGTTTCTGTTCATTACTAGGTTTTTTTTTTATTCATTCACATCTTGAATAAATGTTTTATATTTTTCCTGCTGAAATTCTGAGCTTGAAATTGTGAAATGCATTTTGAGGTGAAAAGGAAAGTTAGATGAAATTCATCCAGCATAAGTTTCTATAAATCAGTACAGAAAAGTACATGACTTTCAAAAGCTGGTAGAAATTAATCTTGGGATCTGCCTCTTGGAACACTTTCATCCTGCCCATTAAACTGCTAAGTCATTTAAAATACAAGTGCTTTAAATGCTTTGTGAGGAAGCTGAGTTGAATGTGCAGTCTTTTTACAATGTTCTCTGATGCCGAATTTTGATCAAAGAATTCAAAGACAATCTGTCCAGGAAGAACAATTTGGGCAGTAGAGATACCTGTTCTTTTACTAGGCAGTTACTTTTGGTGATGCATTTGAGAAAATCATGTCTTACCATGTTTCTACTCTGAAAGCCTTCACCATGAACACAATGAGCTGTAAGCCCAGCTCAGGGAATTGTGGATGTATGACAGGTATGGGTGCAATTCTTCACTAAGCAATGGAAATAATGGAAAATGTTCTGCCATGTCTGTGATGTTGCCAAGCGTTCTGAGTATTTCAGATTCTGGTTTTCCTCTTTATCTTCTGTTTCTTGTTTTCATTGAATGCAAAATAGTGAATTCCATTCACAACCTTCAGGGGATGAAGCTGCTGTATATGCTATATGGATGTTTTTCATTTGGTTTTGGTTTACTTTTTTTGCATTTTGATACATTTTAAAACTGCCAACTTTGGAAAGCTACAGGGTGTTTATAGTATATAATAATGTATATATATGCGTATATAGTAATGTATATCAAGGTGATGGCAATGAAATACGCATGCTTCCTCCACACCTTTTTCAAACTAGAAAAGTTTGGAAACATGGAAAATGGGGAGTGGGTTGTCAGACTAGAAAATTACTGCTTATTTTAAAGTTTAACATTTTTTCGAAACATAATTTGAGAAGTTTTTCAGAAAGACAGAAGACTTACAAAGTTCTTTTAATAGAAACTTTTGCAAAAACTGGTTTGAATCTTGTAAGTCAACCTTAATAGAAGTGGCTTTAGATTTATCTACATCAGGACTGAATTTACGGTATTTACGGTTTGTACTTATCTTAAGGCTCTTATACACTGCTTATAATGATGCAAGTTTTAAAACTTTGGTAGAATAATGCACATTCTCTCTCTCTGTCTCAGAAAGTATGTGTAGTATGATTCATAGTAGACGCAGAGACTTGAGGAAGCTTCATTGCGTGACAGGATCAATTATCCTAACACAGCTGCAAAAAGCACCTACTTGCTGAACTCACCTTCAGCTTGCCACAGTGTCATAAGTCCAAAGTCATGGATGGGTAGGGAAGAATTTTTGACTCTTTTATAAGGCACGGGTGAATACCTGGATTATTACTCTGATTATGCTCTATCAGTAGATTTATTGCCATGGATATTAATTAATGTTTCTAAGGTCCCTACAAAGGATAGAAAGCTCTATTGAGGATATAGAAAATATGCATTGCTCTTTTTTTAAAATGTTCTCCTTTGAAGATTGGTGGATCAGTCCCTACTGAACATTAAGCCTGTTGCCATTGTGAATAACTAAGTATGAATTTATGACATCATAAAAATTTTCATGTAAATGGTAGACTCACCCTACTCCTAACTGCTATTTTTCCTCTGAAATGCAAATTGTCTAGATTTATTGTAACTTTTATTATTTTTATTACTATTTTTATTGATGAATTAATGAAATTTGAAGAGATACAACCAACTTAAATGTATAAGCCAGTGTGCACTGCCGTGATGATCCCAGTGTGCAATGGTATGACATCAACTTCTCTATAGCACAGAGCATTACTGTAATACATTAGTGTCATGGGTTAGCATAGTTTGAGTTTTTGAGGAAGACTCCTTCAGCCTCGGAAGTGATTTTTTTTGCAAAGAGGTGCTTACAGTTTCCTCTAGACCTGACCTAACCAATCAACTGGCTCGTTGGAATACTGACAATTTCTTTAAGCCGCTTAAGAAGCTTGGTACGCCTCTGTGATGCACATTTAAGAACGAACAGAGGCCGGGAAGTTCTCTCTGACTTCGGCTTTCGGACAGGTAACTGGGGGAGGCCCGGGGCACGGCCCAGCGGGGCCAGACAGGAGACCACCCTGGAGCGGCCCTGTTCCATCTGCGGCCCGGCCCGGCCCCCCCAGCCCTGCTCCGGCCCCAGCCCTGCTTCGGGCGGGCCAGGCCCCCTCAGCTGCTCCGGACGGGCCATGCCCCCCCTCACCCACTGCTGCTGCCCGGCAAGGAGAGATAAGCGAATTCCAGCTGCAAGGCCGGGTGAGATTAACTCTTTTAGTGCTGTAAGATTTCTTCAGAACAGATGAAGCCTGCAGACATTCAATCCTCTCCCAAGTCAGAGGAAAAGGACAGATGATGGCACGTGAAATAAACAGCACAGAGACACCAAAGTCAGCAAAGAAGGAGGAGCTGAAACCCTGAGAGAGGAGAAAGAGGAGATGCTTCTCCTGGAAGCTGAAATTCTCTTGTAAGGCTGTGGTGATGGACTATAATATATCTCAGTGTTCCCGTTGTAATTTCATGAAGCATGGTGGGGGGAGGCAGAGCGTTCAAAACCGCAACCCATGGGTAGAAGTACCTGTGCTGCATTAAGCAACTACTGACGTAGCTGTGATTTATTGAGAAGTTTTAACAGAGAGAGTTGAAAGTGAAGTAGACTCTCTCTCCCAGAGGAAGGCCTCTGTGCCTTTTCAGTTGAAGGTGATGAGGACCCTCTTGCTGCCAGAGAAGAAGGGGGCCTCTGTGCCTAGAGATAAAGATGCACCTACAGACAGGTGAAAAGAACTTTTGTTTTGAAGGAGATGAGGACCCTCTCACTACCGGAGAAAGGGAGGACCTCTGTTCCTAGAGATGAATATGCACCCACAGATGGGTAAAGAGAACTTTTGTTTCTGAACAGCTCATCCTTAAAATGGTACCCCATTAGCTAAAGAAATTAACCCTCGGAAGCAGTTGTGGGGAAAGCTGCAAGTTGAGGGAAGGGACTTTCACAGGCAAGGAGAAACCATTCCGGGCGGCCTTGCTGTGACACTGAGCTACAAGAGAACTGTTTAACTGTTTTCGTGTGGAGATGTCTCCATAGCATGAGCAAGAGAGACTCCTCTCCCTAAGTGAACTGAGAAAAGTTATTATAGGGATGGTTAAACTGACTCTGGAAAACCTTGAGGGTTGTTTTTTCACGTTGTCGGTGGGAGGAGGGAATAAGGTGGGGGGAGGAGAAGTGTTCTGAAGGTTTAATCTAACTTTTTATTTTTCCTGCCTTTTAGTTCTGTTAATAAACTTCTTTATGCTTTTAAGGTTTAAGTTTTGTGCCTGCTTTGCTTTTCTCCTGGTTCTTATCTCACAGAAGGAAAATAAGTAAGTAATGGGCATTTTGAACCAAACCACTACAATTAGTCATGAGGGAATCATTGACTTCCAAAACAAAACACCCCTTCCCAGACCTTGGCTTGAATTTAGACATCACAGTCCACTGGGAAAAATACAGTTCTTTTCTATTTGTCCTCTTTAGAACATATTGTGCCAGTTGTAATCTCTCTTAAATAGTGATAATTTCTCTGTGGCTCTACAGTAGAATCATAACATTTAGAAGAGAAAGCAATGCTTTTCAGGGTAGAGATCATGTTATTTTATGTTTACAGGGAGTCCAATATCTGTTACACCTTCTTAATATGAGTGGAGTACACATATTAAGCGATCACAGAAAAATAGAATGGCTTGGGTTAGAAGGGACATTAAAGATCATTTAGTTCCAACCCCCCCTGATGTGAGTAGGGATGCCACCCACCAGATCAGGTTCCTGAGGGCTCCATCCAACCTGGCCTGGAGCATTTCCAGGCATGGGAAATCCACAACTTCTCTAGATGATCAATTTCTGTGCCTCACTATACTCCAAGTAAAAATATCCGTCCTGATATCTTATCTAATTTCTCCCTTTAGTTTAAACTGTTCCTCCTTGTCCTATCACTATCATCCCATGTAAGAAGTTGTCCTCCTTCTTTTTTTATAAGCCCCCTTTAGCTACTGGCCAAAGCCTTCTCTTCTCCGTGCTGAGCAACCCCAGCTCTCTCAGCCTGTCTCCATATGAGAGCTGCTCCAGCCCTCTGACCATCTTCATGGCCCTTCTCTGGAGCTGCTCTAACGTGTGCAGAGCACTGCAGACCTACCTACAGAGTTAAAGGTGAGGTCTTATGAGGGCTGTGTGGAGGGAGAGAATCTTGACCTACTGACCACGTACGAAGAGTAAGATGTGATGGAAATTTGAATTCATGGTTGAAGAAGGAAGGAGCGTTCCCCTTCCTTCATCCTGCTCCATGGCATACAAATCAATTTATGTCTAATACCAAAAGATGGATATCCCTCAATCTCATTTTTCTTCATCCTACTCATGATTGAAAAAGAATTTACAGTAGCCTTTTCAAAGAAATTAAAACTTCACTTGCCCATTTAATAAAAGCAATTAAGGGAAACTTAGAGGCTCAGGTTCCGTCCAGTCAACAATCAATTTTTGTTTTGCAAATAAGTGAGGAGAGATATAATTTCCCAAGAGTCACCATTCTCCATTGGGTAACATTTGCTGATTCAGTAATAATTATCTTCTTGAGACAGCATGGATTTTAAAAATGCAACTAAAAAAATCAGCACCAGAAAAGGAATTCTGTACTGTGGATTGCTCAGTGACAGAGGTATAAAAAAAACATTTCATCCATAGCTTATGAAGGAAAAATTGTGCAGAAATCTTTTTTACACTTGCTAGACAGAGTGCTATAAATCTATAACATTTTAATTCTTAGTGTGATGTTTTTTCAGCTTCACTATGTTTTATAAAGATCCATACTGTTCTTTAATATATGTGTCTGTCTTGTGGTAGATATCTAAATGATGAAATCTTCTTTTACATGAATGATATTTCAATCAAGATTTTACAAAAGTTGTCTTTTTGTGGCAGACTTATCCACAAAAACTATGGTTGTATTGTGCTTGCAAACTGGCATAAACAAAATAGTGGCTTTTAGGGCAAGTACTTAATTTCACACTTTCAGAGTGAAGGGTTTGTCAGAGGTATTAGACAGTTAGGAGTTATTTATCCTATTAATATGTATACGTTAGTCTGAAACAGAATATATTACATTTTTACGGTCTTGTGGGGCACAGATCTACTGCAGACAGGAAGACAAGAACAGTGAAGAAAGTATCTTCATCTGTACTTTGTGTCAGCCATATAGAATATCTCAGAGGCATGAATCTGGCAGGAGATAACTGTATATCAGCTGTATCGACCTCTATTTATAACTGCAAACAACTCACTGTAAATTGAACTTTATTCAGTGAAAGAGTAATATTTTCTCTTCTATATATAAATTCAGTAGTTTAAGAAATCAGTCAGAAAATGTTCCAATGTAAACAACATTAAATGCAGCAATTATAAGAAAAACATTGAAGTAATTTTCCCTTAACGGGGTGTGGGTGTGAAGAAGTAAACTTACTGTCTCATGGTTGTTGCAAGACTTGCTTCCATGCCAGTAAAGGTTTATTGTTGCTTATTATTAAATGCTTTTAAAATGGCAGTTTTTTAAATGGCACACACATATGAATGGCAATGTTGTGATTGTGTTCTACAAAGACACTAAGATTTTCTTTATCACAAAGAAAGTGGCCGAATGGGAGCAAGAAGCATCTGTCTTCTCAAAATCTCTATAGACACGCTCCATACTTAAAATGAAGTCATTGCTTGGACGTGGCAGTATGAATTAGGAGTGACTACAAAAGGAAAACATATCTGGAAATGGGGAGAAATTCCTTTAAAAAAAGTGTAAATGCTTCATACAGAAGAATCCTAGAGGATAAACTGTATTCTATATTTCTACTTTCTATATTCAATACAGGATGTGTGCATTCATGGTCACCTGACCTGTGATTGTTCAACTATGTCAGTGAGCAGACACATCTGCTGCTGCAAAAATACGATGCATTCAGTCACAAGAAACTGTATAGCAACACAGTTTGAGTAGATATTCCAGGAGGCATAGCACCACAAATGCACTCGCATCTGTGGACTTCAACAAAATAACACATTTGCCCTTTTTGGGGAATCATGTTTTTATAAGGCTTCATGACAGCACATAAGTGCAGCCTCTTATTAGGAACTTTTCTCCTGCATAAATTCTGGGAAGTCTGAAATGGGAAGCTAAACTAAGCAGAGGCAGATTAGGTCATCCACACTTGGCAAGAGGAGCTGGAGCACAAACATGGCTCAGTTATGACAGCCTTTGGCTGAACATTTTCGCTGCAGTTATTGTGAAGTGTTAATACATCTTGTAAGTTATAACATGGTCCTTCTGATTGTGACAGACTTGTGACAAAGAATCATGCTAGCATTTGGGTAAACAAACATAAAGCATTCTTGGAAGGAGAAAATTGGTAGCTGAACCTCATTCAACCCTCTCTTCTCTGGAGTAACATTTTGAAAAATATTTCTTGCCTCTAGGAAATAGAGTTTGAGATTCATTTCAAAGTACTGGTGTCCAGGTATTACTTTACTAAAATTCTACTGTTGCAGGTGTCTAAATTGTCTCCAATAACCAATATTTCACTAAACAGTCCATTGTAAATGTAAGATTAAATTTGTTTGATTGTTGCCATATAAAAATCTCTGGCAAATATTTTTAAATCCCTTACATGTCTATATGTTCTGCTCTTAATCTAAATGCCAGACTGCTCATGGTGACACCAAGAGAAAAACCAACCCAAACAATATTTTGGTTGTACCTGTTATTATCAGAGGTCATGCTGAAATAACTTACCTTTTTTGATTCCAGTATGTAATTTTGGTATTAAAAAAGCATAATGAAGTTAATAAAAGTAGCAGTTAAGTGAAGTTAGAATTTGTTGAACAGGAAAAAAAGAATATATGGTCATTGTCCAAAGAAAGATGACTGGAATGAAATTCAAGGAAAAGAGTTGAATAAATGTATTTAATATAGTTTGGAAACCTGAGAAGAAGCTGACACACAATGACACTATTTTTGGTACATAAAGGATTTTACAAAAAAGGCTGTCATCAGCTGCTTTCTGTGGCTACCAGGGCATTATTTTTTGGGGGGTGTCGGGAGTTGTGAGAGAGTGGGTTGAAAATTAGCATGGATTATCAGTAAAAGCTTTCTTAAATATGAAGAGATGAACAAAACAGGGTATGTGTAAAAGCTGTAAAATATACTGTATTTTAAGAATTAGTTGAATAAACATCTGTTGATAATGCCCTCGAAGTAGATATTCTGCCTGTGAAAGGAGCTGGTCCTAAAGGTTTTGTGGTGGTTTTATAACCACGGCTGTCACAATTTCTACAGCTGTACAAACTTCTGATTTTGATCTCCTTGTCCGTGCTTGTGGTGTTATTCAAAACTGCAGAAGCTGCTTGGATGAAAAAGGAATCTTGTAAGTCTCCTGTAATTCATTGTCCTTGGACTCACAGAAAGATTTCCACGTATCTTAAAGAAGAAAAAACAAAAAACAAAAAACAAACAAACAAAACAACACAACAACAACAACAACAAAACAAAAAACAAAAAAAGCCCAAAAAACCAAAAAAAACCCCAAACAAAAAACAAACAAACAAAACAACACAACAACAACAACAACAAAACAAAAAACAAAAAAAGCCCAAAAAACCAAAAAAAACCCCAAACAAAAAACAAACAAACAAACAAAAAAAAAAACAACAAAAAAGAAAAACTAGTTTTCTGGTTAGAAATTAAGAAAAATATTCATACCTGTACATTAAAAATTGTGCCTGACTTCAGCTTGGGGAAAGGTCAAGGTGTGACTACCTGACTAGAGAAAACAAGAGGAAGACAGATGAGAAAACATGAAAGGGGAGCATTTGAGACGCAATAATTAATAACAGTTATTTTCTCTCTTCACCCATCGCTCTGTCTCTCTGTGTTTGAGAATTTGCAGGGTTCTAGAACTTGTGTTCACTAACAGGACCCAAAGAAATGGTATTAAACTGTGTCAGGGGAGGTTTAGGTTGGATATCAGGAAAAGGTTCTTCACCCAGAGAGTGGTTGGGCACTGGAACTGCTCCCCAAGGAAGTGGTCACAGCACCATCCTGACAGAGTTCAAGAAGAGTTCGAACAATGCTCTCAGGTGCATGGAGTGACTCTTGGGCATGTCCTGTGTAAGGCCAGGAGTTGGACTTTGATGATCCTTGTGTGTGCCTTCCAACTCAAGACCTTCTATTATTCTGTGATTCTTTCTGAATATCAAGAAGTATCTATAAATATTTTATAGCATAAGTCCTGGTCACTGATGCCCGTAATTCATTTTATAAGTCATCACAGACATTGATTCCCTTCTTTTATGGGGATCTTGGCAAAAATGGGACCACTGCCTCTGGCTGTAGAAGATAACAATGTAGTGCATTTTTCAGCTCCCAGTAGTGACTGCAGTGAGCAGCAGCCCAGTCTTTGGAGAATGTAGAATAATCGTATTTTAGCCAGAGATATTGAAGACATGCCTTTTGGCTCCATAGAGCATTAAGATCTATCTTCCTGTATTCAAATGGATCAGTGAGGCATTTGAATAAGCTTAAAACTCGCATTGCAGTACAATGCAAAGTGTGGATTGTTTCCTTTAAGAGTATTTACCTTTCCTCTGGAATACTTCCAGCCACTTTGAAAACTCAAGGTGTGTTTCATTATTAAGGTTCACAGCTCTATATTGACTCAAATGTCAGAATTTCCATTAAATGCTTCAGTGACTGATTGTCAGGGATAGGCACAGAAGAGAGTTCTTGTACCTCCCCTCTTATCCACTGAATGCCACCTCCATCCTTAACATTAGGTGATTGTGGTTAACCTGCAAGTCAGACTGTAAAGAAAGCAATTACATAAGAACACACTCCTTTGGCAAATTGCAAAGGAAGGTACATTACTACAAGGTGGTAAAGAGGCACTGTTTATATCTTGGTAGAGCACAGAATGAATTGGGAATGGTTAACCACAAAGACTTCTTGCTTCAAAGCTGTTGCAGGAATAACACTTTCCCCTCCAGTGTTTGTACTGTGGAAATAACTACGTGACGTTAAAGTAGTACTAGTAATTAAAAAAATTTGGCTAGACTGCCTCATAGTATATTCAAAAAAAAAATAAGCTGTACACATTCACTATCAATTTCATCCCAGTGGCACTACTTAGCATAGTTAGTATTAAGATTTGAAGCTATTTTGCATAAACAGAATGACAGCTCAACACAGTTGGGGGCGTTTTTATTGCCAATTTAAGTGGTGTTAAATTAGTGAGTATTTAAGTGATACTAAAACTATTTAGGGTCCAATCCACAAAAGTCTTGGCTCCAGAATATTGTAATATGAATGAAAACCTCAGTTTTAGGCTTCTGTTCAACACATTGCTTTGCAACAGTCAATCACTTTCAGTTTAAGTGTACTATTGCCTTTCTGAGAGCTATGCCATCTCGCTAGGAATGCAGTCTCGGGTATGTGGTCTCTTCAGTGAGACTAGGGATGCATGGTCCAGTTGAAAAGCATGCTGCAAGATTAACAACACTTAACTCATAATCATATCAATAATAATTAATGAAAAGGATTCATTCAGGGCTTTCAGCACACAAAATATACCTACTGAAGTTGTCAATGATTAGTACACGGAAACAAATAGCTTTAACTCTAAATTTGCTTCCCTCCTTAAAAACAATTGCTGTGCACTTACCTACTAGCAAATGTATTATTTCTTTGGTGTTTTTTTCCCCAACATAAGGGAAGAATCATTCAGAAGGCCTGGTTTCATATACCTATTGTGTCTGCTGTTGAGGAGACAGCATGCTGCAGCACCAGGAGAGCTGGGCATTTTACTTGTAGAGCTGTGTGTTGTGCCTTCCAGGGGCTCATGCACTTTTGGGTTAGTGAAGCAAGCACAGGGAGTAAATGGTGCTATCAGCTGTGAAGGCAGCTGCTTTGCCTACCCTCTGTGCTAGGGGAAATGTGCTGCATGATTTTTTTTTTTCTTTTTTTCTTTTTCTTTTTCTTTTTTTCTTAAAATACGTTTTGAGTGAGAAGGAGTAAAGGAAAGATTTGGAAGATCAGAGAGAGATGAAAGTTTTACAGTTGGCCCCGCTGTTTTTTTCCTTTTTTTTACTTTTTCCCCCCTCCATGTTTGAACATATACTGTAGCCACCAAACTGTTCATGAGTCATTTCTTTCTGGTAACATATATATTGGAAGACTTTATTGGTGTATTTTAGAAATTATTTATTCTTCAGTTATTGCTTTATTTACATACCTAATGGCTTGATTGATGTGCCAGCATCCCCCAGGCAGCAGAAGCCTCATTTCTGTTTTTTTTAAAAGAAGCGAATTGCTAACAGACAGGAGTTTCACAAACATACTAAGTCAGATATTCCTTATTGTTCTGTGTTTTTAATAAGTTCCTGTTGGCCCCCATACAGTACTTGCCACTGCCTATCTGTTGAAACAGAATCCCACACCAGGCAGTTGTGAATTATGGCAGTCTCTGTACAAATAAAATACTGCAAAACACTGTGGAATGCAAGCAGTGTTTTTCACTGGCCTGGATGATCAGAGGATGCTGCTCTTTCAGGCAGAACTGTCCCGAAAGTAGCAGCACTGTTACATAAGAATGGGATTTATTACAATCCCATCTGGTATTGCTTATTTAAAATGAGAAATGTGTAGGCACAGTGGACTAAAGTGTGACTTACTAAAATGGAGACTTCACATTGCCTGCTGCTTCTATGTATCTAGCTCATTTTAATTTTGAGATGCATATTCCCTTCTAAAAGAGGCAGCAATCACTGGGAGCAGGGAGCATCAGGCAGATAGGAGCAGGTGCTTGCATTCAGTATCCTATGGTCTTTCTTTGCTCTTCCACCCTTCCTATACTCACCTTTCACTGCTATTACCTCTTTTTACCTTTTTATTTTAACATTACCTTATTTCTTCTCCTATCATCTTCTGGGATCATAATATATTTCAAAGCAGAAAGGCTTTGTAAAACCTTTGTAAAACCTTGTACATGAGCAAATATTGAAGGTGAAGATTTGACTGGCCCCATTTCTTCCTTTGTTCCCCAGGCAGGCTGTTCCAGCTGGCTGCACACCTCTAGAGGTTTGCTTCTGACAACAGGAAGAACTAAAGCCAAATAAAGGGTTGTGGTGGAAAATCAGAGCAAATTGGCTGGAGCATGGGGCTTGGATCAGAACCTTCTGCTTTCCCTCAGAGAAGCCTGGGACTGTTTTGCTGTTATTGCTGGGTTTTGATCTTTTAGGTGTTTTACAAATGTAAGTAAGAAAATATCACAGTCCTCTGCAAAACAGGTCATAAGCCATTTCACAGAAGGGATATAATTGGGAAGTTAAGTTACAGCAACAGAAAAGGATAATGTGAGACAAGGAAGAGATCCCAGATCTATATTGAGACTGCTTGACTGTGCTTCCCTTGATTCGACATAATGGAAGAACAAACAGCAGTACAGCTGATGGTGTGCACCAAAGTGCACATTATTTGGTTCAGTTCAGATTCTAACCAGCTGGTCCCCTGCAAATCAGGGAATGCATTTCAGTGCTCACAAATCAACAACTGCTGCTTCTCATCAAACTGTCTCTGTAGTTGGTTTGGCACCTTGCTGTACAGACAGGTATCATATAATTAGTATGGGACTGAATATACTAATGATGAGGTAATTTTCCTATGGAAGTATCTATGCTAGCAGATGTGTTCATACAAAACATATAATATCATTATGCAGCTGCTCAAATGGATGTTTTCTTTTTTTTAACTTTTGGAATAATTGTACTTGAGAATCTCCGTTTTCATCAGAAATATTAAACACTTGCCTTATGGCTGTGGAGGATAATAATTGAAATATGAGTAGAGCAGGGGCCTGAGTCTGCAGTCTGCCTGACACATAGATCTAAGACTGAACTGCTTTCCTTGCTGTCACTATTATTTTATTTCAGAACATAACTGGTGGCTCTTTAATTGTTGATATTATTCAGAGACTAACTGATAGTTTAATAGAGCTACAAAGTATGTAGTTAACTGTACTAGAAAGTGATGCTTGCTGGCTGATGCAGAATTCAGTTTTTTTCCTCTGACATGAAACTCACACAAAAAAGATATCAACACCTTGAACTGATTCCCTGGTAATGAATTCCTTTGCTGATATCTAGAAATTGAGCATGGCTCCAAAGCCTTCCTGGAAGACGAAGAGCCCTGAAATTGTCCTGTTGCTTCCTCTACCATACAGTACATGGCGTATTTAAAACCAACTGTACACCCCAGAATCACCAACAAACAGAAATACATTAATAGAAATGAGCATTAAAAAAGTTATAATGTGAGACAGCAGCTATTTCACAGAACCTGCGAGAAAGGTTCTAAGGATGAAATAGAAACAGAAGGGATATTCTCAGGGTTCTTGACAAATAATTCATGTTAGTATACAGATACATGGCAAAAGGCCTCTGAGTATGCCCATATTCATACAAAAGAACTCTGAAGCCTTAACAATGCAGAGCCAAAGAGTGCCAGGTAGTTACTGGAGAGTTTTCCCTCCAAATTGCCTGCCCCACCAATGTTTAGTAAGCATGACACCTTCTCAGAAATGGTATCAAAACAAAGATCTAAACACAATTCAATGAAAAACTTGGGAAGCAAAAGTTTTTATGTCACAAATAGCCATATTTGTAATTTTGTATGTAAGGTTTGCCTTTTGGCAGGTCAAACAGAGTAAGCTAGAAGACATCAAATACAAAATTTGAAGGTTTGAAGACCCATAAATTGCAACTTGATATTAGTTTTGTGCCTGGGGTATTTAATAGAGTAATTTAATGGATTTTTGAAGGATTACATGGTAATTATATTGCAATGAATGGTGACTTAGTCTAGATTGTGAATGATGCAGAATAAGAAAACTTATTTCCTTATAAAGATAATGGAAATCTCTGAATTTTAAAAAGTCTAAAAATTGTTCTAGCAGCCATTACAGCTATTAAGCATACAAGATAAACAGACGTAATTGCTAATTCAAATTAAATAAAAGCTCCATTCACGGTAAAGAGTGCATCTATAAAACTTTTGAGTTCAGATTAAATTATTTTCACACATGTTGAAAGTCAACAGGCCCTCACAGGACCTGATGGAAAACTACTTCACCTGAAGTTCGACAGAAATTTACAATAGCCATTTTAAAATTATTAAGACTTAACTAATCAGTTGTCTGGTCAGTATGTCATCAGGAAAAAAAAAAAAATATGCAGGACAGCCTTGGTTACCGCAAACAAATTCTGCTGCAGCTCACAGCTCCATTGAAAGAGACCCTGAAGTCCTCCACCTTGCTACACTGACTGCTGCGCCATCCCTCACCCACCTGCTCTGTCCCAGGCTATCACCCATATCAAGGGCTGCTTCTTCAGGAATTTCCCAAGGCACTTACACCTTTCTTCTTGAGTGTTTATGACAGCTGTGTGAGGCAGTACACAATTAGGCCCCAGAAGAGCTTTTCCTGCAGCAGAGACAGCTGTATTTGCATGTGGATCAGCAAACAAGGTAATAAAATCTGTGCTCAGACTGAAAGAAAGAACAACAAAAAAAGAGCCTACTTGTAACTTCATCAGCTTTTCTCTAAATACAATAGCATTACACACAAGTAATGTAATTATATAAACTATAGTTACTTCAAAAACTTCACTCCCCTACAAAACCGTATGAAAATATATTCGTGTTCCACTATGGTACACAATGTGCTGAAACTACAGAAACGTGTGGCTGAACTTACAGCTTTCAGAAAGAATACCTTTTAAATGCCAGCTTGACAAACAGCATGCACATGGTGGGACTTAAAATATTTGGGAATCTGGACCTGTTTCCAGTGTCCTGAGAGACTGGTTTCAGAGGAAGCATCGCCGATGCCGCAGAGTCCAGCTACTACCAGCTGAATTTAACAAATTGCACTGGACTGAGTCATGTTGGTCCTGTGCCGTGACAGCCAGCCACATACAACAGGGACAGGCTGCAGAGAACATAGACTAAGTAAATGAGCCAGCAGTGTATCAGATGCTACACTCACCTGTCACATCCTGTTTCAAAGATGAGTATTGTCAGAGATGAATTTAAGTAACAAAAAGGCATGTGTGTGTGTGTCAAGCAATGGTTGGGATATATGTCTGAATATCAGCTTACTGGTATGGGAATACATATATTTCCATTGCTTTGGATGGGAAGCAAGGCCATGAATTGGCCAGTTGAGCCTCTAAGTATGTCCAATATGAAACAGACATTTCCAGAAACTAGAACAGACTCAGGCATGCTAATTGTTCATGCTGTTACTAAGAGTTGTTTCTTTTTTCTGACCACTTGAGTACTTACTAAACATTGCAATCACTGCTAAACCTGTTTATGGGCAATAGTTTTATCAAAGTGATGAAATGGTTAGAGAAAAGATCCAGGAGTAGAAAAGGGGCATTGTGGTGAATGACAAGTAGAGACTGTTCCAGTAGTTTGCAAATTTAGCAAAGCAGTAGTGGGTCCTTCTCTCTTGAAGGTCAATTAAAAATTCTAGCTGTACTATAAACATAATTTTCCATATAACAGTGCCACACAATGTCCAAAGGAGTCCCTTAATACAAAATATCAATTTGATTTTTCTCAGGAGATTAGCTCTTCCTTTGCAATGCAAATATTTTCAAGTGTACTAAACACATTCTAGCACCTCAGTATAGGGACTAAACTATTTGCATGCAAAATTACCCAAAGTAGGCAGACTGGCACAAGCTTATGCTTCTGCCATATGTGCTGAAGAATTTGAGCCAGGAAACTAGTAGTATCTGGATACTATTTACAATTTAAATTCGACTTTATATTATTATTCAAAAGAGAAAAAATTAAAAGTCACATTAAAATTAATGCTATATGTAATACTAAGTTTACCCCAATGTCTTCTGATTACAATTTTCCAGGTAAAAACTTGATCCAGGAAGTGCAGAGAATTTTCTCATTACAACGGCGTCTTTTTTTTTTTCTCAGTGCTTCTACATTTTAGCTACTTTTTTAAAATCTGCAGGCTGTATCCCTCACATTTCTCTTAGACATTAGTTTATGTGTCACTTCACATTTTCTCCCACACACTTGTGTGTAGGAGGCTGACACTGAACTTTGTAGTATGTCAGAGTAAAAATCAATTTTTTTTTGCCTGGTAGAGATTCAGGGCCTACCATAGCTTTTGCTTGCATCACAACCAAGTTTGGAGAAACTCTGTGGATTTTGGATGAGCTGCTGTGGTTTTGCATTGACAAAATGGAAAAAAAATCAGACCAGCTCTTGTTAGCAGTGGAATACCAGAATGTGGAAAAAGCACGTCTTTTGTGCTTCAAAAATTCGTACAAACACCATTTTCTGAAAAAATTAGCACAAGATGGGACAGGGGATGGAGGGAGGGGATTTTGCCTGCCATTCCAGTTATGCCTATACTCTTGCTAGATCTTTGCCTGTGGCACCCATTGACACTCTGACTGAGATGGAGCTGCCCTCAGCGGTTTGAGTATCACCTGCCGAGGGAGCCTGGGCTGTGTGACTGCACTGTGCTGCCTGTCCTACCCACCTGAAGTGGCAGGGATAATTTGAATGAAGCCAGCTTTGTGCCGAACGTAGGTGCCTAAATTATAAGTCTTAGTTATACTTTATTTGGCTTGAAGTACCATCTCCCCAAGGAGGTGGGTGTTCAACAACATGCTCCCCTTGCATCAGCGCAAGGTGATAGCTCTGTAAGTATCTTTAGGTAATTCTATCCTTTTCCTTTGAAAAAAAATTCAGTAGGAAGAAATATCTCACCTTTTTCTCTCTTTTACACTCAAAGGAAATCCAAGGAGCTAAAAGTGATTAGTAAGATCAACCCAAAATTTAAGGAATATGACTTCAAAATCAGTTTCAACTCTAGAAGCAAAACAATTTCCAGACAAAACTGTCAAATTTCTTTCTTCCCAGTTTTTGTCCATGTTTTACAGCAATTGAGTTGAACGGAGTGGTTAGCAAATCTGCAGACTGGGAAAGCAGAGCTATCAAGACAAGGCATTTCTCCTCCTTTGGAGCTGCAGAGAAGCCCCTCACCCTTCTCACACTTACCTTCACTACCAGTTCAGTGGAGCACTCCCTGCTGAAAGCTGTCTTCAGCCAAAACAGAATCAATTCTGTATATCTCCTTCTACCTGATGTCTAAAACCAAATCTAGCATTCACTGGACTCTTGAAAGAAGTACAAGAGTAAATGCTTGCCCTAGTTCCAGTGTCCCAAGTTAGCAGATATTCTTCCCAAACAGAAAACTAAGCGAGAATACTAGTGTGGTATCCTCCAAATCTGGACATAAAGACAAAATTCTTGCCTGACACAAATGTGACATACCTTCTGTGGCCCCTTTGGCTATGTTGAACTGAATAAAGATTACTTTTTATTGTTACTATTATAATTGCTGGTTTCCAAGATAAAACTGATCAAGTTTGATCTCACCACAACCATGGCATCAAAGTATGCCCATATGTTTATCCAGTGTATACTAATATTACTCACAAATGCTTATCCCCATGTCTCTTTTCCTTTAAAATGATTATGATGTGTCACATATCCAAACAAACAAAACCACATTTTTAGGTTTGATTCTGTCTTCCTACAAATCATCACATTTGATGTGTTTTCAGTCTCAGAAAAGCTGAACAAATGCCTCGGTGCATGAACTCTTTCCTGAGAATATTTCACTGTAAGAGTATATCTGTTGTACTGACTTTCCAAAAACATCCCACAAAAGTACTCAAAATTTGTGGTTATGTAGAAAGTTAGTTGGAAATTCTCCACGTTACTTGTCTACCCTTGTGTATTAATACCAGTGCAGTTTAAATGCTGGTTTGATTTCAAACACTGAACTGATGAAGTGGCAAAACCCAGCCGAGACAAATCTCTACCGAAAGGCACGCCGACATCTCCCTCTGCTGCCGGCAAGGTGGTGCAGCGGCTGGGCGATCCTGGAGGGGTAATTTGGGAGCTTGTCCCGGCGTCCCCTGAGCGCAACTGGCACTTAGGCTGTGCTCTCACTGTGGGAGCAAACCCATTAAATCAAAAAGCTTCCCTTTTGCATCTTTCATATGAGGTTTTTTTTTTGCTAGAACCGTGCGTTGCTGAACACCCCATGCACATGATAATGAACTCTCTGACGTGTTTTTCCTTCTGCTAGAACAGAATCAACATGCAGCCACTTCCTTACACAGTGCAGATCTGGAAGGTCTCTTGTAACAGATTTCCTCTCCTCAATTGCACAGAAAATCAAATCTCCATTTAAAATTCTCTAAGAAACATTCGGAAGACTGTTTGATAACTTTAAAATAGAGATATGGGAATATAACTTCAACTTTTGCATGCATAATCAGAGGAAAAGTATTCTTGAAAATTAGGAACAGGGTCCAATTTGTGGCTGGCTTTTGAACAAATGTGGAAGCAAGATGTACAAAGTGTCTCTGCCACACAGACATTTTCTCATTAGGAGAATTTGTGACAGCAGTTAATGCACTGGGGAGGGGGTGGCTATGGAGTCACAGTTCCCCCCTCCAGCCAAAAGGAATGACCTGCAGAGCAAGTGATGCCAGCTTTCTCCTGCAAAGAGTTCTGTCTCATTGCAGGAGTGCAACCTCCAGAAGGGGTCTTGGCTCTGACATTTCACCTCTTTTGAGTATGGGGTGAGATTCAACTTAGTTTTCAAAGAGTATGACTGTTCTGTTGGAGTCATTGCTTTTTGTTTCTGTCTCTGCGATTAAGTTTCCCTTCTTTATCTAAATCCATGCAAACCTGTCAACCCCATCACCCATCTCTGCTTAGAATTGCTATCCTTTGAGCACCTGAAATAACATATGACAGACCTATCCAGTCTCACTCATTTGAAGTGAGCTGTCTCCTTTTACTTTTGGCTTCATTTTCATGCAGTCATAAAGATTCACGGCATATATCAATGGAAAATGTAATATAACACTCAGAAGTTTTCAAATCTCACTCATTCAAATGAGTGTGACTTGACAAGTCTGATGTGATAAAATAATGCAAAGGGGTTTAAAGACTTCACTTAAATGCACAATGAAATTAAACCTTTTTTCTTTCTTTTTTTTCCCCTGTTTTTTAAAACTTTAGAAATGAATTCTAAAAGGCTGCATCAAGCTGATAGAAAAGAGGAAGACTCTTAATGTAAAGTCTGTCATTTTTCACCTCCAAACAAGAGTGTTTTGCAGTCACCCTCACTTACACTGGCAGAGGTTTACAGGGGGAGATGGAAAGTGGGATTGATGTAGGCAATTGCAGATATGAAAGACTAAAGAATTGTGTACAATGGAGTAATGTATTTACCAGAATAAAGTTACAAAGAAAGAACTATAAATTAACGAAGAATTTTGCTGTACCACACCTTAACTACCACACTGTAAACAGAGGCAAGAAGAGAGAGAACAAAAACAGAATGAAAGCTGGTAAGAACAGATCACCGATCTACATCCAGATGGGTGCTCCAGTTGGTATTCAACAGTTGGCTGATTAGATGCTAGGGTAGGGAGCAACATTTTAAAATGGAAAAATATCTACACATATTAAAAAAGCAGATGTTTCACAGGTGCTGGTGAGTACAAGTCATCATAGGTATTGAAGACAAAAAAAAAATCAAATTTGGGTAGCTACGTATAGGCTTCTCTATTTCTCTTTAATACATAAATAGTTGTGGATGAGTCTTTAGAAGAGCTGGAATCACAGACATTCTGCTGAGGCTGGCAGGACCAGAAAGCTTACATCTTATTTGAAAGTTTTTTTATTTCTTTAGACATGCAAATCCAGCTTCTTAATTTTATGGACCCCATTTATAAGACCAGCCTGAGATGTTCTAAATGTAGTGAGACCTAATAAAGAGCACTGCACTTCTTATGACCTATAACTCCCAGTGAAGTGAGACTTGATTGGAAAGACATATGTGTACACATCCTGTTTACTTTAGTGGGGGCTCCAGCTACAGCAGATGGAAAAAAATCTCTCCTACCCTTTTTTCAGCTTCCTCTAAAGCATATATTACTTCCTGCTCTCAAAAGGAAGAAATTAGTCTAAACAGGCTACTGTTTTAACCCATCATGTGGCAGTCCTTGTCTTCCTACAATTCTTCTCAGTACTAGAATTGAGGTACTTGTCTTATTGTTGAACTCTAGTGCATCAAGAACTTTAAATTCTTGGTCATTTAAAGCCACTCTGAGTCTCTCAGTGTCAAAAATCAAGCATGCCATTGCACTGTGAAGAATTTGACACTGCTCAACATCATATAACTGACATGTAATATGTTGGATCTCCTTTAGACAGACAAAATATAAGGAGAAGGTGGGAGAAAGCCCTACAAAGTGGTGACAGACAAAGCAGAGGAGGCATAGACACAGACCCTTCCACCAAATCATGCAACTAGAGATGTGTTTCATTCCTACTTCAGAAACCAGTAAGGCCAGGCATCATCTCCACTCTAACTTTCCACAGGCTTCCAGAGTACATCCAGCTGGAAGGGACCTTGAGAGTCTCCAATCCAAACTCCTGCTTCAAGAGAGATCAACACTGAATTCAGGGCAGGTTGCTTGTCCACTTGGGTCTTGAAAACCTCCAGTGGATGAGATGGCACAACCTTTCTTGGCAATCTTTTCTACTGCTTAATTATCCTTACAGCGAAATTTTGTTTCCCAATACCCAGTGAGAATTGACAATGTTTATGAACATTGTGTCTCATCAGCCATCTGAATGCCTTAGAAAATAGTACAGTTGCAACTCCTCAGTCCCCTCCCCTTAGTGCCTGGACTGCTGTTGGGTTCTTCTGAAGCCGTCCCTTCTCCCAGATGAACTAGCCCCAGCCCTACAGCCTCTCTTAGCAGAGCAAGGAATCCAGCCCCACCGTCTTGACTGGCACCTCTGACCTTGCTTGAAGTTCTTTGGGTCTAGTTTCTTGCCCATTTTGAGGATGACTGCAAGATTTTACTTTGTCCTGTCATCAGGAGATTTTTACAGAAAGTTTTGAAGATGAAGCATCCTTAGATACTTCCTACTGGGGACTTGCAGGGGCGAAGATTACTCAAGAGTCATAGAGCTATTTATGTTGGAAAACACTCTTAAAAATATTGTGTCCAACCATAAACTTAGCACCGCCAAGTCCGCCACTAAACCAGGTCAATAAACACCACATCTACATAGTTTTTGAACACTTTCAGGGATGGTGGTTCCACCACTTCCCTTGGCAGTCTGTTCCAGCACCTGAGCACCCTTTTCATGATTAAATTTTTCCTAATTTCCAATGTAAACCTCCTGTGGTGCAACTTGAGGCCATTTACTCTTTTCCTTTCACTTGCTGCATGGGAGAAGAGACCAACCCCTACCTGGCTACAGTCTGCTTTCAGATAGTTGTAGAGGGAAATGAGGTCCCTCTTGAGCTGCCTCCTTCTCTACGGGCTAAACAACCCCACCTCCTGCAGCTGCTCCTCTCTCGTGCTCCAGACCCTTCACCACCTTCGTTTCCACTTTCTGGACTCACTCCAGCACTTTAATGTCCTTCTTGTCAGGAAGGGTCTAAAACTGAAAACAGGATTGAGCCTCACCAGTGTTGAGTACAGGGCAATGATCACTTCCCTGGCCCTGCTGGCCACACTGTTGCTTATACAGGGCAGGATGGCACTGGCCTTCTTGGCCACCTGGGGATACACTGGCTCATGTTCAGCCACTGTCACTAGCACCCCCAGGTCCTTTTCCAGGCAACTTTCCAGTCACTCTGCCCCCAGTCTGTGGTGCTGCCTGGGGTTGCTGTGACCCAAGGGCAGGACCCAGTACTTCGCTTATTGAACCTCACATCATTCGCCTCAGCCCATTTATCCAGCCTGTCCAGATCCCTCTGCAGAGCCTTCCTAACCTGCAGCCCATCAATACTCCAACTCAACATGGTGTTGGCTGTGAACTGGCTGAGGGTGCACCCAGTTCCCGCATCCAATCATTGATAAAGATGTTAAACTGAACTGGCCCCGGTGCTGAGTCCTGAGGGACACCACTGGTGACCAGCTGCCTGCTGGATGTAACTCCATTCACCACCACTCTTCAGGTCCAACTATTCGGATTTCTTTTCCCAACACGAGTACAATTGTCTAAGCCATCAGTAACCAGTTCCTCCATAAGAATGCTGGGAGACAATGTCAAAGTTTCTACTAAAGTCCAGGTAGACGACATCCACAGCCCTTCCCTCATCTAAAAAGTGGATTGCTCTGTCATAGAAGGAGACCAGGTTGGTCATGCAGGACCTGCTTTTCACAAGATAATGCTGGCTGGGCCTGATTGCCTGGTTGTTCTACATCTACCACTTGATGACACTCCAGATGGTCGGTTCCATGACCTTTTGCAGCACTGAGGACAGGCCTGCAGCTCCCTGGATCCTCTTTGTGGCCCTTCTTGTAGATGGGCATCACGTTGGCTAACCTGCTGTAAACTGGGGCCTTCGCAGTTAGACAGGGATGCTGAGAAATGACTGAAAGTGGCTCAGTAAGCACTTCTGACAGCAGCCTCAGTACCCTTGGGTGCATCCCATCCAGCTTCATAGACTTTTATGTGTAAGGGGTGTAACAGGTCTCTGACCATTTCTCCTTGGGGGCTTCATCCTGCTCCCCATCTCTATCTTCCAGCTCTGTGAGCTGGGTACAATTAGAACAGTTGCCCTTACCGTAAAATATTGAGGCAAAGAAGGCATTCAGTAACTCAGCCTTTTCCTGATCCGTTGTCACTGTTTCTCAATGCCACCAAATAAGGGATGAGATTGTCCTTGACTTTCCTTTCACTGTGAATTTACTTAAGGAAACATTTTTTATTGTCTTTTATCACAATAGCCAAACTAAGTTCAGAATTAATGTTCATCCACTGCTGGTAGCAGATGTCTTCCTGGGGGTTCTGGCAGGGGAGACATGGGATATTGTTTCCGTGAAGGCCAAGGAAATGAACACAGGGTATCTCAGCCTTTGACATGTCAGCTGTCACTAATTCAAGTGCTTCATTTAGCTTCATGATGGCATGTTTGGTTTTTATTATTTATATTCACCTGTGCAGATAGAAGTTTGTCTTTTTGCCCTTGGTGTCCTTTGGCAATTTCAGTCTTAGCTGAACTTTGGCTTTTCCAACAATATTTTGCATGCCTATAAAATGTTTCTATGGTCTTCCCTTGCTGCCTGTCCTCACATTTCCACCTACAAAGATCATTTTCACTAGGGCCCAGCCATGTGTTCCCATTTATTCAAGATGGTCTTGTGATAGGTTGACTACCTTCCTGAAAATCTGGATGACTTGGAGTTTAGAGAAGATTGCCTCTGTAGACTTTCCAGTTTTATTTCAGTTGCAGTAATTCCCCAATGGTTTCATCATTCAGAAAAAGTCTTGCCTTGAGTCAGCAGCAGTTGTCACAGCCATCTGGCATTTGAGTTGTTCTTTGTATACTGCTATGTTATTTATTTGCTGCACAACGAAGGCATAATACTTGCAATATTAAAATACATCAAACTTTCCTGTCTGTGTGACTAGCCGTTGAATTGCTTATCTTTCTTTGTATGTCCTTCAAGATTTGGTTGGGTGTTGCTCTGATGTTGCTGTAGAGGTCTGGGCTATGTTCCAGTTTTAAAGCTGTGCTCCTCAAGGGAGATCCCTGAGCAGTGGTATTTCTCCCTTGGTAGTGGTGTGTTTCTAGTGGATATAAAACATGTAATGAATCTGTTGTATATGAGACTAACTGGTAACCTGGAAGACTTATCTGAAAGGAACTCTTGAAGACTCTTGCACAAATGGAAACTTGTGGACTTGCCACAGCTGCAATGGATAAGAGGAGGAGGACTTTCCCCTGTGTGATAATTATAAACACTGATGAGAGAATAGAAAACCCTTAAAAACTAGCTCTGAGCCCATCAAAGCACACTTGTGTGTGTAAAGGTAAATCTGGAAGGAGAGGAGGTAATACAGCCCCATGTGAGTAATTTACCAGGTGTTGTACCTTTTAGTCTTTGGAAAATGCTTAAAACACAGCCTCAGGTCACACAGAAAATGAGATTGTTAATCTAATTCTGAACCAACCTCCATATGAAGAATAGGCAACTCACCAGCTATCATACTTGATCAACAGTCTATACTGGAAGGCCCCAAGAGACATCCACAGTTTGCAGAGTTGATATACTTAGTGAAGAATGATTTTTCACGTGTGTGTGTATTTGTAGGTGTGTTTCAAGTAATTTCTACTCATAAGGTACTTATTGCAACATTAGGTTTCATTCTTTAAGACTTTTATTTTACTTCAATTTATAAACTAAAAATTGCAGAGAACAGGTATGATTTGTTTTGTTTTGTTCCAGTCCTGCAGTTTGCACAATTTCCACACTTGCATTTATGGATATGTCTTCTTATGTTGTTTGTGAATTGAAAGAGGGCACACTTACGTGACTGCTAGATATTTTCTTGTTTAGTGTAACCTATCCTTTCATGGCATATGTTCTCAATTTTTTTTTTCCTTTAGCATCATTAAGTGACGTTTTTTTACCATGAGGAATAAACAACCTAACGTCCTATTCCTCACCTATCTACACCAAGTGAATTTTTATTGCTCCTTTGTATTGACTACATTACTGCTATTTTCCATTAAGCTGAAATTTCATCATATTTCTACAAGTTCCTTCCTCAAGGTTACCGCTAAAAAAATCTCTAACTAATTCCTCCTCTTTTTTCTAGGCTCTTTTCAGATGTATGTCTTTTCTGAAGATCTATGAGCAGCTTGTAAGCACAAGTACAGGGTACCTTTGATATGAAAGCCAATTCCTCTCACGTACTCTTCTACCGACCCTACAAATTAATCTTTTCTGACTTCCTTTCCAGAAGCTTAACTGCTTCTGATCATAGCTCTTTCTTCACTGGTAAGCCCTTTCTTCTACTACTTTAAAAGCCTTTGCATGTTGTGCATGGTCTCTCATTTAGTAGACCCGGTTCCTGATTTTTAAAGGAATGGAGAATGAATGCTATTTTTTTCTGGTTTAGTACAGTTCCTCAAGCACCACCCACCTTGGAGTCTTACAGTATACTCAATTTGTAGTGGGTAAAAACAATGTGTACTAAGGTTTGCAGTTTGCCTACAAAGTGAGATGAACAAATATTATTACACCAATGAGGGAAGGACAAACTGAGGCATGGAGAGATGCTGCAACTGAATGTAGCTATGTATGGAATAAACTCATCATAATATGAAGCACAGAACAGTGATCATAATTATTAATTACATAATTATTATTGGTTTAGTTGCTGTAGGTATATTTCCAGCCACTGAAATCATAAGGCGTGGATCTTGATTTTCACTATAGCACAAAGACTACACTCAATCAATATATGGCTCTGGCTGGAGATCTATTGTTATTTAAATAAAAGCAGAACAACCTAATGGCTACAGGTGGCTAAACAACAGGCATACCATTGCAAAGGCAGACTGAGACTTAACCAAGTAGCTTTCTGCTGTTTTGTGAGCACAAGTAGGATTTTCTACTGAGCAGAATGGCACTCTGAGACTACCTGTTTAAGCTCAATGACATTAAATCAACTTTGTATCAAATCCCGCTAAGCTTTACTTGTTCTGTTCTTCATGCTTGCCCTGCAGAGGTAGGTGTAGCTCAAAAGCTAAGCAGCAATATTTTACAATGTCAAGTAACCTGTCAAAGCTTCCCAAAGTTGCTTTTTCTTTGAACTTTCCTGTTAGTCACAACTATTGACTGCATCATTGCCTGTTTCACTGGCTCCTTGCTCTTTTTATTCTAAATTGAACTTTTAAATTTTAATATTATGAGCAAAATATTCTATCTGTCATCTCAGCTTACAAAATGTGATTTAAACAAAATTAAAACTTTATTAAAGTCAGGTGAATGGGTAACTATGGTATGTCTCTTGGTTTTAAGTTTTAGGTTTTTAGGCATTCCGTCAGATGCAGTAGGTGGAATCTGGAGAAAAAAAGCCTGTTACAGCCTGGTTTTCTAAAAAAGGTAGAAACATAATTTATTGTTAGAGTAAATTAGTACCTATAAGCATATGAATGAAAGAAAACAAATACTAATAAACAAATAAAAGATATAGAATAAAGAATCTGCTTGGTCTTGGAAAGCACAAGAAAAGGCTTCGATCATATTGACTTGGGTTATGAGCTTTCTTCTTGAGCGATGTGTAGGAAAGAAGGCATCAGAAGGACTAGTTGTGGTGAAAAGTTTTTCTGCTGGAATTTTTTTTCCTCTTTTTGGGAGTGATATATAAAATTACCAGGGAAACAATCAGATTGCAGTCCCTTTTTCAATTGCTCCACAAACTGAATTTGCCTACTCAGAAGCAGGAGCCTACAGGCCTTCTCTTAAGCCCTCCCCAAAGCCTCACATCGTGGAAAGGTGTAAGGCTGGGTTAGACAGGAGTTGTAGCCAGCACTTCAAAGTATTTATAGAGGGGTGGGATGTATATCTGCTCATAATGGATACCATGCTCCTGTCTGGCTGGATTCCCAATAATATCCCAGAAATTCATCTCCCAGCTACCAGAAGTGGCCCTGCTCAGCTATTCACCTCATGAGAGACTTCTCTGGTGGGCAGAGCACCCAGAGTGCCTCCTACAGTCAGCACTAGCAATTAGGAGAGTCAGAGATAGGTCCCAGCCTCTGGCAAAGCTTGAATGTTGGGATGGTTTCGTGGCATCATGGTGTGGAGTCCCTTCCCATTCTGCCCTTAATGTGAGACACTTCCAAACCAGATGTGTGATATGGCTTCGCTGGAGCCTGCATTGCTCCTGGGGTTAGGATGTGGCTTCCAATATTAAAATAAACTAATTCAATGCTGCCATTTTGTTGCTCCACAAAACTGGTACCCAACCTAATATAGCTGGCAAGCGTGTTTCTCTAGAATTAGTGAAGTTAATTTTTGGCTTGGAGATACAGTGCGAAGAAATTGATTCTTCCACTGTGTCCTGTGGATATAGGAGGAAGCTGCTGTCATTTGTCCCTTTCCCGGGCTTAGGCACTTTAAAAACAGCACAGGTGTTAAGAAGCTTGTTTGTTGTTAGGTTGGTGCTGCCAACACTGTTGCTCTTGCTGTTTGAAGAGTCTCACCTACCAGTGCAAATCTGGTCACTTTGTTCCTCCTCAGAGTCCCCCTCTCTCTGCCTCCGCCCATCCTATCTTCTCCTCCATGTCTTCCTCCACTTTTTTGGTGATGACACTGGGTTGGACTGGCCAATCCTTCCTTGTCACCCCTACAGAAAACTTGCTCAAAGTGAGACTCTGCTGCAGTAACTTAATCTGGAATTTCACAGCAGATTTCAGCAGCTCAATTGGATCATCTGCCTGCAGATGCCTACATACTCTTCTGCCAGTTTGGCAGAGCAAAGCTTATCCACTTCACTTCAAGTCCTGGTCTAGTTAACATGGGGTGTAGTTTCACCATGAATCAACTCAGAGCTGAAGGAAATAGCAAAAACCCACAGAAAATATCCAATAGAATTTTGTAAGGTTATACTAATTGTGAACTATTAACATCATCTTTTTTTTTTATATTTCATTCTTCAAGCTGAAGATTTTTAATAGCAGGAAAAAAGAGCAAATTACTTTTTGTCCCCCACAGCAGGAAAGACGTCCCCTCCAGACTGTGTTCCAGGGTCTCTCACTACTCTCTTCCTTCAGCCTGCAATTACAATTCCCCTCTTTCTGCTTGAACACATATTAACTACAGCATTCAGGAGAGACCATTTCTGTAATCATTCTGTCACTACCACACAGAATTATTTGGGAAAGGACATAATTATCCATCAGATTGAAAAGACTGGTTTAGAAGCACCCAAAGCTCACACATTTATTTGACAGGACTTCTTCCCAAGAAGGTTCTATATGCTTGCAGGGTGCTCCAATGCTCACAGTGCTTGTTCAGTCTAGGCATTCACACCTCAAGCTAAAATAGATTAAAGAAAGCTTTTAAAATCAGTGTACAATTCATAAAATATAGCACTTTCTTCTCATGCCATGGCAACCCTCTTGGTTGCACTTATGATTTACTTCAGCAGCTGAACTCATGGACAGCTCTGCTTCTTAATTGTATTAGGTGTAGCACACAGGTTGTCAACTGCCCTGGGAGGTAGTGGGCTGCTAAGTATTTAATGTTTGCTCTTATATTTTTCCTTTTCTTCTTTTTTTTTTTTTCCTTAGAAGATAAGTTTCTTACTCTTTCTTTCCTGGCTTCTTCACTAAGGCGCAGTCCTCAGAGTCTGACAATCTGTTGAGAATTTCCTGAAGTATTTATGGTGAGGGTGGGAGTAGAAAACTTGTTCGAGTTCATGACCACTTTTTCTTGGAACTGGTTGTCTGGGTTCTTCTCACCCACTTCAAAGCTAGATTCAATTTTAAAACCTGTTAGCTAAAGCACTGTGTACAATACTACAGCTAAAATAATTCTTCCATAAAGTATCTTGGCAAAATGTGCACCCCATGTTCAGCAGATGCTTTGTTAAACAGGGTTTGTTTTGCATTAGAATTCTTGCCTCATACTACCCTTGCTTTTTAACTTACAGGTTTGCATATGTACATATTCTCTCTGTTATGTAGGTGAACATCTTCTTTAAAGGTCGGGCTGTTTCTTTTTCTTTTCCTTTTCTTATCAATAAACTCTAAATCCTGTTTTTGTGTCCAGCTTTGAAATTGATGATGTCAGGCCAAGTTCAAGCTGAGCAATATGTGTGAGCATGTGATACTTTTAAGGACGATTTGCCAAGTCATGACCATCAAAGCTGTGTTTTATAGACTTAACGTTGAAATCTTGCCAAAGAAAACAACTTCATGAGCTTTTATTACTGTCTGTGCCTAAAGGAGGAATAATGATTCCATGGATCTTACCTCTAAGCTCTTCTAATCATCTTTACTTGGTTCAGTGCTGCCACAGGTTTTACACTGTGAAAATAGATGAAGCAGAGGTGGCATCTGCTTTTCAGACAAAGAGCAGATCAGACTAATAAATTCTCTTTCAAAGAAGGATTCTCTCAAAAATGCAGAAGTTTGGTACATGGAACAGGTCTGATGATTCATTAGCTATTATTTTTTTTACACTACAATATACAATATTTTTTCTGAACAGCATGTAGAAAACAGGCATGTTCCTGACTCGCTCCTGGGTAGCAACAGAGTTCTGCATTATATATGAGCCTCATTCCCACCCTGCCTACATTACTCTTATACTTTTCAAAATTCACAGAACTGTATAGAATTCAGTTATTTAAACATGCAGTGGTTACATGAAAATTAACAAAATCTGATCACAACAAGAGAAGACACAAATTTATATGCCCTCTTCCCACCAATATCTAAACAGATCTCGACGTAATACATGCACTTCTAGTGAAGTATCTGTCAAAATGTCTGAAATGCAAGGAGCTTCTGAGAAAAGGCAATGAGGTGAAGAATCTGGGCATTTAATCCTGTGGCAGTCTTGCTGCAAGGTGGAAGCTTGGGCACTGGGACTCCTGTATGGCCCACCTGTTGCAAAGCAAGGACCTCGATCAGTCACTGAGGGACACCTTGGTGCTTCTGAGGGCTCCTGGGCGTGTAGTTCTTCTCTCAGGTGAAAGAGTAGAGGATGCCACGGCTGAACCAAGGACTTTACAGCTCAGTCTGACATCACTGTTTCCTTCCAGAACAAAACTTGCATTTTTTTCAAAATTACTCTTCTGCCTAGATGTTTTCCTTTACAGAACATTTCAAATTTTCTAGTCTGTGCTCCAAAGCATAGTGCTTTTCCAGGGTGTTGAAGTTTTAGAATGGAAAAGAAGATTTTTGAATAGTGACGTGCTAACTAGTGCCTTTGTATTGGTGTTGGCAGGAAAGCCAGGGAGTGAAGATACCTAGATCAAGTCTGAGGGACAAAGAAAAAGCAAGGAAGATTTCTTAATGGTATTGGTGCTGTGCAAGCCTGTGAATACATGCGGTGTTTATTCTTTTGGTCTATCAAATAAACACCATCCTTGTATATTTAGTTCCACTCAACTTCATGCACAACCTTCTTCTTCAGATAATATATAGGAACTGCACAAAATGTTAAAGTTCAGTGCTACTCAGAGAATAAAACAGTTCAAAGCCAACCACCTGGGGATGACAAATACAAAAGGAATTACAGCTACGTTCCTTGGTGTGGTTTTTAGGTAGGTATGTGGTCCCTCTCCCCAGTTTGAGTGGCCTAGATTCAAGCTGCCACCCACCTGGGAGACACATTGCTGAGCTCTGACAACAAGCCTCATCCCTCTCCTCTCCTCTCTGATTTTACAAGGCTGATATTGCTCCCCAGATTTCCAATCACGTAGTACAGCTTGAGCATCCTTACCTGTCTCCACATCCTCCCCTTTCTCATGAGTGTATTCTGCAAAAGAACCTGCTTTTCTCCCCGCTGAAGAGACAGATATTGCTCTGTGCTTTTTCTCCTTCTAGAAACCTCCATTATCTGCAATGCAGCTCATTCTGCTGGAACCAACTGCTCCTTGCAAACGGATGAAGCAAAGATTTATTATCATCAGAACATGTGGAAATTAGAAAATGCACTAATGGAAACCATTAATGTCCCCCTCTCAACAATCAGATGAATGGTAGATCAATGCAATATATTAATATATTGGAAATGATTTAAGATGATATAAACATTAAGTCTCAGATATTAGATGTGAAGAAAGCAAGCAAGGCAGGGACAACACTCTAATACTCTACTGTACCTATGAAAAAAACCCCACCATATTTTAAGACTTATTTCCTTTACAGTATTTTGATATCTTTAAAGAGATAATATCAAAAAACTGCTCTGTATCTTTCCATAATACCTCCTAAATTTGATATGAAACAGTCTGTCTCCTTAAAAAGCAAATCTCTTTGCCTGTAACAATGAATGAATTCTTTGTATTTTACAGGTAAAATAATAATACTCAGAGTTTGTAGACAATAATTGTTACTTTTTTAACATCAATGACACTTTTGTTTGCAGCTTGTGTATAACATTGTAAAAACAAATTACTAAATATGCTTGATATAACAGTTGCGGTACCCACATGCATTCTACATAAACCTCAAAGGAAATCCTCAAAGAAGGAAAGAAAAAAACTATAAAGGAAAATAACTGCGCAAGTACTTTATATTAACCTGGCATCATGCATAAACATAACACAATGTCTGTAAGTGAATGCTTCTTAAGCTTTAAGGATTAACTGAATTTTTTATGTGGTCACATTTTTTGGAAAATATTAGAAGTCTTAGGATTCAAGAAATTTTCCTTCTCAGCTAAAACTTTGCGGAGGTCAGTCCATTCCTATTTTCAGGACTTAATCAAAATCCCTCAATAAATTCCTGTTCAATTGCTTTGTGTTGTTACTTGTGGGAGCATTTATGAATGCCTGATGATGATTTGAGCTACCACAAATCCCATAAATGAGAGGTCACAAAGGTTACATCATGGCACTTCAGTGAAGAAATGAAAACAAACCATAAATTATCTCCACCAGAAGGTCAGCGTGTTCAGCCAGATTTCACAGGCTTTGTCTTTCAATTGCTCACAGCTCTCAGACACTCTATCACATTGCTTGGTTTTAATCATGTGTAATAGGTCACTGAGATCAGGAGAATTCAGGACTCACATGTACATACTTAACATGCCAAGCTATAGCTGGGTAATGGGGGGGATTCTAACAGGGTGGATACAGTAAAATATATTGCTGAATTTAATTTTTTCAAGTTGCAACTAGTAGAGAAAAATGTGAAAAAAAATCTATGGTTCATGTAATTTGGAATGAGGTTTTTGACAAAGAGTGGCCAAAATAATCTTGTCTGCTAGTATTCTTAGTGCATCCAGAAAAAAAATGAAGTTAGCAAATTTTAGAAGCTGTTTCTTATTATTTCTGGAGTTTAGAAAAAAACACAATGGGGAGGACTCTGTCAAAAGGATTCAATGTCACACCATTATGATGGATACTAATTTATTTCATAATAATGTTGGATGCTGTAAGTGCCTTCATTGCTGTTAAATCATACTTCAGGATAGCTAAGTGTGCCATTAAAATCATGTATTACTGACAGAGGCAATATTTATTTAATTTAATTTTATGGCATATATTTCAAGCAGGACAAGAAGAAATATAGTCTGACCTTCCCCATGGCCAGGAACTTTATTAGCATTGTCAAAGAGAGTCAGAATCAAACTGTACCCATTAACACCAAACCCACTGGCATTATGGGATGTTTTACACTAATAGAGGTTAGACAAAGAACAGAAAAGACTCGGAACTCTTCTGGTCCATGGAAAGTATGGTCATACATAGAAGTAAGAGAATTCAAAAGGTGCAGTAGAGATTCTGAAATATGTGGGTCATGGTCTACTGAAGACCCTAACTCTGGTTCAAGGAGGATGAATAAAAGCTTAGAAGAAGAATTTAAAGAACCCAAAGATTTAAGAAAATATGTAGTGAAAAGAAGAGATGATAAGGTATACAGAATGTCTCAAGAGACTTAAATATTGCCTTTCATCTCCAGGTCTTTGGTTCAAATCCAAATTAAGGCAGTTGTGACAAAAATATATATTGCCATCAGATGTTGGCTTCTACAAATTGGGAATGTGATCCATGTCAGGGTGCTGTCAGAGAGGTGCTGCAGCAGCCACCATTAACCAGTCCATGCTGGCATGCTGCTTTACAAAAGAATGCAAGACCCAAATGATTTGAGCAAAGAAAAAGCTTTTAGACAAGAAGAGTGGTTTCCCTTCTGGAGCCAGGGTATCCTATCTGAACAGGATTGGGAAGATTTGCAGTGCTGGCTATGCTTGTCACTCCCTGAACAGACGATTTTCAGGGCTGTCAAGATGCCAACTTCTGCAATGGTTAAAAAAAGACAAATCAAAGTGGATCACTGAATATAATCACAAAGGAATGGCGAGCTGAAGTTACATTGGAAATTAAGTGAGCACAGCAGGACCAAATGAGGTAATCACCTGTGTGTTGCTCTGACAGCAAGGAAAAAAAGGCACTGGACTACTCATACATGCTGGAGAACATGCAGAATGTGAAGATATATGCTGTAAGATGGATCTGTGACAATTACATGTGATCATAAGAAAACACTGACTTCTTGCTGTCAGACCCAGTTGTCTGAGCATTTTACATATATTTTCTGTCTTCTTAAAAATGCCATTACTGGTTAATTTCAAAAAGTAAAGCAAGATTATCCAGTCCTGACCTGAATATTGTAGGCAAAAATTAGAGATGAAGGATTATTACTGGGGGGAATGAGATCCAGAAGGAAAAACTATGGACCAGTGCCAGTAACTCCCATAGAAGAACCAATTTAAAATCTGGAGGTTAAAAAGGACCAGCCTACTAGCAATCCAGTCAGGATTTAAGTTACAGTCATGCAAGTTCTGAACTTAAACTGTCTAAAAAAGGCCTGTTGATGCAGGTTAGAGGAAGTGAAATAACAGTGTTGATTGTGTTTCACATCTTTACTTAGACATGTGAGGACAGATCTGTAAAGGTATGTAGGTCCCTGAGGAATCTGATAAGGGCCTCCTCTCTGAAAACTCACAAGGGCCAAACCCACAGAAATTAATTAGATGTTGACACTCAATTAAGATTCTTTAATTTTACTAGAGATAGGTGCCTAAATATTTCCGAGGATCTGGGACTACGTGTCTATCAGCATCTGTGGCCACCTAAACATCTTGCAACACTTGGCCTCCACTGGATAATTTCTGCATGCACATACCAATTTGCAGACCCAGTTCCTACTCGCATCTCTGGAATTTGCTTTCTGGGAGCAAAGAACTCCACATCATTGTTTTTTCCATTTGTGTAGTACTGGAGTTAATTTTCCTCTCCGAATTACTTCTGTATCTGCTTTCCCTCCTCTCTCTGTACACCTCTGTACATGCCATGGGGATGTGACAGGGAGTGGAGTACAGTGCTGGTGGCTGGCAGTGCCTTGCTCACAAAAGAGGACACAGGCTGTTCCTATATGCCAAGCTGCATCATGTTCTCAGGAGCAGCATGGTGCTGCTGAAGAAAAATGTCTTGGGAGAAGGGGCAGGCAGGGTCTTGGCAGAGCTTTCCTGTTATCTGGGCTGGCCCCCAGAAACTTTGTGCTAGAGAGAGAAGAGTTGAGTTTCTCTCCACTTCTTCAGGTGCTTCCTTGGTAAAGGAGAACCTGCATCCTAGCATTAAATGCCTGAGCACTTTTTCCCTAAAATTGTGAGCTAGAGATCACAAAACAAGACAAAGCAATGTGGGGCACTTAATCCACATGAATACCACAGTCTCACCAGTTGCAGCTTCAGATGACTTAGCACAAAAAAAGGGGACTTTTATGTTAATAGGATAATGTATCCTTTCCATCATTTTTCTGTGATTTACACCATCAAAATACCAACAAAATTCCTCCTCTTGTTCCTTTGATGTATACTGTGTTTCTGAAGTTTACCATGCACATAAAATATAAGAAAAAGGCAGCCAAATTAAACTCATTATTAGCTCCACGTTTTTTCTTATATGTTTGTCTGTGTGTTTAGGCATATATAATTGCATGCTTATACTGTGTGTACATGTCTGTGCCTTTCACATACTAGCAGAAAGAACTGTAATTCACTAAGTGCAACTGAGGTGTGTAAGTTATTTAGTTTCTGGAAAGGACCAGCTGGGCAAAAACCTGTCAAGAGTTAGTAGCTATGAAGTCAGGCCTTCTGAAAATGCTGTAGATGAAGAACCATAATTTTTTCATGCTTATGCTCAGTCTTTACATCAAGGGCTGCTGTCAACTCCCTCTGGCTTCTGCAAGCTGAGCTCCTTTGGGTAAACTGAATGATCCATTTTCCCATAGTTCCATCAGACACTGCAGAAGGCCAGTCCAACACCTTCTGAACGTTTCATGTCCCTCTCTGTGTATCATACACTTTAAAAGCTGTTGCTAAGCCTTCCGATGCTCCAGGCAAATCATCAAATATCTGTTCTCCCCACAGGCACCCAGATAAAAATAGTCATGGATTGCTTTGTTGATCCTGCTGTTTGGCTGCCTTGGAGATAAAACAGTTCCTGCAGATTCAGAAGTGATTTTGTACTAAGCTGCATTTAAACATAGGCGGTTTTCTTCCTTTGAGCAGAACAATCAAAAGAGGAGTTAGAATAAAAATCAAGAGAGTTTGAAAATCATGATGTCAACCCATATAGTGACACAATGCCTCAGGGAGTGGGAGACAAGCACCTTGAGGAATCAGTTGCTCACTCTGCTGTAAGAAAAGGACACTTCTGCTTTTCGCATTACATTGAAAGTCCCTAGCCAGTTTCTTCCATGTAAAAATTGAGCCTGCCTCACTGAATACAGCATCAGCTTTAATTTGTAGTTTGCCTCTGCCACTGGACAGGCCCTGTAAAGTGCTGGCTGCTCATTCACTGAGGTAGGGTATTTCTGCTCTGTTGTATTAGACCTCTTACTAGGCCAGGTGGCTTATTATGCTTACAAATTGCAGAGTTTACAACTAACTATTGAAAACAGTATTGGAACAAAAAATTGAGACCTGCTTTCTTGCCCTACCCCTTCATCCTACATCCCACCAGGCATTAAAAACATCCTAAAATCAAGCAGCTCCTAATGTAGCTGAGGCCCTTGAGTAGAAAAACTAACATTTTAAAAACTCTTGTCTAAATCAGCTATAATTGACTAAGGCTGCGAGCAAAGTAGGTAGACAGTGATTTACATTGAAATCATAATTTCTTCCAATATCTGAAAGAGATGCTGACTGAGATATCATCTGGCTAATTTCTTACCTGCCAAATATAATATATTAATATATTTTTAAGTACAGCATGGGTGCAGAACCTGAGATTTATTAAACTGAACAACTGAGCTCACTTTGTGGATCTGTGGAAAGCCCTATTCTTCTAATTATGAATCTGCTCACCAGGAGGCAGTTGTCAGCTTTGTCTTACCTGCAAGTCTCAAAATGTGTGAGGTTTTTTGGTGCATGCTGGTTCAGTACAGCTGGCACACAACAGATGGCATGAGGGAGTCCCTAGTCAGAGGATGCATATGTGCTCATCCCCAAAGTCAAATCCGTGTTGTTATAAGCCAGGGAGTTGCCAGGCAGAGCCTATGAACGTGTCTGCAAGGTGCCGAGAGAAGCTAGAGTACAGCTACTGACTAACTTTGCCTTTTTTGCCGTGGCCTAAGGGATGCTGTAGTTTAATCGGCTGTGCTGACTCATTAGAGGTTTGCTTTCAATTCTGCCATTGTTCACTGTAGCTAAAGGCATCAAAAGAACTAAGCACTGAGGGACAGCACAGTGGGCAGCTTTTAGCTCTTGGCTATTTTACAACATCTAGAAGCAAACCTCTGCAGGAAGCTGAAGGGTGAGAATTAAATTTGGAACATACCTTGCAGAAAAGGTAATTTGACTTGCTTGCAAAGAACTACCTAAATAGAGGCATTTCCCGTTCAAAAAGAACCGAAGACATTCAAAACTTAAAATTTACGCAGAAACCCAGGTGACTGCATGTAACCAGGAAGCAGGTGCTAGTTTTAAGCAAACCTCAGGGCTTGTTTAATTGAAGCACATCTGGTCTTTAAAAGTCAGCCCAGGTGTTTGCATTTTAATTGCACAAATCCATCCTGCTGCCCCATGTTATACCCCAGAAAAGTCAGAAGTCAACTCTGAGATAGCTGTGCTATTAATACAGGTGTTGCTAATTGATCACATGCTGGTCATGAAATAACAAGTTCAGAACTATGGCATTGCCTCTGTTTACTCTTGTTGTTTGTTGTCATATTTAATTTCAGAAAGATACCCTTGTTAATTAATTTTCTACAGTTTTATGAGTTCCTTTGACTTTATAGTGTAGCAATACCAGCTGTGATCATCATTTCATTCTATGGCTTGGCAAAATGGGTGTCATTGATTTTTAGAGGTTGTGAAAATTCTTTGTCTATATTTTGATCACTTCGTGGACTAAGCTGGAAAATATGAGAGAAGGTGAAAAACGTCTTTAAATGCAAAATTTTTGGATAGCATGTTGGGAAATCATAGAAGTGAAGAGTCGTGATTTATTTACTGAACATTATTAAGCATTCCTAAAAATAATGAAAGACAAATATATTAAATAAAATTCAGTGATGAGCAGTGATGCTGATAATGGAACTAAAATGGCTTGGATTAAGATAGAAATACTCACAAAACCTATCTGAACCATTACTAGGTACTTGGGAAGGAAAAGTGTCTGTCTAGAGAATCATTTGGACAAGAACAAAGCAGGTATTAGTGGGGAATACAGGAAAGTAAAAAATTGAAGACTAGAAATAAAAGGAAAATTTAGTAAGTGTTCTAGTCAGAAGGATACCTGCATGTTGCCAAGGATTCTAATGTAAGAACCTAGAGTAGTATTAAAAAAAACCCAACTACTTTATGGATCAAAAAAACCCCACAACAGTATGATATTGATTTTCTGTGGACGCTTTAGTAAGGTGACTAGGGAGTGTGGAGTTTTAAATTATCTACAAAGTTAGGATATCAATGTTAGGCTGCACTTTGTGAGTTTGAAATGGCTTTTTTTTGCTTTCAAGGTGTTGTTTGTCAGGGGGCAGGGGAATTGTAGGATATCTTTTTCTTTAAGTCTCAGCTCCTGAGCTGGCACTCTGATTGCAGCATATTTCGCGTAGTATCCTGTGCAGGTGGCGTACTTGGAATCAAGCCGATTTAATAACTGAGGGATTTGAATCAGATTTAGTTGAGATAAAAATAAGGATAAATTAAGTTAGGTATATTTCCTTCCTGCCTTTATCTATGTAACACTTCACTACAGCAAAAATTATGGGGGAATGAGATATTTTCAGAAGAGATATACTTCCATCCAAGAGGTATAACTGTAAGTGAGGAGGGAATATATGTTTTAAAAAATATACTTTTGAAAAATGTATTCTCTTTTCAAACCTATCCTCTCTGTTGAGAAGGAAGGCCAGGTGAAGGAACGGTTTTCTGTTGAATTTAGAGATGGCAGAATCATCCTGGAATAGTAAAAATGCTTCTCACAGGAGTGTAAATCACTAAATGCATAAAACTAAGAGAGAGTCTGAAAAAATTAGATGATGTTTGAAGACAAATAAATACATTTTATGGCTGGGAGAAGATAGGGGTAGGAAGGATGAGGAGCTATGCTTATATGAGAAGTTTCATGCGTCTGGAGAATGCCTGACAGGCATAGAGCAAAAAAAGGACTGTTTTAGCCATGGGGACCTCATTGTGAGGCTTTGAAAGCATGGCAGGCTTTTTGAAAAGGATAGAAGCTGAAGTCAGAACGAAATTTAGAACCAAATTTAGGTTATTCAGCACAGTTATCCCAGTGACAAATGTGAGAACCGAGCAAGCACAAATACAATGGAAGGTATTTAAATTTGGATGGGTCTGAAAACAAAAGCTTGATGAGGTTCATAAATGTCAAATGAACAGATGGAGCTGAGAATGAAACCAGCAGGGAGATAAGGCAGAGATTGCTGTGTGCAGGGGTGGAAAACAGGAAACTCCAGTCGGTGGGTTACAGGGTGAGGATGAGGGACAAGGGACTGCCAAGATAAGAGCTGAGACAAAGGCAGTCCTCAGGCTGCAAGGAAGAGCAGAGGTCAGCATAATCAATTATGGGAAGAAAGACCCCTGCTTGCAAATGCTGGGACCAGACAGAGGGGTCGGGAGTGGGGTATGCATGGGATCCCATTCAGAGACAGGGTGCAGGTGGGTCTCCCTGCACATCCCTTTGGTGGTTTGCATGTGGGACCATGGCCATGCACCCCCAGGTTTCATCAGCAGCCTGGGGAGGTCCGTATGTCCCTGACAGGATGCTCCTGCCTTACACACAACTGCTGCTGTGGGGTAGATTTATATATGGGTGTGCTGCCGGAGCTTCTGGAAAATAAGAATGCTTGCTGGGCTGTGCTTGCATTCAGGGTCTTGTGCAACACAGCTGTGTCCTGCTCCCCAGGGCCACATAGTGCCAGAAGCTGGATAATAAACAAACATACATATTTTTGTCCTGGTGAAAGGAGTTTCTTTCTTCATCTTTTTTTTTTTTTTTTTTTTTTTTTTTTTTTTTTTTTTTTTTTTTTTTTAAAGAAAAGAGAATAAAAAGGAAAAAGATAAAAAGAAGAAGTAGCAACTTCATTTACTTTTAGGCCATGTGCTCCCCAACACCATGCCCTCTATGAGGATCTCTTGATCTCTTGAGATTCAGCTTTAGCTTTGTGCTGTCTACCATAAAAATTTAGCCTAACGAGTGCATATGCAATGCAGCAAGCTGCTGGTATAGAATCCTCCTAAGCAAATGACATCTTCACTGTAAGGCTGAGCTACCTCATAATCCTAATGAGCAGTCTGGTCTACCTTGATGATGCTTTCCAGTAACTCCTGTGCCATGGAAGCATGCTACAGGCACAGACAACTACTGACACCTGTAATTTTCCTTCATGTATATTGCAGCAGGTTTCAATGGGATGTTCACTGGCTCTCAAAACTAGGCTGAGTGCACAAGTATATGTTGACTTCTCCCACAGCATCAAACATCAAGGTTTTGTCTATGTGTTTATTTACTCTACAAGCAGACATACAATTCATAGATCATATTTATTGGTTGGTTGGTTGGTTGATTTACTTTTACAGTCTGACTGACAGTAGCACAAAAAAAAAAGAAATAAGACTGCTGTTCCAAACCTTCACCTTTAGAAGAGCCTTGCAAAATTTAAATTAATTCTTCATCTCCATATTAATGTTTTACTTTATTCCTGTTTATTGTGTTACAATCACATTACTTGAAAATAATGTGACCAAAGAATAAGATGGTCCTTTATGTCATTAGATTGTTTAACCAACTTAAAGTATGCTGAGTATGAACATAGTTGTTTGCTGTCTTTGGACACTGTTTAGGAAGGAGTACTTAATTCCCAGGCTGCTTGTAAATTTTGCTGTTAAGCTTTTTCTGCTGTTAAGTGTCTTGGAGAACGGTATATGATTTTATGTGCCTCAAAACTCAGCAGGTAAGAAATTAGATACCATGCTGAATAATGCTGTTCCTTCAAACAGTTACAATATTAAGGCATGACACTAAAAGCCATTTATTTTTCTCTCTTTTCTCTTTTTTTTTTAACATGAAATTGCAATTCTGACAAAGTGCATCTCTTTTAAATCACACAGACAATACAGGAAAATAAGACAGAAATGTAAATTGTGCTTCATAACTCCAAACACTTTTGTGTTTGACTACTTCTGACACAGACATGTTGCTTTTAAGAAGTAGTGTATTAAGGCTTCTGTGACATTCTAGAATAATCAATCACTGTACATTGAGAAGAAAAATGAAGTAAAAAAATGTTCTATAAAGAGTAAATGTGTTTTTGCAGGCCGATAAAAGCATGTGTAGATGAAAGCTGCTCCAGAGTTTCTCTTTCACTATAAATGATTCTAGTCCAATATTTCACACTCCTTACACTCATTTAAAACTGAATTAAAATTCAAATTAGGATTAACCACCCATTGAGTCTGGCGTGACAATAGAAGTAGTGACTAACTTTTTTCCTACATGTTATTAGCAGAGGGAATTTAGGTTAAAGAGTTTCATTACAAAAATATAATTTTTAATTCTTGACTGCCTGCTTTTTCTTCCTTCCTTCTCAATGGCTGAAGTTTTCACACACTGCTGTGGCCCAGGGTGATCTTTATTCAATAAATATTTTAAATAGTGAATAACAGACATACTGATGAACAAATGGAGAAGTGACACAGCAGGACAAATAAATTGGTTTGGTTTGCTGAACTAGAGTCTAGTAGCAGGAGAGAAAAAGAAACAGTTTCTTGTCTATCAATCTTTCACCTTCAATCATTCATTTGAAACAGTTAAAATTGGACAAAGGCAACAAATGTTCCTAGACATTTACAATGTTTTTCTTCACATTTAAGAAGACCTTTTCCTTCATTTATTTTGAATGGTATTTTGAATGGTTGTAGCAAAGGAATAAAGAAAATATTAAAGTTTGAATTACCAAACACAGAATTTAATGGTCTGAAATAACAGTGGTTTTTATTCTAGCCAAAGTTTCAGATGTTAATGTGTTAATGCATGGCTGAATCTTGGATGCTTCAGTCAACATTAAATACAACTACATAAAATTACTGTTATTAAGCTTCAGAAACCATATCCAAAAGTGGAATTTAGCCAGGTTAATCAGTCTTCATACATGGGTATCTGCACATACATTAGTAATGAGATCGCAGAGGTAGTTGCTCATACATGTAAATATCTTCAATAGAGTTTGGTGCTGTAGCTGCAAAATATTGTGACCTAGCCTGAAAATGTTATGAGATGGTCTGAAAAACTGTTTTATTTAAGCAATATTCAATTTATATTTATATTCAGTAAAATCCCTGTTGTTTTTAAATAAAGCAAGAATTTTACCTTTGAGACAAGTGCAGTATATTTTTTCCCCCCAACTGCAAGGAAACCATAGCAGTACTCTGCATTAGTGAATTAACTGTTTATCTTAATTAGGGAGGTTAAGAAGAAAGCACTGATGAGGGCACTGGCCTCCTGAAGTGTGATTTAAGACCTCATCAGAGACGGCATGTAAGTATAAGCCGAGCAGTAATTCAGTACTAAGACAAGATGGAGATAATGGGATGATTAAAACAGAAGTTTGGCAGAGGTTTACAGTCCTGGTTTATATTAACCATGACTTTCAACAGAATTGTGTTGTCATACTACATAATTTCTCACGTACGTGTAAAAAAATGAACTTCTTGTGAGTTTTAAGCACAACTGAAACCCCTAACCAGGGGCTTGGCCAATTAACAAGGAGTTTCCTCCCTTTGCAGTAACAGACCTGCATTTCTAAACCTGTTCCCTCCTTTCTACTACCTAGGCTTCTGCATTCATTTTTAATTCCTTAACAGCTAATTCCCAGCAAGGGCATATATAATGTAGCTACAGAGGATACCAGTATGAATTGTATGAGATGTGACTGGCATAACTGAAGCTGTGCAGATGGAGTGAGACTAAGTTTTTGCAGAAGTGGAGCTGTAAATTGTATCACTGGATATCACTGGGCATTCTCAAGAGAAGATTTTGTGACCACATCCTCCTTCCCAACTTTTTTTCCGACTGGGTATCACAGTAAAAGAAAAATAAAATCCCATCTCAGCAGGAAAACCAGTTTTGGAAAATAATTCTTTGAATAGCTGACATCCTTTTAAATATGAACAGCTCATCTTTCAAGTTACCTATTTTCCCAACTTTGAATTTCTTGTCTGAATGCCTAATTTCTGAAGACATAATGTTCATAGAATCCTAAAATCATAAACTGTTCTCTGATTTAAAACTAAACAAAACAAATACCCTACGAAAACTAATTTCCTTAATTTTCTCTTGGCCAGACTGCAACATTTCTATAGAATTACATCTAGTCCAGAGAAAAAACTATGTGGCAGCACTTTTTTCCAAGCATTCATAGCTTCTGTTGTCTTTGGATGAAATTTTCTCTTGTGCAATTAGCCTGTTTGGGACCTTACATTACTTTACACTGCATGTAATATTTCTGGGGTAAGTGATCAAATAGCACAACAGTCTTCAGCAGCATTCTGCTAATTTTCAAGTTATCCTAAAGGGATCTTCCTCACACAAGGAAAAGAAGCTTCAATATTCATCATTTGAGAAGTGAGAGCTTTAACTCCTGAATCAACTCCAATTCAAGAATGTGTGCTGTGTCATCACAAGGGATAGGACCAACATTCCTCTCCAGTATCCATGAGCATTTCACATAAATTTCTTTTCACCTTTACCTTGCTTTGTTTTCGCTCCTTGCTCATGTTTTGCCTCAGATTATTGCTGGAAACTACACATTGTAAGTGAATATCTCCAGGTAACCAAGAAGACTGAACTTGTAAATGTGAAATCTTTTCTGTGATGGTGGAACACAGATGGACTTAGCACATTCAGCAGTGATCATGTGGCATAACATGGAGGCTGTAGGTGCAAGAATGAACAGTAGATATGACTGTTAAAATATGTCACTGTTCCTTCATCAAAGTGTGAGAATTGCTTTGAGCAGTATCACAATATCACAGTTAGTGTTGGAAGGGACCTCTGGAGATCATGTAATCCAACCCCACTGCCACAGGAGAGTCACCTAAAGCAGTGATGTTTGATGGCTACTGGCAGGGGTACGGACTGCCAGGTGAGATGCTCCTTTCCATTATCCATCCAAAGCCAAGCTGGACATTAGCACATTTATAGCATGACTTGCAAGGCAGCTGAAAGTGGGTCATGACCATTGCACTGTGGATAGGATCTGTGGCCTTGCTAGAAACCATTCAGACACATAGGCTCAAGACTGTGATATCCTGGCAAGCCCTAGTCTTCCACCATCCAGTAATAAGTTTAAATGGAGAATTTGGAGGATGAGTTGAGCTAGCTGTAATATTCCTGTACACCTGACAAAAGCTGAACAAGACAAACTGATCTTCACATTGCTAAAGTTAGAGGTCCAACTACTTGTTGTCAGGTGAAGTGCACAGCAAGAATTACACACAGTAACAATTTGGGAAAAACTTTTGCAGAAAGTAGATGATTGCAGGAATTTTATGAATGGCTGAAAGTAAGAAATTTCCAATTGAATGTTTTTCTATAAAGTATTTGCTTGTTTCTATTTAGTGTTATAAAGCTGGTTAGTCCACTTGCCTTCCAAGCTCACATTGTATTGTGGACCTACAAAAAGACTGAAAATGGCTAGCTAGTTAGAGAGACAGATGGAACACAGGGCTTTATTGTTCCTTTTTTTTTTTTTTTTATTAAGAAAATGGGTATCCAAATTAAGTGTTCAAATTACCATAACCAACTCATGTATGCTATTTGCATGACTTGCTAAGGCTTTTGCAGATTTCACGAAATTCATTTGCCTTTCGAAATGGAGGCTTCAGTGTTCAAATAGAGCACTTACCCTTCAACTCAGTAGGTGCTTGATGGAGCTGAACAGCTGCACCAGCTTGAAAAGAGTTACTATTGTGCATTGCACATTATGGTCCTGAAAGCAAGAACTGACTGCTGCCAACCCACATGGCTCTTCACATTCACTGCTGGTAAGTACCCTCCAGTTGAGAAAGTGATGCTACTGAGCATTTTCCTCTGGCTTGCTTTCCCCCATGGTGATCCACCTCTATGGACAAACCTTTTCTCCTACAGTTACCATGCTGAAGCTAGGAGCACTGTAAAGGATGCTCTTATAGGTGATACAGGCAGAAGACAAAGAGCTGATCTCTGATACATTGTCATTAACTCTGTACTTTTTCTCTGGCTGTAATCCCTTGATGACACCCCTGTTTAAGTAGCATTAAATACTCACTATTTAGTCCACACAGTCCATCGAGAAAGAGGAGGACAATGTATTGCAATGGTTGACTCATTTTGAGTGCCAAGCTCAATAGTACTCGTCACAAAAAAATAATGCTATATTCAAGTGCACTCCATGCAGTCTTCCCGACATGCTCTTTAAAGCATTGTATTCTAACTAGGCAGGAGGCTCCTATCTGATGATGACCAGTGCTGGCTTCTTGCTCTGCCGGCTGGCAGGTGCGGGTAGTCCTGTGGAGGCAGCACAATCAACCCCTGTGGAGGAAAGAGTCCTTCACACCACTCAGTGGCAATCTCTCCTGCCAATTAAGGGGATTTGTGGATGAAATCCAAGGGGAATTGCAACCCATTTGCCTTGGCTGGGAGAATGAAGTCTCTGGTCAGTGCAGGCGGGGCTGTAGGCAGGGAGAAAAGGAAAGAGCTGTTTGCAAACAGCTCCCTTTTGGGAGACATACATGAACTGGAGGCTATTTTAAGCTTAAAACCAAAGTGGAACTTTTGAAAGGACAAGGAGAAATTTTTAAGCCTTCATCTCTTGCTACACTAGCAGGCACTTGGAGCAGACTACAGCACAGTATTTTTAAATGCTCATGTCTCTATTACGGCATGTAAGTGAAACATCATTGAGAATTTCTGCACTGTTTATTCACTTTTGGTCGTAATGACATGATTTTGACATTCACATCATGAACACAAGTCTGGAACAAAATACAGCATCAAGGCAGATTGATATAAAGCAAAAAGGATGTCTTTTCCGGGCCTAGGAAATAGAGGGGAACCCCAAAAGACTTAAGTCACCCACTATACTTTCCACTGTCAGTCAGAGCCAAGAGAAAGATATCATTTAGTGATTTTAAGTGTGTGCATGGAATATTATCTGGAAAAGGCACCAATATTTGACAGTCTTACCCCCGAAAAGGTAGGATTTTAACTTTTTTGAAGGTAATACCTTCACACTAGTTCTGCTGCTCAGTGGCAGAGGTGCTGGGCTGTGCTTCTCAGGTAACATCTGGGGTTAAGTGAAAACCCAGTATATAGAGAATAAAGGCTATCTCTGTAAATTTCAACGCCACCCGCGTCTGCGCCACCCGCACTTTTTGCCCGTTGGAGTTCTTAATGAGAGATGGGACTTTTCATAATCATCCACAGTTTATTGCTTAAAATAAAAAACAAGGCATCAGTCTCTGAGGCGTGAGATTTAGCTACAAGCCGCCATGATCAGGAATAGTCACGAGATTTAGGGTTACCAGACAATTTATAACTTTCTAATCCAATAGACACTTAAAACGAAACTTTGTTTTGACTTTCTGACCTATCACCTCTAGTAATTTCGACTGCACTGCGGTGGCCTCTTGACCAATAATAAATCCCATCATGTACACCTATATATTTCTATTGTTACATCTAAATCCTTAACTTATTACTATAAACTTACATTATTATACTTAAAACCCTTTAACCATAACACCCGGTACATTTTCTCACTTATAACTACAGAAACTCAGGCTTGTAATTCTCTTGTTTAAGTTCCATAAATCTCTGTCAATTAAGCTAGATCTAGTTTCTTCCAGGGCTGCAGGTCAAACCCCTCACTATCTGTAGAAGCTTTTACTCC